>JACBWV010000338.1:12614073-12690289 GCA_013435795.1 Chlamydomonas sp. ICE-L
GAGAAATCGAGAAACTATCAAGAAAGAAAGTAAAGGACGAGCAATGAAAAAGAAAGAGCACGCCAAATCTGCCTTCACTCCTCAGGTTTGTGGAACCCACACATTTGACAGTGTCTCATTGAGCGAGGGATGTGTGCTCTATCCACCACCCTCATTCTTTTCTGTGTTCAGCCAATGGGAACCCATTCTAAACTGTGCTATAGAACGAATCTGATCCTGCTTATGTAAGGCGATGGTAAAGGAATCAAGCCAATTCTCATCATTGCTGTTGGCTGCGAACCATTTTGGTATCGGAGGCGTTTAAAGCCAACCCTTCTCTCATCAGGGATGTCTCTAACTGCATTGGTGTCACTTGGGTACTTAAACCTCCATGACTCAAAAACTTCAGACATAATACCTTCGACATCGACAGCCTCCAAAATGTTGATGTTTTTACTGGATCCTAGCTTGTGGAGAGCACAACGCAAGTCATGAACCCAGCCAGTGTTGGAGTCAAAAGATTCCTCAAGAGCCATTCTAATGAGATCCTCAGGTTCTTTATGTATGGTCTTGTTCCAGAAGCGCAAAGCTTGTTTAAGCCAAGCAAAACACAACGGGGTTCTACCCAGCTCTTCCATGATAATATTAGATGTAGTAGATTGGCAAACACCCAACATTTGTTTAAGTATACCTCTATGCCATTTCTCACAAGCATGGTCATTTGAGATAAGTGTGTTGTTCAGAATAGAAGGAGCCCACACCTCACAGCCAAAATTCAGGATATGTTGTACAAGAGAATCAAACAGGTGGGTGAGAATATCAATATTGTATATCTCCATAGTATGGCATCGCCTACGGAGCATGTGGTGTGCCTTTTGGGCCTTAGTGAGCATCCTAGAAAAAGCAGCTTTTGCACGATTGCTTGAGTCACCATCCACAAAGAGGGATCCCAAGTAGATAAAGATAACTTTGTAGAAAGTTGTGCTCCATCATAGACAAATTTGTAATCAGGATCCATGCGGGCCTCATCACAGAATTGCTTGTTGAAAACGACAATCTCAGTTTTCTTATATTCACAGCCATCTTAGTAGCCTCACAGAAATCTCTCAGACAGTCAAGCATCGCTTGCATATCTGCCGGGGATTCTGCCATTATAGCTAGGTCATCAGCATAAAGTAACAGTTGCAGAATCTTTCCCCTAAGCTCAGCCCCTACATTTGGGAGCTTGGATTGGAGGAACGATTCAATTCTATCAATGAACAGACCGAATAGGAGTGGGGATAGGGGGTCTCCTTGTTTAACTCCTACAAGGGATGGAAAGGAGGATCCAATGTCCCCATGTAGGCGAACTTGGAAAACACATGAATATACATGGACTTCAGAATACTGAGATAGGGGTCCTTGACTCCTAGCCTTGCTAAGCAATCCCATAGCAAGTCTCTGTTGACCCAATCATAAGCCTTCTTGAAATCAACAAAAGCCACAAAGAGTGGTTTTTTCTTTTCTCTATATTTATCTACAATATGGTTAAGAATGAATGATGCATCTGCAGTACCCCTACCACTTCTAAATCCATATTGGCCAGCGGCTCTGAGGTTGAATTCTTCTGACCAATCATCTAGTCTACGTAGCATGCAAAGGGAGAAGATCTTTCCTATGGAGTTGCTCACCGCAAGACCTCGATAGTTGTCCTTGTCATGCACACTGCCTTTGGATTTGGGTACGGGTACCAAGGCAGCTGCAGCCCATTGGCTAGGGTAAGAAGTCTTCCAGATGAGATTAAACAGGTTAGTCATAGCTTGTACAAATCGGGAGTTGGCTTCATGGGAAGCAAATCTGTACCATTCTGCAGGGATACCATCTACCCCCGGGGGAGGAGTTTTTCCGTAGGGATTGGAGAACAGAAAACACCTCCTTGGTGGTAAAGTCTTGACATAACCATGTTGGTGCGGCCTCTATCTGAGGTCCATCAGCTTGAGGGACAAAGTCCCTAGCATCCAGACTTGGATCAATACCTACTTGCACATCAAAGAGGTCTGCAAAATAATCAGTCCAATCATGAATTGTGATGTCTGCCGTAGTGGCCTTGTTAGGCTCACGCACGTCTTTCCAAAAACTTTTCGGATTATGCCGAAGATTCGTATGAAGGTTCTCCATGCGTGTTTCTAGCCACTTCCTCTTCTTTCTTCTGAGAATCCTCTTGTACTCCTTGTGCATAGAACCATCCAAGTCAGAGCTAGAGCCATGTTGATGTTCTGCTTGGCTTGCTGCCTGTCTAGCACGATTGCATTCATCATCATACCATGCGTTCACGGGCCCGTGCTTACGCTTAGCTACAGGTTTGTGACATGGTGTGCATTTGCTTATGGCTAGTTCAATAGCACTAGCAATCCCCTTCTCTGAATCTTCCATAGATGAGCTATGGAGTGCATTGTCAAGTAATCGGTTAACGTCTGGATCACGCTTAATTGTGTGTGCATACATCTGGACATAGTTATCTTTCCATTTCAGTTTGGGCGAAGGTTTACCACCAGCAGGTGTACTAATAGTACCTTGAGAAGGCCTAAGGGCAGCATCTGGTATGTGGAGTGTGATAGGCATGTGGTCAAACTTTCCACCCCGGGCCTGAGAGGGCAGTCATGCTTGGGAGCCACACTAAACTTGACACCTGGGGTGTTGAGAAGACTAGGGGCGGCTAGCGCATAATCAATGACAGATTTCTTGTCCATTGCCATCTGCAAAGAAGGGTATGTGCACCTTGCATATCACCTTCGTTCTACCGTTAAGGATGATAAGACCAGTTACTACACATAGCTGGAGTAGGGGCCCCCCCCAATCGATTGGGGGAGCTGTGTCCATGCTACACCTCGGTTGAATGGTTTGGTTGGGGGCTTTACTATTGGTTTGGGATACTGGTTCATCTCCTAACTCGGTATCATTGTCCACACCAAGACCAACCCGAGCGTTGAAGTCACCCATCACCATAACGTTGCCTTTTTCTTGGAAGTTCCCAATGATTTTACCTAGAGTGAGGAAGTGGTCCTCTATACTAATGCAGTCGTCACCATGTTTGTAGTATGAGCTGTTAGCATGTGGGATATAGCACACACCAATGTGTGTTCCATGTATGCGAATCCATGCCATGCCTAATTCAGGTGCCTCATGGACTAAAGTAGCATTTAGGCAAGTGCGGACATAGATAGCGACCCCCCCATCCTTGCTCAACTTGGGGCGAGGGGCACAAGAAAGGCATTTGAAACCTGGAATGTGGGGGGTGTCTAGCTGGCCACGCACCCCTGTGTGTGAAAACAATAAAATGTTGTGTTTTCTCACCACTTTCATTGCTGCACCGCAGCTGCTTAGAACACTGAGTTGTCCTCTGATGTTCCATGCAAGGCACCTTAGTCCACTTCATGCATCAGTCGATGAGACACCTGAGGGGGGGGCCTTGTCCCGCACCTTCAGGAGTCCTCTATTGAACGAAACCCACTTAGAGGGGTCCCTCTTAGCTTCCAGAAACGCTGGGAGGTGTTCCTTGTGCAGCTTCAGCTCCTCAGGAGACAAGAAATCCAGAGCTGCTATTCCGCTATCCTTGAGAAACCTTCGGTTCCTCACAATGGAGGAAGCATCGAAGCTGGAGGATACTGTGATTAGGGCAAGGCGGGGTCGTGAGGGATCCACCTTGCCTCCCATGCGTCGAGCGGACACAATAGTAAACTCTGCCTTGTCTTGCTCCTTCTGGGCGTAGGTGTTGTTGGCTTCTAAAGCCTGGGTGAGCTTAGACTTTACAGCCACCGCTAGCTGTCTGTCATTCTCGTTGGGATCTTCAGGGATGCCTGAGATCCTGAATTGCATGTCGTAACCTGCTTGGTCTGGGGGGGCTGAGCCCGGTCGCTGTATGAGTGGCCGACTCCATGCAGATTCTTTTCCCCGTGCTGGGGGCACCACCGGCCGATCCTTGATAGCAGCTTCCAGGGCGGAAATGCGCTTCTCCTGGGATACTATCGTATCCCTCTGGGCGTTCAGAGTGGCCTCTATGTTTGCGATCTTAGTGGTCTGTTTCTGAACGGTTTCCCACATCTCACTCAAAAGTCCTTCCACCAAATTCAATGTTTGATGCGACTCTTTTTTAATCGAGTCGAACGATTTGTCCAGTGCGGGTTTAAGCACTGTAGCGTACCACATTGCAAACCACGGGGGGAGTGCACTATCCCCGGGTGATCCAGGGTCAATGCTCATGTCTTGCGTCTGACTTCTAGTTATTGTCATAGCTATTCGCACAGGTTTAGTTGGGAGAGCAGCGAGTTATTGGGTGCCGGGTGACAGGTGCAATTTGAAAGTTGCGAGTTTGGGTATGCGATGCGATGCGATGCGGTAAGGAAGGATGCGACGAGGTGCTTGTAATGCGGTGAGGAAGGATGCGACGAGGTCCTTGTAACGCCGACATGAGCGTCTGTAACACTCAAACGGGGCACTGAGCAGCTCCCATAGCCGCGAAATTGCAGTCGCTCCAGCCGAATTGGCCGAAGCAGCTTCGCAGCAAAGTCATAAGGCGGCCGGAGAGCAGACATTGCTAGGGCGAAAAAAGGACCTCCAGCTCCAATTGTCGCCTCAAAGCTTCGTCTACTAGGTATCTCAGCAGCTGACATGAAGGAGCAGGGATGAGAGGGTGGAGATGGAGGATTCTGAGAGGAAGGAGGAAGTGGGTGGGGCTCGGAAGAAGGGAATCAGGAGAGAGCTCCTTCTGAAGTACTAAGGATGGGGGTCGGGTGGTCCCAAATTAACTTGAAGAGAATAGCCTGCCCCCCTCCAGTAGGCTGACCTCTTATGCTGACCTCTGGAGGGGGCAGAGTAGCGGATTAGACCGCATGAGCGTCTGTAACACTCAAATGGGGCACTGAGCAGCTCCCATAGCCGCGAAATTGCAGTCGCTCCAGCCGAATTGGCCGAAGCAGCTTCGCAGCAAAGTCATAAGGCGGCCGGAGAGCAGACATTGCTAGGGCGAAAAAAGGACCTCCAGCTCCAATTGTCGCCTCAAAGCTTCGTCTACTAGGTATCTCAGCAGCTGACATGAAGGAGCAGGGATGAGAGGGTGGAGATGGAGGATTCTGAGAGGAAGGAGGAAGTGGGTGGGGCTCGGAAGAAGGGAATCAGGAGAGAGCTCCTTCTGAAGTACTAAGGATGGGGGTCGGGTGGTCCCAAATTAACTTGAAGAGAATAGCCTGCCCCCCTCCAGTAGGCTGACCTCTTATGCTGACCTCTGGAGGGGGCAGAGTAGCGGATTAGACCGCATGAGCGTCTGTAACACTCAAATGGGGCACTGAGCAGCTCCCATAGCCGCGAAATTGCAGTCGCTCCAGCCGAATTGGCCGAAGCAGCTTCGCAGCAAAGTCATAAGGCGGCCGGAGAGCAGACATTGCTAGGGCGAAAAAAGGACCTCCAGCTCCAATTGTCGCCTCAAAGCTTCGTCTACTAGGTATCTCAGCAGCTGACATGAAGGAGCAGGGATGAGAGGGTGGAGATGGAGGATTCTGAGAGGAAGGAGGAAGTGGGTGGGGCTCGGAAGAAGGGAATCAGGAGAGAGCTCCTTCTGAAGTACTAAGGATGGGGGTCGGGTGGTCCCAAATTAACTTGAAGAGAATAGCCTGCCCCCCTCCAGTAGGCTGACCTCTTATGCTGACCTCTGGAGGGGGCAGAGTAGCGGATTAGACCGCATGAGCGTCTGTAACACTAAAATGGGGCACTGAGCAGCTCCCATAGCCGCGAAATTGCAGTCGCTCCAGCCGAATTGGCCGAAGCAGCTTCGCAGCAAAGTCATAAGGCGGCCGGAGAGCAGACATTGCTAGGGCGAAAAAAGGACCTCCAGCTCCAATTGTCGCCTCAAAGCTTCGTCTACTAGGTATCTCAGCAGCTGACATGAAGGAGCAGGGATGAGAGGGTGGAGATGGAGGATTCTGAGAGGAAGGAGGAAGTGGGTGGGGCTCGGAAGAAGGGAATCAGGAGAGAGCTCCTTCTGAAGTACTAAGGATGGAGGTCGGGTGGTCCCAAATTAACTTGAAGAGAATAGCCTGCCCCCCTCCAGTAGGCTGACCTCTTATGCTGAACTCTGGAGGGGGCAGAGTAGCGGAGTAGACCGCATGAGCGTCTGTAACACTCAAATGGGGCACTGAGCAGCTCCCATAGCCGCGAAATTGCAGTCGCTCCAGCCGAATTGGCCGAAGCAGCTTCGCAGCAAAGTTATGAGGCGGCCGGAGAGCAGACATTGCTAGGGCGAAAAAAGGACCTCCAGCTCCAATTGTCGCCTCAAAGCTTCGTCTACTAGGTATCTCAGCAGCTGACATGAAGGAGCAGGGATGAGAGGGTGGAGATGGAGGATTCTGAGAGGAAGGAGGAAGTGGGTGGGGCTCGGAAGAAGGGAATCAGGAGAGAGCTCCTTCTGAAGTACTAAGGATGGGGGTCGGGTGGTCCCAAATTAACTTGAAGAGAATAGCCTGCCCCCCTCCAGTAGGCTGACCTCTTATGCTGACCTCTGGAGGGGGCAGAGTAGCGGATTAGACCGCATGAGCGTCTGTAACACTAAAATGGGGCACTGAGCAGCTCCCATAGCCGCGAAATTGCAGTCGCTCCAGCCGAATTGGCCGAAGCAGCTTCGCAGCAAAGTCATAAGGCGGCCGGAGAGCAGACATTGCTAGGGCGAAAAAAGGACCTCCAGCTCCAATTGTCGCCTCAAAGCTTCGTCTACTAGGTATCTCAGCAGCTGACATGAAGGAGCAGGGATGAGAGGGTGGAGATGGAGGATTCTGAGAGGAAGGAGGAAGTGGGTGGGGCTCGGAAGAAGGGAATCAGGAGAGAGCTCCTTCTGAAGTACTAAGGATGGGGGTCGGGTGGTCCCAAATTAACTTGAAGAGAATAGCCTGCCCCCTCCAGTAGGCTGACCTCTTATGCTGACCTCTGGAGGGGGCAGAGTAGCGGATTAGACCGCATGAGCGTCTGTAACACTCAAATGGGGCACTGAGCAGCTCCCATAGCCGCGAAATTGCAGTCGCTCCAGCCGAATTGGCCGAAGCAGCTTCGCAGCAAAGTCATAAGGCGGCCGGAGAGCAGACATTGCTAGGGCGAAAAAAGGACCTCCAGCTCCAATTGTCGCCTCAAAGCTTCGTCTACTAGGTATCTCAGCAGCTGACATGAAGGAGCAGGGATGAGAGGGTGGAGATGGAGGATTCTGAGAGGAAGGAGGAAGTGGGTGGGGCTCGGAAGAAGGGAATCAGGAGAGAGCTCCTTCTGAAGTACTAAGGATGGAGGTCGGGTGGTCCCAAATTAACTTGAAGAGAATAGCCTGCCCCCCTCCAGTAGGCTGACCTCTTATGCTGACCTCTGGAGGGGGCAGAGTAGCGGAGTAGACCGCATGAGCGTCTGTAACACTCAAATGGGGCACTGAGCAGCTCCCATAGCCGCGAAATTGCAGTTGCTCAAGCCGAATTGGCCGAAGCAGCTTCGCAGCAAAGTTATAAGGCGGCCGGAGAGCAAACATTGCTAGGGCGAAAAAAGGACCTCCAGCTCCAATTGTCACCTCAAAGCTTCGTCTACTAGGTATCTCAGCAGCTGACATGAAGGAGCAGGGATGAGAGGGTGGAGATGGAGGATTCTGAGAGGAAGGAGGAAGTGGGTGGGGCTCGGAAGAAGGGAATCAGGAGAGAGCTCCTTCTGAAGTACTAAGGATGGAGGTCGGGTGGTCCCAAATTAACTTGAAGAGAATAGCCTGCCCCCCTCCAGTAGGCTGACCTCTTATGCTGACCTCTGGAGGGGGCAGAGTAGCGGAGTAGACCGCATGAGCGTCTGTAACACTCAAATGGGGCACTGAGCAGCTCCCATAGCCGCGAAATTGCAGTTGCTCAAGCCGAATTGGCCGAAGCAGCTTCGCAGCAAAGTTATAAGGCGGCCGGAGAGCAGACATTGCTAGGGCGAAAAAAGGACCTCCAGCTCCAATTGTCACCTCAAAGCTTCGTCTACTAGGTATCTCAGCAGCTGACATGAAGGAGCAGGGATGAGAGGGTGGAGATGGAGGATTCTGAGAGGAAGGAGGAAGTGGGTGGGGCTCGGAAGAAGGGAATCAGGAGAGAGCTCCTTCTGAAGTACTAAGGATGGAGGTCGGGTGGTCCCAAATTAACTTGAAGAGAATAGCCTGCCCCCCTCCAGTAGGCTGACCTCTTATGCTGACCTCTGGAGGGGGCAGAGTAGCGGAGTAGACCGCATGAGCGTCTGTAACACTCAAATGGGGCACTGAGCAGCTCCCATAGCCGCGAAATTGCAGTTGCTCAAGCCGAATTGGCCGAAGCAGCTTCGCAGCAAAGTTATAAGGCGGCCGGAGAGCAGACATTGCTAGGGCGAAAAAAGGACCTCCAGCTCCAATTGTCACCTCAAAGCTTCGTCTACTAGGTATCTCAGCAGCTGACATGAAGGAGCAGGGATGAGAGGGTGGAGATGGAGGATTCTGAGAGGAAGGAGGAAGTGGGTGGGGCTCGGAAGAAGGGAATCAGGAGAGAGCTCCTTCTGAAGTACTAAGGATGGGGGTCGGGTGGTCCCAAATTAACTTGAAGAGAATAGCCTGCCCCCCTCCAGTAGGCTGACCTCTTATGCTGACCTCTGGAGGGGGCAGAGTAGCGGAGTAGACCGCATGAGCGTCTGTAACACTCAAATGGGGCACTGAGCAGCTCCCATAGCCGCGAAATTGCAGTCGCTCCAGCCGAATTGGCCGAAGCAGCTTCGCAGCAAAGTTATAAGGCGGCCGGAGAGCAGACATTGCTAGGGCGAAAAAAGGACCTCCAGCTCCAATTGTCGCCTCAAAGCTTCGTCTACTAGGTATCTCAGCAGCTGACATGAAGGAGCAGGGATGAGAGGGTGGAGATGGAGGATTCTGAGAGGCAGGAGGAAGTGGGTGGGGCTCGGAAGAAGGGAATCAGGAGAGAGCTCCTTCTGAAGTACTAAGGATGGAGGTCGGGTGGTCCCAAATTAACTTGAAGAGAATAGCCTGCCCCCCTCCAGTAGGCTGACCTCTTATGCTGACCTCTGGAGGGGGCAGAGTAGCGGATTAGACCGCATGAGCGTCTGTAGCACTCAAATGGGGCACTGAGCAGCTCCCATAGCCGCGAAATTGCAGTCGCTCCAGCCGAATTGGCCGAAGCAGCTTCGCAGCAAAGTTATAAGGCGGCCGGAGAGCAGACATTGCTAGGGCGAAAAAAGGACCTCCAGCTCCAATTGTCGCCTCAAAGCTTCGTCTACTAGGTATCTCAGCAGCTGACATGAAGGAGCAGGGATGAGAGGGTGGAGATGGAGGATTCTGAGAGGAAGGAGGAAGTGGGTGGGGCTCGGAAGAAGGGAATCAGGAGAGAGCTCCTTCTGAAGTACTAAGGATGGGGGTCGGGTGGTCCCAAATTAACTTGAAGAGAATAGCCTGCCCCCCTCCAGTAGGCTGACCTCTTATGCTGACCTCTGGAGGGGGCAGAGTAGCGGATTAGACCGCATGAGCGTCTGTAACACTAAAATGGGGCACTGAGCAGCTCCCATAGCCGCGAAATTGCAGTCGCTCCAGCCGAATTGGCCGAAGCAGCTTCGCAGCAAAGTCATAAGGCGGCCGGAGAGCAGACATTGCTAGGGCGAAAAAAGGACCTCCAGCTCCAATTGTCGCCTCAAAGCTTCGTCTACTAGGTATCTCAGCAGCTGACATGAAGGAGCAGGGATGAGAGGGTGGAGATGGAGGATTCTGAGAGGAAGGAGGAAGTGGGTGGGGCTCGGAAGAAGGGAATCAGGAGAGAGCTCCTTCTGAAGTACTAAGGATGGAGGTCGGGTGGTCCCAAATTAACTTGAAGAGAATAGCCTGCCCCCCTCCAGTAGGCTGACCTCTTATGCTGAACTCTGGAGGGGGCAGAGTAGCGGAGTAGACCGCATGAGCGTCTGTAACACTCAAATGGGGCACTGAGCAGCTCCCATAGCCGCGAAATTGCAGTCGCTCCAGCCGAATTGGCCGAAGCAGCTTCGCAGCAAAGTTATGAGGCGGCCGGAGAGCAGACATTGCTAGGGCGAAAAAAAGGACCTCCAGCTCCAATTGTCGCCTCAAAGCTTCGTCTACTAGGTATCTCAGCAGCTGACATGAAGGAGCAGGGATGAGAGGGTGGAGATGGAGGATTCTGAGAGGAAGGAGGAAGTGGGTGGGGCTCGGAAGAAGGGAATCAGGAGAGAGCTCCTTCTGAAGTACTAAGGATGGAGGTCGGGTGGTCCCAAATTAACTTGAAGAGAATAGCCTGCCCCCCTCCAGTAGGCTGACCTCTTATGCTGACCTCTGGAGGGGGCAGAGTAGCGGATTAGACCGCATGAGCGTCTGTAACACTAAAATGGGGCACTGAGCAGCTCCCATAGCCGCGAAATTGCAGTCGCTCCAGCCGAATTGGCCGAAGCAGCTTCGCAGCAAAGTCATAAGGCGGCCGGAGAGCAGACATTGCTAGGGCGAAAAAAGGACCTCCAGCTCCAATTGTCGCCTCAAAGCTTCGTCTACTAGGTATCTCAGCAGCTGACATGAAGGAGCAGGGATGAGAGGGTGGAGATGGAGGATTCTGAGAGGAAGGAGGAAGTGGGTGGGGCTCGGAAGAAGGGAATCAGGAGAGAGCTCCTTCTGAAGTACTAAGGATGGGGGTCGGGTGGTCCCAAATTAACTTGAAGAGAATAGCCTGCCCCCTCCAGTAGGCTGACCTCTTATGCTGACCTCTGGAGGGGGCAGAGTAGCGGATTAGACCGCATGAGCGTCTGTAACACTCAAATGGGGCACTGAGCAGCTCCCATAGCCGCGAAATTGCAGTCGCTCCAGCCGAATTGGCCGAAGCAGCTTCGCAGCAAAGTCATAAGGCGGCCGGAGAGCAGACATTGCTAGGGCGAAAAAAGGACCTCCAGCTCCAATTGTCGCCTCAAAGCTTCGTCTACTAGGTATCTCAGCAGCTGACATGAAGGAGCAGGGATGAGAGGGTGGAGATGGAGGATTCTGAGAGGAAGGAGGAAGTGGGTGGGGCTCGGAAGAAGGGAATCAGGAGAGAGCTCCTTCTGAAGTACTAAGGATGGAGGTCGGGTGGTCCCAAATTAACTTGAAGAGAATAGCCTGCCCCCCTCCAGTAGGCTGACCTCTTATGCTGACCTCTGGAGGGGGCAGAGTAGCGGAGTAGACCGCATGAGCGTCTGTAACACTCAAATGGGGCACTGAGCAGCTCCCATAGCCGCGAAATTGCAGTTGCTCAAGCCGAATTGGCCGAAGCAGCTTCGCAGCAAAGTTATAAGGCGGCCGGAGAGCAGACATTGCTAGGGCGAAAAAAGGACCTCCAGCTCCAATTGTCACCTCAAAGCTTCGTCTACTAGGTATCTCAGCAGCTGACATGAAGGAGCAGGGATGAGAGGGTGGAGATGGAGGATTCTGAGAGGAAGGAGGAAGTGGGTGGGGCTCGGAAGAAGGGAATCAGGAGAGAGCTCCTTCTGAAGTACTAAGGATGGGGGTCGGGTGGTCCCAAATTAACTTGAAGAGAATAGCCTGCCCCCTCCAGTAGGCTGACCTCTTATGCTGACCTCTGGAGGGGGCAGAGTAGCGGAGTAGACCGCATGAGCGTCTGTAACACTCAAATGGGGCACTGAGCAGCTCCCATAGCCGCGAAATTGCAGTCGCTCCAGCCGAATTGGCCGAAGCAGCTTCGCAGCAAAGTTATAAGGCGGCCGGAGAGCAGACATTGCTAGGGCGAAAAAAGGACCTCCAGCTCCAATTGTCGCCTCAAAGCTTCGTCTACTAGGTATCTCAGCAGCTGACATGAAGGAGCAGGGATGAGAGGGTGGAGATGGAGGATTCTGAGAGGCAGGAGGAAGTGGGTGGGGCTCGGAAGAAGGGAATCAGGAGAGAGCTCCTTCTGAAGTACTAAGGATGGAGGTCGGGTGGTCCCAAATTAACTTGAAGAGAATAGCCTGCCCCCCTCCAGTAGGCTGACCTCTTATGCTGACCTCTGGAGGGGGCAGAGTAGCGGATTAGACCGCATGAGCGTCTGTAGCACTCAAATGGGGCACTGAGCAGCTCCCATAGCCGCGAAATTGCAGTCGCTCCAGCCGAATTGGCCGAAGCAGCTTCGCAGCAAAGTTATAAGGCGGCCGGAGAGCAGACATTGCTAGGGCGAAAAAAGGACCTCCAGCTCCAATTGTCGCCTCATCAATGGTCCCTTTGGCAAGGTAGATCAAATCCTGAGGGTGGTGGTGACTCAGCAAGTGGACTGCATCATGGTACTGCCGGTTTGGACAAAGCCATGGGCAGCAGTGTTGGCACAGCTGGTGGATAGCAGGCTTACCTCTACTAAGAGGATGGTGCTGCCACACAAGCCAACCTTGTTTCACCCTGGGGGTATAGTACCTGCAAACCAGAGGAGGGACAGGTGCCCGAGTTACGCAGTGCAAGCTGTATTAGTGGAATGGGTTTGAGTTTGCTGGGCCTTGCGTCCAGGCAACTTGGTCTCTTGCAAGGCTCCATCAAGGCTGTTGGGGTGTGGCCTAGGAGGCCAGGGTGGTGGGGGTTAGGCGGCGTTGGTCTAGGTTGATTAACTTATATATGGGTTAAAGACCTAGACCATTTATGATCAGACGGGGCAGCGACAGGGTTAGGAACCGATTATAAGGCTGAACAGCCTGCGGGGTCCCTACCTACCTATGTCTTTGCTAGCTGACAGGCCAAGCCAACCCTTACCCCCATATTTAGCTACAGGGGTAGACACACGCACGTGCGTACGACTGTACGTCAGGAATGAGAGGAAGAGCATTCAAGTAATCGACATTACTTTCCTTGACTTTAACTGCGCTATCTAGTGCTTGCTCATACAAGTGATCAGAGACAGGTCTATATCCTGGGTAACTAAGAGGGCAATACAATGATTTAAATCACCGTAATGAAAGGAGGGTCATCATTTCCAATACAAGATCAAACCTAAGGTTTGAAACGGGCCCAGTGTCGATGAGGGCTCAAGTAGAGGTCCACAATGTGTGGGGTCTTGATGCGGCCATGCTGAGCAGCAGCTGCAAGACCTGCAGAGATGGCCAGGGAGGAGTCGATAGCGGCCTGGGAGGTAGCCTGCAAGGTACCACGCCTAAAGCTGTGGCTGGTCTCTCCGTTGTCGAGCCCACTATCTCCAAGGTGCTTGTGGATCCTGTGGATAAAGCTCGAGGTGCTGTACGGTGCCTCTTTAAATGAGGAGTGGTTGGGGGCCTCTGGACGGAAGAGGAAGTGAGAAGGGGTGAATCCAGCGGCATGGCATTCCTCCATGTAGGACCAGAGCCGTGTGAGAAAGCACAGGAGAGGCTGGGGACCCACAGATAAGGGGATGGGCTCCTGGTGGATACGGGATCTCTTGTTGGTCTTGGTACCATGGGTAGGCAAGATCATAACCTTGGTTGGCAGGGGCAAGCCAGAGACATAGCCAGTGGAGGGGAAGATGGGAGTTTTGTCCATGTAGTGGAAGTCGGCAAGGCAGAGTTTGCCACCTTCTTTCCCCCGCATGGCACTGTCCCAGGCAAACAAGCAAAGGAGGGCATCACGGGCCAAACTCAGTTTCTGAAAAGGGGAGGCAGAGAGTTCTATCTGCTGATCTAGATAGGCCAGCAGTAGGTCGGCCTTGGGCTTAGTAAGGGGTACAGCGGAAGATTCTTGATAGCCAGCCTCTTGGAGAACCCGGGTATAGCCCTGCTTATACCGCTTGAATTCATGGCTATCACAAGGGTTGCCAGAGCCAGTGGTTTCATCATATGGGCCACGACGGCCCAATTCCTCAAAGAGAGTAGCGAAGTGGCTCAAAGCACCAGATACACCACTAGGAGAAGCCACGGGGTCTGTCATACCAGGAAGAAGGCTACCAGCATGCCCAAGAATGAACTGGCTCTGCATGAAGACTAGCACCTCTTGAGGACGAGCGGTAGCTAGGAGGTTGGGTAGAGGAGGGGGGTTGGTAGCAAGGAAAGCCTGGAGTTCCCTACCAAGAGCATTGCGGCGTAAGACCGTTTCTAACATGTTAGCTCTACCCATGACCTGAAAAGCTCCCCCAAGGGATCGGGTGTGGAGTTCTTGAGCAGCACCAAGAGAGAGAGGACGTGGGCATGGGGCAGGCTGGGTTGGAGCAAGCTGAGACAACACATGGTCGGCGAAGCAGTTGGCAAATGGAAGGGAGGGAGGAAGCTGCTCTTGGGCTTTACCAAGGAAGGGAGCCTGTAAAGGAAAGGGGCAGACCAAAACTCAGGTGTGATGGATTGTATGAGGCTACATGGGACCTGACAGTTGGGTTGATCAACCCAACAATTCATGATCTACATATGATGTTGTCTATGGTCTTAATCTATACTACTAAAAGTCTGTGGCTGTGGCTGCAGCATCATGTTGCTCTTATGGTCCCAAAGTAAGCTTACAATACATAAAAAATTTGGAGGAAGGATACATGGCATTACTGATTAAGAGCAACACGTCCAGACTAAAGAGCCATACTATGCAGTATACAGCAGGGTATGGTGAACAACTTATTGAATTAGTTGTTCTATGAGTAATGAGTTACAACATGCATTATTGTTGTTATATGGATGGCAGCATGGAAGGGAAATGCTGCTATACCTAAGTTGTGCAACATGGGATTGTGACATAAGATGTTGTTGTGATAATCGGATACAACAATTATCGATAAGTGAGCTAGATTTGAGGAGTGCAAAGTTACATTGTGCTGATAATGAAGGTGTGGCAGCTTGCTGCAGGAGGGTATAAAGTGTATTAGTGTGCTATATTGTTTCAGGCAGCCTATTCAAAGCATTTGTACTAGTTGAACAGGCAGATCTTTGTTGCAACATCAATCATTCCAATCAATTGTAAATATTTGACAGAGTTTCCACTTGAATTTAGTTGTGCTACTCATGGTGTATGATCACAACATCTTGAAAAAAAAAAAAAAAGGGACCTTGGGAAGGACCAGGCCAAATAACTGGCTAGCAACATCAAATTACTACATTAGCTACACTTGTTATAAGTGCGAAGTGTGTCTACGAACTGAACACAGTTTGGAGTGCGGCATACCTGATCACCCTGGTTGCGAGGAGGAGTTGTAGTTCTGGGATGTGAGTCGCCACGAGGAAGCGATAAGTCGAGAACTGCAACACACCGATCGCGCAAAGGGGGGTTAGGCGGCGTTGGTCTAGGTTGATTAACTTATATATGGGTTAAAGACCTAGACCATTTATGATCAGACGGGGGGATGACAACAATTATGGGGTCTGGAGTGTTAGGATGATGGCATGCCTTGCCTTGAAGAAGGTGTCCAAGGCTATTTCAGAGGACACGGTGGACATTGAGGATGATTTGCAAGCAAGATCCTTGCTGGTCATTCAGGTGAAGGATCACCTCCTGCCCTTCATCAAGATTTTTTTTTTTTTTTTACAAAGGGGGGAACCAGGAAAAGGCGCAACTGATAAAACCTAGCCCTTTGTGACCAAGGAGAAAAGACAAAAGAAAAAGACATGAACGGCTAAGGGACAGCTAAGGGACAGACACCACCTGGGCGACTAAAGGGACAAAGGAGGACAGGAACAGAAGACAAACAAACCAGAGAGGCAAGGAAGAATCCCAAAACAGGAAGCCCAAGAGAAGGGGCTAGGACCACTAAGAAAAAAGACCTAAGAAGGGTGGGGCCAAAACATTGCAATCTCTAACAGTCACCGGATCAGAAGACTGAAAGAGGAGATGCAAACTAAGGAGGACTAAACGTCCCCTAGTCTTTTCGTCTTTTGTCTTGGATCTTTTGTCTTAGCGGACTTTTGGTCCATGTCTTCTAGTCTTCTTCTTTGGTTTTTCTTCCTTGGTCACATAGGGCTAGGTTTTATCAGATGTTCCCTTTCCTGGTTCCTCCCTCTGTAAAAAAAAAAAAAAAGGACTACTATGCGAGAAACTAAGAGGAGAAAGGGGGGGAGGGGATGGGAGGGGGGGGGGGGACCAAGGAAGCAACTGGGGGGGAAACTAAGGAGGCAACTAAGGGTGGAAACTGAACTAGGGTAAGCAAACTAAGGGAGAAACTGCAAAAACAAGCCAAAAGCAGGGAGGCAACCAAAAAAGATGAAAAACAACTGGAAGCAAAGCGAAAACCTAAAAGACTGGTCTGGTCAGGTAAACAACAGGAAAGAGGGCAGAGACAGTGTCAAGATCTAGATCTTGATCTGGATCATAGCGCAGATCTGGACCTTGATCTCGGTCCAGATCTAGATCCAGATCTGAAACGTTGTCGTGAGCTGTGTCCAAATCTGGAACCTAATCGTGACCTGGGGCAGGGTCTTGATCTTGGGCCTGGGCTGGATCTAGGTCAGGGTCAAGATCAGGGCCTAGAGCTGGGGCTTGGGCTGGACCTAGGTCAGGGTCTAGATCAGGTTCTAGAGCTAAGGCTTGGGCTTGGTCTGGGTCAGGGTCTAGAGCAGGGTCTAGATCCGGGCAATGGGCTGGATCTGGGTCAAGGTCTAGATCTAGGGCTTGGTCCGGGTCTGGGATTGTGTCTGGGATTGTTGGGAGCGCTGTGGACATGGGGATTTTTATTTCCATGGTGCGGGTATCGGGCTCCAGTTCAATTTTTTTTTTTTTTTTTTTTTTTTTTACAAAGGGAGGAACCAGGAAAGGGAACATCTGAACATGGTGCAAAAGATCGGGGGGGTGGCCCATAAGCTTGCAAAGGAAGCCACTGTGAGAGAGCAATCTAGGCCTCGCCACAAATCTTGACAGAAGGCGCCATTATCAAGCTGTCGAAGATCCGTCTGGGTGCGCATCCAGTCCCTGGCGATGGCTTGGTGAAGGTGGCCAAGGGCAAGGCAGATAGCCTTGTGGTGAAGGTGCTCAGAATGGTCCAGTCTGTCAGCCCGGGACGAACGGACCTGCCATATCGCGCCCAAGGTGGTTATACGCAGGAAGGAACACAAGCGTAGGGTAGAGGGAGGAGGGGGTGTCCTGGGCCAAAGGGTGATGTTGTCACCGAGGAGGAAGAAGGGGCAACGAGGAAGGCGCTGCCCACCGGTGAGGGTCTCCCAAGTGGAAAGGAGCCAGTCTATGACAGGGGCAGAATCAGGGCATTCCAAGAAAGCGTGAGACATGGTGTCAGCAGTGTGCAGCTGCAAGCAGTCAGGGCTGGAGCAGACTATGGAGGGGAGGTCGTCTTGGTTGACCCGTTGGAAGCGTCCTCATACATGGGCAAGGAATGCATTGCAGCCCAGCAAGCTCCGGCAAGTGATGGTATAAGGACGGTGGAGAGTCTTGTCTGCGAGGCGTACCCACACCTGCGAAAAGCCTGCACGTAGAGTGAGGGAGACTTGAGGTTCGTCTTGTCTTTGAGCAGTTCTCTCCGCAGGGCTTGGACGGGGGGGGCGGACATGTTGTAAGTCCACCCAAGCGTTCTGTGGGAGGTCTTCAGGGGAGGGGACTGGAATAGGGGTGACAACGAGCGCTCTCTCTGTTGCTGAGGTAATCCATCGGGATTCAAGACCACGGAGGCCTCGCAGGTCAGGGTTAGTGCTAGGGTGAGTGTCCAAGGTGGAGGGGGGTAGAATGCTCCACAACCTAGGCCAAGCAGTACGTTCCTCGGTATAACCTCGCACAAAATGGGGGGAACTGGGGCTTTGTTGCATTATATGTTGGTGAAGAAGGGCCTGCCGTGCTTGGCGCACAGAGAGTTCAAGAAGGTTCACCTCAGTATCATCATGGAGGTGGAGACCCCAAGTTGTTGGGTCCAATTGGAGGTCCTCCCAAAGACCAACCAGCCATGGTTCCAAGAGCTCTTGCCTCTTGTGGGGAGGGAGGCCTTGCTGGAACAGCTGCTCCTCAAAGTCTGCCCGTAACCATGCTTCTCGAGGTTTCTTGCGTAGGGTGATGAGGGCAGATTGGGGGTGTCCCTGGGGGGGAAAGGCAGGAAGGGTGTGAGGGTTCGACCGGCCAGATGGCCAAACCTCCCAAAGACGGTCCTCTCCAGTGAGGGGATCTGGCCCCTCTGCAAGGGGACCAGCAGGGGCCACAGCGTGATAGAGCTTCCATTTGGGAGGTGGAAGTTCAGGAAGGAGGACAGCATCCCGCCAGGGGTCTGGTAGAGAGGAGAGGATGAAGTCCAGTCACTTCAACCTCTAAATTGCCAGCACCTTCAAAAAAAAAACGCCTGCTCGCTAGGGCGTGCAGGCCGAGAAGCTCCTACCTCGCTCCTCGTTTCTGTGTGGTGGATGCTTTGGAAGCCTTGTCTTCTGTCTCTTCAACTTTCCACCTCCAACTTCCCTCCCTCCCTCCCTCCCTCCCTCCTCCCCTCCCTCCCCCACCTCCCTCCCTCCCTACCCCTCCCCACACTCCTTTTTATCCACCTCTTCCACCACCTCCTCTTTCTCCTCTCCCTTTCATCCTTGCCCTCCTTTCCTCCATCAACCTCTTCCTTATGCCCCGCAGTGCTGCTGCTGCAGCCAGACGCCGCCTATGTCGTGCCCCCCTGTCTGCAGGAGAGACTCTCTTTTGCTCCCTTCATGCCCTGTCAGTATCCTCCGCCCCAACGATCCCCGCTTCCGACAATCCTTCTCAACTCCCAGACAACGGTCCTCTTTCTCCCATTGTCATACCAGGTGGTTCCTCTATGGCTGTCCGGCTCAATCTTGGGCAGTGTGCAGAGCTGGGTCCCTTCGCCACCCATCCCAGACTGCTAGCCATTGATAACCTGCTGGCTTTCCTCTTGAACAACTTATTCCCCTGGGTCTCAGGTGTACAGTTCCTCCCTTGCCCTTCTGCACGCGCTAGCAAATCGTGTCACCTCATTATACTCTTCGTTCCACTCCGAGATGGCATAGCTGCTAAACACGCTTTCACCCGGCTCCATAACATCTTTCTTGTCCTCCTTCCATCAGGCATCATCTCCTTCCCCCCCCCCCGGATTCAACCCCTTCACCAACCCTTATGCTGGTTTCCCGGCTAGACAGCTGCTTCATGCCCCCCCCCCTTCCTTCTCATCTCCCCTCCAACACCTGCCGACATTGCTCTGGGGACCACTTTCGTTCTCTTCCCCCACTCTGACTTCCAGCCTCATGACCCTCGATCAGTTACCCTCAAACTCCGAGGTTTGCGACTGGAATACCACCGCATTGGTGTGGCATCTGCTTTCCTCTCTGCTTCAGGTTATCCCCCCTCCTCTTTTACCATCTTGGCTGAGTATTATGCTCTCTTCCTCTTACATGGAGTTCTCTCTCCCGCCCCAGCAGTGAATAACACCTCTACTATTTGGGCCATCATCTTCCCAACCACCCCTTCTGTGGACCCTTTTCCCCTCGCCCAACGAGACTGGACCATCTCGGGCCACTCGCACAAAGTGAAAGTCACAGTGGTCCCAGCTACGGCCAGATCTGTCCTCTCCCCCCTTTCCTACCCTCCACCTCTCCCTTATCCCCTTCTCCAAACCCCCATGCCACATCACACCCTCTTGACTACCGGGCCCATTCTCCCACAGACCCCCCTCGTGGCGCACCCATCTGCTGCCTGGCGCCGCCGTTACCTCAACTCCCCTACACCCTCCCCTTCAAGGTCCACAGTAAGTATGGTACTAGCGGCACGACGGCATCTTTCCCGAGTATATAGAAAATTCCGAAAAATGCAAAAAAAGGGTAGGTATTTCCCGCGACTGTCAAGATATTGCCCGGGCTATTTTAGGGGTGTCAGGGGGCTCTCAACAACCTCTGTGCAATACCGTGGCATTCCGTGCAATACCGTGCATTTCGTGCAATACCGTGCATTCCGTGCAATTCGCTGGATATCGTGGGCGGGGGATCGACCTTGGATGAGTAGCCGTAGGCTATTGGATGCGAAGCATCCATCCGGCTCTTGCGGCGGGGTGTGGTGTGTAGGCTTGCGGCTCGTGCACGAAGTGTGCGAGGGAGCCTCCGTGTTGGTTAGCGGCACGCTAACTTGTCTGGCTCTTGCTGCGGGGTGTGGGTGTGTAGGCTTGCGGCTCGTGCACGAAGTGTGCGAGGGAGACGCCGTGTTGGTTAGCGGTACGCTAACTTGTCTGGCTGTTGTTGTGTGGGTGTGGCTGTTGTTGTGTTCCGCCCTACGCGCGAAGCAAGTAGGGCTTCTGGCTGTTGTTGTGTGGTTTGTTTTTTCTGTTGGGTTAGCGCAGTTAACCTAACAGATGGATAAGAAAAAATACGACAAAATACGACAAAATACGATAAAATACGAATCGTTACACTTTGTTACACCTTTTCTACTCTCCGCGCAGGATGCGACTGATAGCCCGGTTACCGTTCCGCCCCCGCTACTCGCAGGAGGAGGAATGGAGGACTGTTGGTTAGCGGAACGCCGCTACATCATGACTTTGCCTATCCCCTGCGCTACTCTCCTGATTCCGCTCGCTTTGGATAGGATTTTCTCTGCTTCCGGTGAGAAGCCATTTAACGCAGACCCTACACTTCTGATCCCATCCGCCACGGCACTTTGCCCGAGCATGTCCGCTATCCCAGCTACGGCGTTAGACACCGGTATAGAGAACTGTCCCACCTTCCGTACAATATTGCCCCCAAAATCGGCTACCCTTCTCACTGCCGAACCAAAGGAACCAATTGCGCGTCCAACTCCAGGTTTGATTGAATCAAAAAGGCCCATATTATATAATAGCCCTGGATATTTATTTCAGTGCAAGTAAGGTAATTTTATCGTTTAGGTTTTTCAAAATTGATAAAATCGATTCTATAGGATCGTTTTTGGATTCATAATCTATCCTCAAAGTTATGGACCAATCATAGGGGAACGGTCCTATCTTGTCTTTGTGTTCGTCCTTGATTGATAATTCCAGTTCTGACACGTGAGACGCGCTGGTGTAGAAGCTAAAATCGTCATTCACATTTTGATAAATGATGTTGGCAAAACTAGGGACGTTAACAGGGACCCTTATTAATACATCTGATTCCTGTGCATTGGTTTGACGGAAATTATTCACAGCCGAGTTAGTTACCTTTGGGAGGTTATGATGAATTGTCAGGAAACTTTCTAAGTTCAAACGCAATGGGAAGCTGCTAACAATCTGTGATCCACTTGGCTTATCATGTGGGAGGAACCCAAATAAATATGAACTTTTATCTTTGAATTCAAAACCATATCCTGGGCCAGGAGCGTTATAAGTGCATAATCCATTGATTTCATTGTGGCTTATGGTCCAGCCTGGGAGCAAAGTGTTCAGTGTTTCTAACCATTGATCCAGGTCGTAGTTTCCAACAGGGATTCTAACGGATGTCTTTGTCCCATTATTAACAACACTGAAGTCATTGTTACTCGCCCTAATACTGTAGAAACATCTATTGATTATTAAATCCGTAACGGTTATTTTAGTACGACCGCCGAATTCGTTATGTAGGATCCCTTCAGGTAGACTTGTTGTGAAGTTATCTGGTGTCCCAGATGTTCTATATTGTGAGCTGATGTATATTAATTGAGTTTTGATAACAATGGGCGCCATTATATAATTTCGTAGATAATAACTGATAGAATGAAATTCGGGAATCCAATATGCAGATTTCCAGCGGCATCATAGACTGTTATATTTAATTGTTGATTTTTCAGAGACGGGATTAGCTTGTGAACTAGTGTATTGCTTGTAATTGTCTTAACAATACTGTGGGTTTCGCCTCCTAAAAGCAGGTTTGTCCTCTCTCCATTCACTGAATTATCAAAAGAGGTTTGTGCGAAGATCCCATTTGCACTCATGCAGAACGGCCCTGGTTTACTCGCTGTGGTAAATGATTCGACAGCCAGCTGGTACCCCTTTTCATTGTATGGCAGGTCGCAATTTAACTTCAATTGGTAGTTCTGTGTTGATGTATTGTGTGAGCTAAATAACGTTACTCTCTGCCAAGACATTTATATTACTGTAGATTTTTCATTTTCTACAGTGACCAAACCTTCCAAGTCCTCGTTTGAAACTGGTTTTTTCTGCTTATTCATATCTTTCCGTAGAAGCTTTTTGTCCCTATAGATGATTGGTTTGGCAATATGTAGGGAAATGCACGAATCCACCAAATATTCCGGCACTCCGGGTGACAAGTCCAATACTGCGGCTTTCAGATACTTGTAATCATTGGTCTATCTATATTCATTTATGATAGCTGCCATTGTTTAACAATAATTCAGAAAAATAATTTTACTGTAAGCTGAGAATGATGTCGAAATTCTTTTTGAACCTTTGCCTTTTGTCCTGTGTAAAATCCATCACAAGTGCATCATGTTCGTTTCCCGTTGCGTGCAGATAGAGTGCTTCAAACTTCTGTAGAGTGATTATACTACTGACTTCTTCATATAAATTCTCCAAAATCTTAGTGCTGGCAAACTTGAATATCACAAAAAGACTTGTATTGGTTCGAATAGACTTAGGTATTGCCTTGAGATTCTGTGTGCATATCATTATGTTTATACCCAAATGTCTGTTCTTGAGAACCAAATTAGTCAAGGCTGATTTGCCAACAGATTTAAATGCACTACTGCCCACAAGGTCGTCCAATATCAGGTATACTATACAACCGTTTGGGTACTTGCAGGTAGGTCGTTGATATCCAGTTCTCTCAAGGAAATCGATTTCTTCAAACGACAGTCCGTCTATGTTGCCTTTCACAAACTTGGAATAAACAATCATCTGCCTTCTGCATTCTTCTGTATTTTCCTTTTCAAGTTTGATGTTTTCAATCACTTCTAAAAGTTTCTGATCACTGTATTCTGAAATGATATCATTTGGATCAATTTTCAAGCAATTGAATACCGGATTAGCATCATGTGTTGGGGAAAATACTATAACTCTCATATCCTGTTTGTTATCAAACCCATAAATCTCGTATTGTTTCAATAATTTGCAAAGACTGTACGTCTTCCCAATTCCCCTGGAGCCGACGAGGAGTGACACAAAATAATTACGTGGTAGAGCTGAATTGAGGGACTGTGGATACTTGTTTGCTTTGTATTGGAGTGGTTTATGACTGAAATTTGCTACTGCGTTCTCAAAAATATTCATCACTAATTACATGGTAGAATATTAATCAAAATGGACATGTGTGACCAGGAAAGAGTGATTGGTAAGCGACTCGTTTGCCCTCGTTTAATATTTTTTCCCTAAGAAGTTGTACTGTATCTTCTTGAGTAAGTATTGGCCTAGCTTTGGTGACCTTCAGACGTTTTTCAATGTGTTTTGATATCTTTTGAACCTCTCCTTCTTCTTCTTCTGATTGAGAATCTGTTACAATCTGTTGATCTTCGTCTGAACTGTCTAAAGTAACAACCACATCCTTCTTCAGCTTTTTAAAGACAGTGCTTTTGCGACGTGTCATTTCTGCCGCTCTTTCTTGTTTTTGGACTTCTTTCTCTTGAATCTTCAGTTCTTTCTCTTGTCGTGTAATCTCTCCTAATTCCCGTCTTTTTGCCCATGCTTTTTCTCTGGCGATAGCCAATGAAGCTTTCTACTTCTCGGACATAACACGCTTAGCTTTGACTGGTATCACTTCAGTGTCTTCTAATAGGTTTCTATCTTCTTCTATATTCTCCATATGTGATTTTACATTAGAAAAGATCAGAATTAATTAGAAAAATTAAATAGGTTTTACAAATAATTTATTGGAATTTTGGATATACTGGGAGAATTCGGAGTATTTTGACTGCATTAGGCTTCCTTGGAATAGGTCTTCCCCAGAGAAGGTCTGATTCATGTAAGGGTGTGCGTATTGTTCGTCTGCCAATAAAGTTTGTTGCTGGTTGATTGTACTGTGTTTTTTTCGGCCAGGACTCGATGCAGAGAGGTAACATATATTTGTCCATGTTATATATTACTTTGTGTAAATATATTTTGAACCCGTTTCGTCATTATCTAATTCTAGAAGACTGTAATATTTCACGAATAAAAGTGAGTAATTTTTCTTATTATTGTTTCCGTTTGAATAAAATGAAATATCATAATTGATATCTTCTTCATTCTCTATATCAATAGGCAGCCCACAGGCCCATTGGTAAGATGTAATAGTTGGGGGAAATCTCAACAATAATGTCCCGTCAACAGTGTGTGTCATGAGGTGTTCTATTGCTCGATTTTCGTTATCGAAAATGAAATCTAGATATTCTATTGCTTTATCATAAGGAATAGGATGATTTGCGAGAGGTATATTGTTAATACTAAATCCTACATGAATTGGTTTTTCGTAACCAATATCACTTATCCCGTGCATGAAATAATATGACGTCCCATTCCAGTCTTGTCTAGATACCTTTTGATAATAATCATACTGAAAAAAAGTAGCCAAGACATATTCAATATCACGTGACCCAATAAAGATATTTGTTGTTTGATTTTCGGATTCATTGAATTGGAATTGACTGGTGAAATTATCGAATTCAATTATATCGGACACGTTGTCTTCTATTTCACTTTTGATAATGAGTGTTGTTTTTACAATTTCATATCCAACAGATATATTTTCTCTTAACAGCACCACAGCGTCTGCCCACTCAATAACAATTATAATTTCGCCTTTAACAATACAGTCCTTAGTTCCTAGGATACCATGGAATTTATCAATCACGAACGGTATCTGATCTGTCTCGGCAACAATGTCGACTGCTTGATTATTCCCAAACATATTAGTTGAGGCTTGTTTCGAGTTGTGTACGTCCATCATCCTAGCTAAATGATTATACTCATTTATTGTTTGAATTAGGAAATCATCAAAATATACTGAAAGAGTACTGATCATATATCCAATCCCACGAGGCGCTACTCCTAGTGAATTCATTGTAAACATTATCTTCGTGCTGTTCAAATCCCAAATCCCTTCATTTATCTCGAATACGCATTGGCTTTTAGGGGAAAAAATAGTATCACCTATGGCCTGAAAACTGAACACCTTTGTAATGTGTTTTGGTACAGGGTTCATTTTATATTATTGTTAGATATGTTTTATGTTTTGTTAATCAATTCTCTGCTAACCAAACAGTTAGAGTACTAATTCGAGTTGTCTACCAGCGCCTATCCTCAACATGGAACAACATTCAATGAAAACAAGGGCTGTTAGTGATTCGGAACCAGCTGCACCACCGATGCTCTGCGTGTCAAATGACCCTATGCTTGAATTACCCCTGGTGTCCACGCCAGATAGGAAAGAATCATCGTTGTGGCAGAACTTGCAACTTAGGCAAAAAACGTTGTCACGCCATTTAGCATAAGTGTCAAGATAAGGATGACTTCCTCCGTCTGCCGATTGTAATTGATTATATGATGACTGCGTTAGGGCAAAACACTGACCCGGATTCGCACGGAAATCAGGTGTGTATATTCCATTCAGATTAAATTGAGCGCTTGCCATCCCAGTTGCTTTTCTTGTGAAGGTATTAGACGATTTTGTAACTCCATCAAGCCCACCTGATGCATTGGATGCAACAAATGTTCCCCATGCCCTATTGACCGATTGAGAAGATACACTAAATTTAGTTGATTGACTATAGGATGTTGCCGCGCTGCTGAAACTGAAGTAATTGCGGAAGCTTAGCTCGTATACCCCTCCACTAGATAGAAATGCGTTATGCATTGCATCAAATATCCCGTCATCAATCGAGATTGTGTCGACACTGAATGCAATGTCTGATAGTGTGAAGGTTCCTCCTCCGACTAGACAGTTTGCTCCGTCAAGTTGAATTCGTAGTCGGACTTGTCCTAATAGTTTAGTATCAAGAATAGATGGTTGAAAGCTGTTTAGGGACAACCAGTTCGATATGGAATATGGTGCTTCAGCAGATGGACCAGCTGATGCATCCCCTCCTCCTTGTACGATTTTCCTGCGATTATGTGCGTCTTCTCCAAAACTCGTATCAGCAATGATATTCCATAGTTGGTTATAGTTACTACAACCCGACACCACCATACCATTCACCTCTAAATCCACTCGGGAAATGATCGACTCTATGTTTCTTGCAAATCCACCAACTTCAGTTTTCCCATTGAAGTGCATACTCAAAGTATCACTATCGACCAAGCAATTTGAAGGAAGGTCGACCGTTATAACGCCAGAATTCGTCGCAGTCGTGCTGTTGAGCGTATTGAGCCTCTTCGTCGCCCTTGAATAATTCTGTATTTTTTTCACCAAATATTGCAAGTTCTTTGGATAAGCCGACATGGAAAGTACTTTGTATAAGTATTGTTTTGAAAATAATAAAAATGTTTTATTTTTTACCCTTCAGATAAGGTAAATTTGTTTGTAATGATGAGAGACTGCTGGCCGATTCAAAATAATTTGCAAAGCTGGATCATTGTTCCTGCCTTGCCATTCGGTAGCAATGGCTATTATATCTAGTTTTGATTGTGCAGAATTTCCAACTTTTTTATGTTTGGAATCAAACATGTTTAATTTTTGTTGAAGATCATCCATGTTTTTTCTAAGACTTGTCCTGGAGCCTGACGCTACCCCGGGATTTATGAATTCAGAAACATTTGGTGTTGATGATCCAAAAGTAGAATCCATGTCTTCTCTAGGACGTTTATTGAAACTCGGCCCACTTGATGTTTCCTGATTGGGTTGTTGTTTCTGTTGTTCTGTTTGGACAGACTTTACCAGCTTTTCCACAGCTGAATGTTGGTTCACAATCTGACTGAC
Organism: Chlamydomonas sp. ICE-L; assembly: GCA_013435795.1. Lineage (NCBI taxonomy): Eukaryota > Viridiplantae > Chlorophyta > Chlorophyceae > Chlamydomonadales > Chlamydomonadaceae > Chlamydomonas > Chlamydomonas sp. ICE-L. The sequence goes on from JACBWV010000338.1 coordinate 12,640,753, forward strand.
CATTGTCGGCGGGGCTTGTGCAGGAATTTTGATGGCATACTCATATGGATTATACCCCAGCATTCTAGCCTGTGTCCTGTCAGCTGGTAATTCAATGTTTATGATGGTAGCTCGTTGAGTAATATTCCTACCTCTTGCAAATAGTTTGATGTGATTGGACTTGTTATTAACTGTATTGTTTTAACAACTTTCCTTGTTATATTTTTGTTATAATATATGTCCTAAATTTAATGTATTCCAGTCAATATATATTTGGGCAGCCACAAAATACCAAGAGGGTTCAGAATAGTATAAACGGAGCTAATGACGTTGCGTTATTTGCCAAAAACCTAGCAACTACTAATCATATATCAATAGGTGTAATTTCATCCCAAGTTGTTCAAAACAGAAAATGGTATTACCTTTTCATCGAATCTTGCAGTAGGAAACAGTAACTACGTGTATCCAAAGACTGAATTTTCATCAAATCTCTCAGTTGGCAATAGCAATTATTTGTATCCAAAGGCTGAATTTTCATCAAATGTGGCAGTGTTTTCATCAAATGCATCAGTATTTTCATCGAATCTTGCTGTTGAAAATAGCAATAATATTGTTATTAGTCTGTCTAATTATACGTACGCAATTGAAGGATTCACCGGCTCATGGACTGATATTACAGATAAACCCGCCTTATTTGATGGGGTATACGCTTCCTTGACGGGGAAACCACAACTATTTTCAGGTAGTTGGACTGATCTCCTAAACAAACCGACTCTTATTACATCATATCTAAATTTGACAGATAAGCCAACAATTTTCAGTGGCAATTACGCTGATTTGGTCGGGATCCCAGATGCTGTAGTTGGGTTCGATGGAAAATACACTTCCTTGACGGGGAAACCACAATTGTTCAGTGGGTCATATACAGACTTAACCAACAAACCGACTATGATTACATCATATAACCAATTGACCGATCTACCTACTGTAGTTAGCAGTTGGGGTAATGTAAAAAATTCTAATGGAATCATACAAACCGATGCTGGATCTTTCAATATTTCAAGTGAAAATTTTATGACTTTCATAATCGATAATAATAATAATACCCCCGGATCACGTCTATTTAGGTGGTATGATGGAACTGAAGAATTTCAGACATTGCTAATGACATTAACAGGAAGCGGTAGATTGGGGATTGGAACTATGAACCCACAACAAGCACTTGACGTTGTTGGTGACATTCAATGTTCCGGGTCATTTAGAGTTGGGGGTGTTCCTATATTTAACGGGTCTTGCTACAATCTCAGAGATAAACCGATAATTCCTACAGCATTCTCTGGATTATCCAACGATCTCATAGGACGTCCTGATTTTGGCAATATACAAATTTCCACTGGCTTAATAGAAAGTAATACTGGGTCTTTTATGATTTCGAGTGAAAATTTTATGTCCTTTATAATCGATAATAATAACAATACCCCCAAATCACGTCTATTTAGGTGGGTTGATGGAACTGCAGAATTTCAGACATTGCTAATGAAATTGACAGGAAGCGGTAGATTGGGGATTGGAAGTATGAACCCAGCCTATACACTGGACGTTGTTGGTGACATTCAATGTTCCGGGTCATTTAGAGTTAGGGGTGTTCCTATATTTAATGGTACCTGGGCAGCGATAACTGGGAAACCCGTATTATTCGATGGGAATTATAATTCATTAACTAATCGTCCTGCAATCTCTACAAGCTATTGGACAGCAGTCGAACAGGGTGTAATGTTCTCAGCCACGGGTAATAGATATGTAACGACCTTGTCACCGGTTATTGGCCAAGAGTCATTTCCCAAAATGGAGTTTCACGATCAATGGTCTGCTAGCAAATTGCGCATAACATTTCAAGGTACAAATAATAATCGAATAGAATTAGCCTTTATAGATGATAATGGGACCGCAGCAACGAATATCTCCTATGTTTATATTTCTACTTCTGGTGCAATATCCGGGAACTCTGATCGTCGACTCAAAAATCACATAGGATATATCGACCCAAAGGAATCATTAGATAGAGTTGACCGATTAATGCCTGTAAAATACGAATTTAAACATGACCCAGATAATGTCGATTATGGCCTTTACGCTCAGGATGTCCAAGATGTTTATCCCCATCTCGTTGGTAAAGACAGTAATGATAATTTAACATTAAATTATTCAGGACTTGTTCCACACTTGATAGCAGCTGTCCAACAATTGAGTGCTTCTGTTAAATTATGGAATGCAGAAGTAGCTTATTTGAAAACAAAACAGACTTAAGAATCTTGAGCATATTATATAATACAAGTATATTAAGATGAGCGACACGTGCATCAAAGTTTACACTTATTCTAGTGAAATCCACAAGACGAAAATGAAAGAAGACCCTGAATATCGTGCTTATGTAAATAATCTCGCCAGACTTGCAACTGTGAAACGGTATCAAACAGATGAGGCATATCGTGAGAGGCAACAAGCATATACCAGGAACAGGTACCAAAATGATCCTGAATTTCGCGAAAAACGAAATGAGCGTGCAAGACTATATCATGCAAAAAAAAGAGAAGAAAAAAAGGCGTTATTATTAGCAGAAACTGTCGGAGTATAGTGTTAAGTAATAATGCACATTCTTTTTTTAGTATTTTAAGTAAAACCCTTAAGAGATTGTTCACATATTAATATATTACAGAATAATAATGGCATCAAATACAAGTTTTGCAAATGGTACAAAAAGCATTTGGTAGCAGCAGGAGAAGCTCCACGCAGGATTACTAAAAAGTATGTGATCGAACAGGGTCACGAATCAGTAGAAGAGTTATATAATGCTGTGGAATGGTACAAGAACTACATGGAAGAAGAAGCAAAGAAGGCTAGGAGGGGAAAAAAGGCAGAATATGATAAGGAACGCTACCAAAAAAAAGCTCCCAAAAGGATAGTCGAATTCGAGCTTTTCAATCAGGCCGACACCACTTTGTATGTGTATAGATGTATTTCTATCACAAACGCTTTTCGTCCTTTAAACGATTTTGGTCCAGGCAAATTGTTGGTTTTGGGCTCAATTAACCAAGACAAATATAGCAAAAAACTGAAGAGGGAGAGTACGTGTCTAGTACTTTAGCTGGGAACAGCAATGTTTTCACAGGATATGCAAAACTACTAGACAGACTTGACATTCACGACCCAAGTATGGGAGCTTTGTTAAGAAGACTCTCATCACAAGCCCTGGCAATAAAAATCATCTCCAACGAACATATGAATAATACAGTTGATAGACCGTTCTTGTACAGGACTATCAGGGATAACATAAATACTGTTTATACAGAATGTAAGTTCATACGATTTGAGTGGGACAATGAAGGAGATAGCTTACAAACAAGTATAAAAAGGACCAGGAATCGGAATTTACCCAACGGAGCATGTGCAATTGAAAAAATTCTGAATGGTTTTCAGCCAGCATTCGACTCCTACAACAAGAAATTGAAGTATCATAAACATACACTCACATTTGAATCAATTTATTGGGATATATTCGAAAAAGAATATGGCGGAATGTCTGACATTGACATGACAGTCGAGGATTATTTGAAGTGGTTCAAGAAGAATGGTTTTGGAGCAGAAACATACGACAACGAAAACAGGGTAGTATGTAAATATGAGCCACCACCTGAGGAGCAAACAAAAACATACAATATCCAGAAACTACGTGTCATATATTGGCATGAACATGTACAGAACATAGACGAAGTGATGTCTTTTGCCAAGACAAGTAAGAAGGACATGTACTCTCGTCTGTCATCCAACTTTGTAGAGCCAAAAGTCAAAAAGGTTACTGCAGACATGTATCACTTGGCAAACAAATACGAAGACATATTCCCAATTATTAAAGCTGGAATGGAAGCATCAAAAAAGGACATCAGAATCATCTACAACGGAGATATGAAAGAAGTTCTGTTAAACTTAGTTCAAAAAGAAGGTTGTGACCCCAAGCCGATCATGCAAACTGGACATATTATTTCACGGTTAGAATTGAACCACATCGTGACAAAGGACGACAAACCTATAGCCATCTCAGTTGAGAATGCATCTCAAGTGCAAGGTTTTTCAAAATGTCCAATTCTAGACGTAGACACGTTTGTAGACTACAAGAACCTGGACTCAGAAGTGAAGGGATCGTTTCTAAGTAATAAATTTAAATCCGAGATGAGCATTGAAGCCAGTGAGGTTTTCGAAACATGTTTAGATCGAGTACCAATGGGCAGGCTTGTTGACAAAGATTTGTCTACCATAGATCTTGACGAGATTACAGCGCTTGATATCAATAAGCATTACTTTACTTGCATATGGATGTTGGTTGATGGACCAGGGTTCCCAGTTATAAATTCATGGGATATATTCTACACATACATAGATGATAAACCACTAAATGAAGCAAAATTCACGACTAAGAAACGAAAGGTTGTGGAATGTGACGACCCGTTTCAAAACAACTTCACGCAAACAACACTTGATTCTAATGGCGGAATAGTTAAAAGGAAACCGTTCAACAAAGGATACCTGTATCTCATCAGAATAGATGAAGAACACCCCATTTACAACCAGGATAAAATGCTCATTTATGGGTACGAAGTTGTGCAATTGAAATTCAAATACACAATATCGGCATATCTGCGAGTTGAGTGGAAGAAGTGTAGGTATCTAGCAACTATATTAAAACAGTGTTTGGGGGAGGGGAAGTACGGACACATCCCAAAAGATTTGTTAAAGGGAATCCCTAACGAACTATCAGGCCTTTTTGGAAAAAAACACAACACCAGCAGGCATTCAAAAATCTTCAAGAACAGATCTGATGCTGTAGAATATGCAAACAAACACAAAGGAAATGTTATACCTATGGCAGACGACGTGTTTCTTGTAACCATCACACAGAAAACAGAGCTCATAAACGGATTTCTACCAATGAGGTATGCCCTCACGAATCTAGCAAGATCAATGACGCATATGAAAAGCTGAGCGTCAACAATCAAGTGCTTGCTGTAAATACCGACTGCCTATATGCCATAACAAAAGACGGAAACTGTATCAAACAGCGAATTGGCCCATATTTCGGTCAATACAAGATATTAAAAGGATCCCTGCCTCCCAATAACGAGATTGTACAATACAAAACAAAACAAATCATAACATACCCAGAGCAAGATATTCGTATTGTTGACAAGGTTTTACCAAAAACAATCATTGATGGGTTTGCCGGTTGTGGAAAGAGCTATGCTGGTCAAGACTATGTCTATAAACCATTGGGGGAAAATAAGAAACAACGTTTTGAGGATAAGGAAATATTGGTGGTATGCCCATATAACTCCCAGGTTAACAATGTGCTAACGAAAAGCAGGGAAGACGGACATGATATCCAAGCATGCACATTTCACAATCTTATCGGCCTCAATTTCGAAGGAGAGTCTGGGAAGAACAACGCATTTTCACTAGATGACATTAAAGCCATCATATTCGAGGAAGTAATGTTGATGACCAGGAGACATATGAATGAAATGAACAATTTCATGCACAAACACCCACATATGTGTGTCATAGCCAATGGGGATTCACACCAACTGGAATCGATTGATGATGATGCTACAATTGAGATGAAATGTGGGTATGTGCAAAAAATATTCGATAATAAATATACATTAACAGTCAACCATAGACTGAAAACACAACAAGACAAAGATGATATGCTCCTCATCCAAGACGACCTATTTGACGAAACCAAAGATTTACAAGAAACCATCAGAAAATGGTTCGGGGATAGAATACTTTCCTCGTTAGAAGATGTTAGTAAGCTAAAAATCAAGAGAGCAATCAGCTATCTTGTGTACAGCTCAAAGGTTTTGAACACTTTTATAGACGATCGCCTGGACAAAAGTAAAAAGCGGAAGGCAGCACAATGCTATACGCTGGCGGATGGCAAAACATATCACTTCGGCCAAGGGCTAGTTTGCAAAACCAATATCACAAAGAAACATTTAGTCGATAAAAATGGTAAACACATTTCAGAATCGTTAGTTTTTGGAGAGTTAGTATATGTGTAGTTACGTCCGAATATGAGATACAAAATCATTGGACCGACCAAAAAGGAATTCAAACTGCAGGACATTTCAGATGAAAATCTTATAGTAAGTTTATCACACGACATGATCTGCAAATGGTTCGAGCTAAGTCACTGTAATACGTGTCACAGCGAACAAGGGTCTTGCATTGCAGAGAAGTTTGTCATAACAGATCTGCTAACAATCACGGACAGGAGATGAGTATACTCAGCTGTTTCCAGGTGCAGCAAGCTATCTGATGTACATTTTCTGCAGATGGACTTAACAGACCTGAGGTTAGACGTGTACTTCAAAGACAAAATACAGGGATACAAAAAACAAGACAGGTCAAAGAAACGTGATTATGACTACATATCTGAGGAGTATGTAGACGTGGAATGGTGCAAGGAGCAATACATCAAAAACAATGTATGTATTGGATGGCAAGGACACATGAAGGTGGAGAAGAGTAGCAAAATTCAATGTACTGTTGACAGAATAGATAATGGATTTGCACACTTCAAGTGGAATTGCAGATTAATGTGCAATAAGTGCAATACCGCGAAAAATAAGTTTAACGTCCTAATATATATAGGATGACGGAACTTGAATCTATTTAAACAATAATACGAATCTAAAATTGCTGTCCAAGGCAAAGCTATTTACAAGGCTAAAAGATGACGGGATTACCAAACGAGATATTGAAGATTACTTCAATCCACGAGAACTCACACAAATATATCAAAAACCACAAAATACCAAATTCAAATTCAAAATAACCGCCCCTCCAAGATCTTTTCAAATAGATGTTGCAATTATGCCATTGTCGAGCAAGAGGATAAATAATAACATAAACCAAATTCTTATGTGCATAGACATCATTTCTAGAAAGGCTTATTGTTACCCACTGAAAAGCGGTAAGATGGGTGACGTTTTAGACGCCTATCAGAAATTTATAGGCGATGTAGACGAAGATATAAACAGTGTATCAGGAGATAATTTTTTTGCATCTTCAATATTTGAGTCTTTCAATAAAGAACTAAATATAAGGATTTTCACAGACGTTGCAAAAGAAGACCACATTACTCCGATGGGGAACAAGCTGGGAATCGTTGACCGCTTTACCAGGACTCTGAAAGGTTTGATAAAGAAACACTCACTGGAGAACAAGACTAAAAAATGGATAGATGCACTTGATGATATTGTTGAGCTGTACAACAATACAGCCCATTCTGGGTTGAAAGATGCAACCCAAGAAGAAGTGTATGATGATTATGACTACAGCCAAAAGCTATATGAAGCTCAGTCAAAAAAGAATGAAAAGATGAATGACAAAGTGACCATAAAAGTAGGGGACAGAGTACGTGTAATGTTACAGAAGAAGACCTTTGAAAAGGAGAAAGCCACGTTTTCCACAGAGATTTACACCATTGAAGAACATATAGGATACAGATTCAAGCTCAAAGGAGTCAAACGTCTATACAGACCAAGCGAAATGAACATTGTTACATATGTGAAAGACAGATTAGAGCCAGAAAAAGAAGACAATCAAATCAGAAGGATGCAAAGATCAAAGGCATTAAATTCCTATGACGAGATTGTTACTGCTCTTGATAAGAAGGACGAACCAAAAGCAAAAAGAACAGTGCGAAAGCCCAAACGGTTTGCTGAGTAACCAACAGTCCTCCATTCCTCCTCCTGCGAGTAGCGGGGGCGGAACGGTAACCGGGCTATCAGTCGCATCCTGCGCGGAGAGTAGAAAAGGTGTAACAAGGTGTAACGATTCGTATTTTGTCGTATTTTGTCGTATTTTGATTGATGCTTCGCATCCATTAGCCGTTAGGCTAATCGTATTTTTTCTTATCCATCTGTTAGGTTAACTGCGCTAACCCAACAGAAAAAACAAACCACACAACAACAGCCAGAAGCCCTACTTGCTTCGCGTGTAGGGCGGAACACAACAACAGCCCCACCCACACAACAACAGCCAGACAAGTTAGCATACCGCTAACCAACACGGCGTCTCCCTCGCACACTTCGTGCACGAGCCGCAAGCCTACACACCAACACCCCGCAGCAAGAGCCAGACAAGTTAGCGTGCCGCTAACCAACACGGAGGCTCCCTCGCACACTTCGTGCACGAGCCGCAAGCCTACACACCACACCCCGCCGCAAGAGCCGGATGGATGCTTCGCATCCAATAGCCTACGGCTAATCATCCAAAGTCAATCCCCCGCTCACGATATCCAGCGAATTGCACAGAATGCGCGGTATTGCACGGAATGCACGGTATTGCACGGAATGCCACGGTATTGTACGGTATTGCACGGAATGCCACGGTATTTCACAGAGGTTGTTGAGAGCCTCCCGACACCCCTAAAATAGCCCGGGCCATCGCTAGACAGTCGCGGAATTTACCTACACTTCATTTTCATTTTTCGGAATTTTCTATATACTCGGGAAAGATACCGTCGTGCCGCTAGTGCCATACTTACTGTCCATTACCAGACCTCCTTGGCCAACCAATCCAGCACGCCTCTCTCTCTCCTCAGATGCCCCATCTTCCAACCGGCGCCTACCTTCACCCCCCCTTCTTTCTGCAGATGAGGAGACTGTTCTGCAATTCTTTGAGAAAATGTCCTTTGTCCTCCTTTGTCCCTAACGTCGCCCAGGTGGTGTCTGTCCCTTAGCTGTCCCTTAGCCGTTCTTGTCTTTTTCTTTGGTCTTTTCTCCTTGGTCACAAAGGGCTAGGTTTTATCAGTTGCGCCTTTTCCTGGTTCCCCCCTTTGTAAAAAAAAAAAAAAAAAATGGCAGCTCTCGGACTTGACATCGAGGACGTAGAAGATGAGGATGACTCTAACCCTATTGGTTTTTACATATAATTATACATGGTTTCTCTGGCCACCTTCCACGCCCACAGCTACACGCACACTCCCCTCCTTCTCTCCCAAATCCCCCCTTCCACCCCCCTTCCTTTTGTACCCATCCCCACCATCCCCCCTCCTCCGCTTAAATCCCAACTTCTCCCCTCTGCTTAACCCTTCTCCCCCCCCTTCCTCCTCTTGCATCCCCATCCTCCCCCTCCCCTTCTTCAATCCCTTCCCCCTTCCTATCTCCCCCCCTCTTCCTCCCATTTCCCTCCTTTTCCTTTCCTTCCCTCTTCCCATCGCCTTAGTGGGTCACTTTTTCTTTTCCTCGGATCCATTCACAACCTCCTCACCGTCAACGCCCCTCCTCCCCCTTCCCCCCCCCCCCCCCCCCCCCCCCCCTGTAACCCCTCTTCTCCTCCTCATACCTCCCCCCCCTCGCCCCCCCCACCTTGTTCCCCTCTTTCCCCTCTTTCCCGCCCCCTCCCCCTCCTTCTTATCCCCCCTTCAAACCCTCCCTACTCCACTCTTTCCCCCCTCCCCTCCTTCATACCCCCCTCCTCCCCCTTCGTACCCCCCTCCCTCATCTCCCCCCTCCTACGCCCTTCTCCGAATTCCCTTGTCGGCAGTCTCATCTCCTTTTATTTGTAACTTTCTGGTCCCCCCACCCCCCACACACACCCCTCCTTCTTTCCACACGAGCGTCTGGGCGTGCAAATCGCCCAGGCCTGGTTTGGGCGTGAAAATCGCCCAGATCACAGTTCCACGGGTTCATTGCTCTTTTCCTGTCTTGCCGTGGTTTACCTTAACGGTTAGGGGGCGGCGTTAGATCGCAGGACACGCAGGCTGAGTTACAAATGTGGTGTGTTCTACATCCCTTGTGATCTACAGTACCCTTGCTGTACCAACCCTACTTGTGAGAGTAGGAAGGGGGTGGTGAGGTTCGATTCCTTAGTATTTTCCGCTAAGACAAAAGATCCGAAGACAAAAGACGAAAAGACTAGGGGACAAAAGAACGAGGGACACAAACTAATTACTAGGAGGACAAAGGACAAAGGGCCTTCCGAGCACCACCCCCACCTCTAAGCAACACTGTTCCTCCCCAACCAATAAAACACCACTGTAACCTCCAAGAGCAACACAGAAAAAGAAGGAAAGGCATGCAAGCAAAGGTCTTGCTGATCTAAGATTAAAACACTGCAGGGCATCACTCCTGTAACAGGCCAGTGCATCAGGGCATCACTCCTTTAGCAAACCAGCACATACTCTCAGCAGCCTAGTAACATGTCGCTAGGTCACCCATGCAGATCAGCAAGCTCTGCAAAGACGACCAGAACGCGGCATGCAACAAAAAACAGGACAGGGCCAAAGCTAACACTAACAAGGTAACTAAAAAAAAATCTAAAGAAGCAAATCAAACTCCTTAGAAAACGTCCTGGACGGTGAAAGGGTAGAACCCCCACAAGATCCACTGACCAGCAAGGAAAACCTTAAAGGCGCACTAAAGCAGCTAGCAAATAAACCGGTAGCCTGTGCACCAGGGCATCACTCCATTAGCATTTCAGCGCAGTCTATCAGCAGCCTAGTATCAAGCCACTAGGTCGCCGATGCAAATCAGCAAGCTCTGCAAAGACAACCAAACGCGGCATGTCTACGGTTCAAAGGTAGCGGTAACAAGGTAACAAAAACTATGTAGCTCCTAAGTAAGCCTCCTGAACCTGCAGACGCAAGATACAACACGGTACAGGGCATCACTCCTATAACAGTCCAGTGCATCATGGCATCATTGTAAAAAAAAAAAAAAAGGGCATCACTCCATTAGCAGACCGGCGTGCCAGCTCAGCTGTCAAGTAGCATGCCACTTCTTCTCCAATGCAGACCAGCAAGCTCTGTAAGGAAGAAGACCAAAGCAGGGCATGCTACTTATAAACAGGTCCGGGAAAAAGCAAACAAAAACAGTCTTCAGGGCAGGAGCAGCAGATCCACCCCCAAAAACTACTATCCAGCCCTCTAGGGCAGCAAAGTGCTAAGACAAACTGTATCGCTATGGTTTCCAACCAATGTCACACTCCAGGATCGGCAAGTCTCTAATTAGAGAACAAGAAGATGCTGACCAATGCAGTTTTTCAAAAGGAGACCTGCTGACTCAGAATTCGAGAAAGAGGGAAAGAGTCTCAACAGCACAACACCTGTCTGAGGCCAAAAAACACTAAAAATCGCGTGAAAGAATGAACCTCCAGCTCCAATTGTCGCCTTTTAGCTTCGTCTACTAGGTATCTCGGCAGCTGACATGAAGGAGCAGGGATGAGAGGGAGGAGATGGAGGATTCTGAAAGGAAGGAGGAAGTGGGTGGGGCTCGGAAGAAGGGAATCAGGAGAGAGCTGCTTCTGAAGTACTCAGGATGGGGGTCGGGTGGTCCCCAATTAACTTGAAGAGAATAGCCTGCCCCCCTCCAGTAGGCTGACCTCTTATGCTGACCTCTGGAGGGGGCAGAGAAGCGGATTAGACAGCATGAGCGTCTGAAACACTCAAATGGGGCACTGAGCAGCTCCCATAGCCGCGAAATTGCAGTCGCTCCAGCCGAATTGGCCGAAGCAGCTTCGCAGCAAAGTTATAAGGCGGCCGGAGAGCAGACATTGCTAGGGCAAAAAAAGGACCTCCAGCTCCAATTGTCGCCTCAAAGCTTCGTCTACTAGGTATCTCGGCAGCTGACATGAAGGAGCAGGGATGAGAGGGAGGAGATGGAGGATTCTGAGAGGAAGGAGGAAGTGGGTGGGGCTCGGAAGAAGGGAATCAGGAGAGAGCTGCTTCTGAAGTACTCAGGATGGGGGTCGGGTGGTCCCAAATTAACTTGAAGAGAATAGCCTGCCCCCCTCTAGTAGGCTGACCTCTTATGCTGACCTCTGGAGGGGGCAGAGAAGCGGATTAGACAGCATGAGCGTCTGAAACACTCAAATGGGGCACTGAGCAGCTCCCATAGCCGCGAAATTGCAGTCGCTCCAGCCGAATTGGCCGAAGCAGCTTCGCAGCAAAGTTATAAGGCGGCCGGAGAGCAGACATTGCTAGGGCGAAAAAAGGACCTCCAGCTCCAATTGTCGCCTCAAAGCTTCGTCTACTAGGTATCTCGGCAGCTGACATGAAGGAGCAGGGATGAGAGGGAGGAGATGGAGGATTCTGAGAGGAAGGAGGAAGTGGGTGGGGCTCGGAAGAAGGGAATCAGGAGAGAGCTGCTTCTGAAGTACTAAGGATGGGGGTCGGGTGGTCCCAAATTAACTTGAAGAGAATAGCCTGCCCCCCTCCAGTAGGCTGACCTCTTATGCTGACCTCTGGAGGGGGCAGAGAAGCGGATTAGACAGCATGAGCGTCTGAAACACTCAAATGGGGCACTGAGCAGCTCCCATAGCCGCGAAATTGCAGTCGCTCCAGCCGAATTGGCCGAAGCAGCTTCGCAGCAAAGTTATAAGGCGGCCGGAGAGCAGACATTGCTAGGGCAAAAAAGGACCTCCAGCTCCAATTGTCGCCTCAAAGCTTCGTCTACTAGGTATCTCAGTATCTCAGCAGCTGAAGGTAGAAGGGGGCACCACTGTGAAGCAGTAGCGCCCTAACCTTTTCCATTAGAATCCTGTTCAAACGCTCCGCCATGCCATTGCAAAAAAAAAAAAAAAAAATTGCTCTTGGGGCTGTAAGGGGCTGTGGTTTGATGGACAATTCCTCTTTTTTTCCTTTTTTTTTGGTGAAAGGACTTTCACCCCAGGTGGTGGGTCTCCCGACACAAACCAGCGACACGGAGGATTCAGTTCGAATGGTGGTGCCACTCCTACAATATGCAAAGTAGGCGTACTTAGGGTTGGTGAGAGATACCAACCCACGACCAAACGAAAATTCACATCTGGAAGCAAAGAAGGCAGCGAGTTCACCATTGCAGAATTCTCCTCCTCTGTCCGAGCGCACTATCTTGACAGTGATGCCATGTTGAGTCTGCAGCATGAGAATGAGGTCATGCAGGGCTGCTGATGCCTGGTACTTGGTCGTCAGCATGATGACAAAGCTGTACCTGGAGTGGTCCTCCAACACACCCAGGAAGTACTTGCTCTGCCCTAGAGAGGCAGGTGTGATAGGACCACATAGGTCCACATGAAGCAGTCCCTTTACAGGTGCTGACTTACTAGCAGGAAAAGGATCGCGGGTCTGCTTCGACAGCACGCAAGCCTCGCAGGGATCCTTGAAGTCCTGGAATGCCTCAGCTTCTACCTTCATGCCCTGTACCATCTGCTTGGCCTGCAGAGTGGCCAAGTTTGTCATCCCTAGATGACCAAACCTGGCATGCCAAAGCTCCGGCGTCTCAACGGCAGCGCACACAGTACCGTCTGTAAAAAGAGGAGCAACTGGCATGTCTGCGTCGGGCACCATCCCCTCCACCTCATACACGCCGTTGATGCAAACCGCTTCGATGCGCACACCATTCTTGGCAAAGATACAACGTGTGTCATCCCAGTATTCTATCTGAGCTCCGTTCCGCATAACGCTTGAGAGGGAGATCAGATTTCTGGCAGATGCAGGGACATAATGGACATTCTGCAGCTGAACATACTCTCCATTTACAGATTCCAGGAAGACGTCGCCAGCGTACTCCGCCCAATGTGCCACTCCATCAGCAAACCTGACTTGGAAAGGTGTATCCAGGTGTCTGATGTTCACAAGCAGATCGCGGTCCCCCGTGATGTTGTGGGAAGCACCTGAGTCCAGCATCCAAGTCACTTCACCAATCAAAGGGGGCAAGTCCTCATCAGTGAGTGCAGCAGTGCCACCCAAGCAGGTGAAGGCAGGTGTCAGCTGCTGAGATACCTAGTAGACGAAGCTTTAAGGCGACAATTGGAGCTGGAGGTTCATTCTTTCGCGCGATTTTTGTTTTTTTTTGCCTTAGACAGGTGTTGTGCTGTTGAGACTCATTCCCTCTTTCTTGAATTCTGAGTCAGCAGGTCACCTTTTGAAGGTCTGTATTGGTCAGCATCTTCTTGTTCTCTAATTAGAGACTTGCCGATCCTGGAGTGTGACATTGGTTGGAAACCATAGCGATACAGTTTGTCTTCGCATTTTGCTGCCCTACAGGGCTGGATAGTAGTTTTTGGGGGTGGATCTGCTGCTCCTGCCCTAAAGACTGTTTTTGTTTGCTTTTTCCCGGAACTGTTTATGAGTAGCATGCCCTGCTTTGGTCTTCTTCCTTACAGAGCTTGCTGGTCTGCATTGGAGAAGAAGTGGCATGCTACTTGACAGCTGAGCTGGCACGCCGGTCTGCTGATGGAGTGCCTTTCCTTCTTTTTCTGTGTTGCTATTGGAGGTTACAGTGGTGTTTTATTGGTTGGGGAGGAACAGTGTTGCTTGGAGGTGGGGGTGGTGCTCGGAAGGCCCTTTGTCCTTTGTCCTCCTAGTAATTAGTTTGTGTCCCTCGTTCTTTTGTCCCCTAGTCTTTTCGTCTTTTGTCTTGGATCTTTTGTCTTAGCGGACTTTTGGTCCATGTCTTCTAGTCTTCTTCTTTGTTTTTTCTTCCTTGGTCACATAGGGCTAGGTTTTATCAGATGTTCCCTTTCCTGGTTCCTCCCTATGTAAAAAAAAAAAAAAAAAAAAAATTGGGCTGAGGGCCTACAGACAGCTAACACCTTAAGGAATGCCTCCCCACGTCGGTAAGTTTTGCTGTACTGAACCATTCTTGTTTCAAGAGGAAAACCTCTTGATTCACCCCTCTTAAGTAATTCGGGCGCCAAGAGGCAATTTGCTTGAAAAATGCCCTCTTGAATCCCTCTTATTTAGGAGGTTAATCAAGAGGTGTCTTGTACGTCTATCGATTCAAGGTCACATGTTGAATTCTTGTTTCAGTGTAGAATCAATAGGTTGCCTTGTATGTGTCTTGAATCAAGATTACTTGCTGCTCTTAAATAATTCGAGCGCCAAGAGGCATTTTGCTTGAAAGCAGCTTGCTTGAACCGTTCTTATTTAAGTGGGGAACCAAGAGGGTGACTCTTGTATCCATTGATTCAGGATGACTTGCTCTAGGGGGGGACGTATAGGGTTTGGAAGGCAGTTTTATTTTTACATTTAACTAACCAGTAGCAAAGTGATGTCGCGGACTCAGCAGCCAAATAAACCCAAACCCATCCAAACCCAACTTCCTAATAACCAAACCCAACTTCAACCTAACCTCCTAAGAAGACAAACTGATGAGCTCTGACTAGCTATCTAGTCTGTCTTTTGCCCCTGTCCCCCCCCTGCCACCCCGACTGGCTAGTCTAGCCAAGCTACTATTATATTATGAGTGACCAGCAGCAGTGACCAGCAGCAAGACCAGTGCCATCATCAGGCTTCTTGATCTTGTCCCCCTACTCATCCCTGCATGCTGATGACTTGCTCCTTCTCCACCATGTCGCAATATGCGGAAGTCACTGCCTGCCTGGAACGGCAGCAGCAGAAAGGAAGGAGTGGAGTTAGAAGATTATTAGTTGCTTGACCAAGCCACCCAGTTGGAAAATCAACGAATCAGCAATCAAGAAAGCAAGCAAGCATTCACGTGGTAGCAATTACGATGATGAGACAGATAGATGATGCAGCATATAAGACACATGGTGCAGCATACAAGACAGATTGTGGCACCACACAAGACATATGGTGCAACGTACAAGACAAATGGTGCAGCGTACAAGACACATGGTGCAGCGTACAAGACAGATGGTGCAGCATACATGACACATGGGCAGCATACAAACAGATGGTGCAGCATACAAGAAATGGTGCAGCATACAGACAGATGGTGCTGCATACAAGACATACGGTGCAGCGTACAAGACAGATGGTGCACATATAGAACACATGGTCCAGCTACAATACAGATTGTGCAGCATACAAGAATATGGTGCAACGTACAAGACAAATGGTGCAGCATACAAGACACATGGTGAGCTACAAGACAGATGGGCAGCATACACGACACATGGTGCAGCATTCGAGACACACGGTGCAGCAAGGCAAATCATGCTGCATACAAGCCAAATGTGCAGCATACACGACAAATGGTGCAGCGTACAACAATGGTTCAACCTACAAGAAAATTGGTGCAGCGTACATGACATATGGTACAGCTACAAAAGATGGTTCAGATCTACTCACATGTATTATTTATATAACAACATATTGCCACTGTGTAGCCTAGTCAGGGGAAACTGCAGGCAGGCATTTGTCAATCATGGAGGTACATAGGCATGCATGCAGGTGTGAAGCAGGCAGGCAGCAAGGAGGTGGACCAGGTTGCAGCAACCAGCAAGCGCTGAGCCGCAGTTTCGGCGTCTGAATCATGGATTGCTTGAAATCAGGCAAGAAAGGACCAGCAGCGATTCAAACCTTCGACTTTCAAACCTGCGCAACTACCTGCGGAATTCGAATCCTCCCTCTCCATCCGCAACACTCAATTGCAACACTCAATCGGCTTGCCTGAAAGCATAACATTCGCCCAAGTAAAGCTGTGTACTAATCGACGAATTGAATATGTTCCAGCAGGTAGCATGGTTGAAGACAGCGGCTCTGTGCAGTAGTAAGCAGTATGTGTTTGGTTCAGTGATGCGAAGCATTGTTTAGAAGGCGCACGCAATTGCCTGCCATTTCGCAGATCTAAATGGTGTCTTCTTGGAAATTTGAACGACGAGGAGGGTTGGGGTTGGGGTTGGGGGGGGCGGAGTGTTGTGTGGGTGGGGGGGGGGGCGGAGGGTTTTGCCGCGACAAATTGAATAGCCGATCTAAGTTGACAGTAGGACGCAGGAGGGTTGGGGGGGGGGGGGGGGGGGGGGGGGGGCGGTAATCCTATCATCCTACTGTGTCGGACTCTTTCCAAACTCTTTCTCTATTCTTTTCGCTTTCGCCCCCTCTGAAACCCAGTGTCCTGGTTGAACAATACCGGGCACCTCCCACCTTGTCCATAGCTCATAATAATTGTTATTCAACCCATGCACAGTCTGAGGTCAAACCATTGAGGCCTTGGGAAGTCATAACCCAAGATTATGTCCTCCGTCGTGCCTGCCCAGCGGGGTGAACCCATGCTAAATAATCTTGTCATTCGACTGTCGAATTCTGTCCAACTCTTTGCTCTTCTCTTTTCATCTTGGCCATAGCTCATAATAATTATTATTCAACTACATGCACAGTCTGACATCGAACCATTGAGGCCTTGGGAGTCATAACCCAATATTTGTCCTGGTGTCTGCCTAGCAGAGTGTAACCCACGCTATATAATCTTGTCATTCGACAGTGTCAAATTCTTTCCAACTCCTTATCTTCTCTTTTCCTCTTGGCCATAGCCACCAATGGAACGACAATCAATGAACGTGGATTGGACTGCGTTTGACACCATACGTGACCATAACAGAAACCTGTGATGATGGCCCTTGCTTTGCTTGAGATCCAGCCAGAGCTAAAGAAACTGCCTAGGAAGTTGAGATCTTTCTGCCTGGCTCATGACATCTCTTCTTAGTCGAGAATCATTTCAGTGAAGAAGTCGGCAACTTTTGTAGTGTTCCACCTTGGGCTCTTGGTGTTGGAGCTGAATCGACCTCTTTTGAGTACGTCCTTCGTACTGTCAGGGCCACAAGCAAACGTGGGAAAAGACCTTGGTTTGACTATGTCAGATTGCTTGGTGTTGAGGTAGGCACTGAAGTGTCATGGTATGCAGAATTGTGACTGTTGTTAGTCCTAGGAGGCGTTGGCTGTGCAGTTGTCCGCTGGCTTGACGGAGGTCTGTGTTCCTCCTCAAGATGATGTGTTGTCTGTTTATGGCTGCACCTACTTGAAAGATGTGGATGATGGTGCCGATGACAAAGGATTTGATGTGGTGAAGTTGGAGAGCATTAAGGCATGATGTGAGTAGGTAAACGCTAATGTCATCCCAATCAGCTCGAACATTTTAAATGTTGATAATGCAAACCCTTGGCGGGGTTGCACGTATTGTCAATCCATCCATGAATCCATGGACATGGATTACATTCTAAGTTCATTAATGTAAGGTAGGAGCAATTGTACATAGTTCTTACTCTCAATTATGTAACTGGTAAAGCTTACATTACTTGTTAGCGTTTTGGGAAGGTAGTTGACGGGGAAATAATGCCATGGGGCTCTATTGACACCACTGCCGCATAACTCTCTAACCCCATACGTGAATCTAATTAATTAAAACTAATGACGAAGAAGGAAGAATGGAAGTAGGAAAGGAAGGGCAGGGCGAAAGCACCTACAGGGCCAAAGAATTTGAAGCGCAATAACGGAAGAGGAAGACAACAGGAAAGAATGGTGAGCGAAGAGAAAAGGGATAAAGGACGCTAAAAAAAAAAGGCAAGAACGGCTAAGGACATCTACAGGGACTTACACCACCTGTGTCGACGTAATGGACAAAGGAGGACGGGAACAGAAGACAAACAAACCAGAGAGGCAAGGAAGAAGCCAAAAACAGGAAGCCCAAGAGAAGGGGCTAGGACTAACTAGAAAAAAGACCTATGAAGGGTGGGGGCATAAACATTGCAACCTCTAACCGTTACCGGATCAGAAGACTGAAAGAGGACAATGCAAACTAAGGAGGACTAAAAGGAAAACTATGCGAGAAACTAAGAGAAAAATAAGGGGGGAGGGGGGGGTGGGGGGGTGACTAAGGAGGCAACTAAGGGGGAAACTAAGGAGGCAACTAAGGGTGGAAACTGAACTTAGGGGAAGCAAACTAAGGGAGAAACTGCAAAACAAGCCAAAAGCAGGGAGGCAACCAGAAAAGAAGAAAGACAACTGGAAGCAAAGCGAAACCTAAAAGACTGGTCTGGGCAGGTAACAACAGGAATGAAGACAGAGACAGTATCAAGATACTAGATCCTTGATCTGGATCTATAGCGCAGATCTGGACCTTGATCTTGGTCCAGATCTAGCCCTAGATCTGAACGTTGTCGTGTGCTGTGGTCCAAATCTGGAACCTGATCCTGATCTGGGGCAGGGTCTTGATCTTGGGCTTGGGCTCGATCTAGGGTCAGGTCAAGATCGGGGCCTAGAGCTGGGGCTTGGCTGGACCTAAGTCAGGGTCTAGATCAGGGTCTAGAGCTCGGGAATGGGCGGGGTCTGGGTCAGGGTCTAGAGCAAGGTCTAGATCCGGGTAATGGGCTGGATCTGGGTCAGGGTCTAGATCAGGGTCTAGAACTAGGGCTTGGGCTGGGTCTGGGAGTGGGTCTGGGATTGTAGGGAGCGCTGGGGCCATGGGGATTGTCATTTCCATGGTGCGGGTATCAGGCTCCGGGTCACCGGGAGTGACCCCAATCATGGTGCAAAAGATCGGGGGGGTTGGCCCATAAGCTTGCAAAGGAAGCCACTGTGAGAGAGCAATCTAGGCCACGCCACCAATCTTGACAGAAGGCGCCATTATCAAGGTGTCGAAGATCCGTCTGGGTGCGCATCCAGTCCTGGCGATGGCTTGGTGAAGGTGGCCAAGGGCAAGGCAGATAGCCTTGTTGTGAAGGGGCTCAGAATGGTCCAGTCTGTCAGCCCGGGACGAACGGACCTGCCATATCGCGCCCAAGGTGGTTATACGCAGGAAGGACCACAACCTTAGGGTAGAGGGAGGAGGGGTGTCCCGGGCCAAAGGGTGATGTCGTCAGCGAGGAGGAAGAAGAGGCAACGAGGGAAGGCGCTGCCCACCGGTGAGGGTCTCCCAAGTGGAAAGGAGCCAGTCTATGACAGGGGCAGAATCAGGGCAGTCCAAGAAAGCGTGAGACATTGTGTCAACAGTGTGCAGCAGCAAGCAATCAGGGCTGGAGCAGACTATGGAGGGGGGGTCGGGTTGGTTGACCCGTTGGAAGCGTCCTCGTACATGAGCAAGGAACGCATTGCAGCCCAGGGTGCCATGAAGCAAGCTCCGCAAGTGATGGTATAAGGACGGTGGAGAGTCTTGTCAGCGAGGCGTACCCACACCTGCGAAAAGCCTGCACGTAGAGGGAGGGAGACTTGAGGTTCGTCTTGTCTTTGAGCAGTTCTCTCCGCTGGGCCTGGACGGGAGGGGCGGAACACGTTGTTAGTCCACCCAAGCGTTTTGTGGGAGGGTCTTCAGGGGAGAGGGACTGGAATAGGGGTGACAACGAGCGCTCTCTCTGTTGCGGAGGCAATCCATCGGGATTCAAGACCACGGAGGCCTCGCAGGTCAGGGTTAGTGCTAGGGTGAGTGTCCAAGGTGGAGGGGGGGTAGAATGCTCCACAGCCTGGGCCAAGCAGCACGTTCCTCGGTATAACCTGGCACAAAATGGTGGGAACTGGGGCTTTGTTGCATGATATGTTGGTGAAGAAGGGCCTGCCGTGCTTGGCGCACAGAGAGTTCAAGAGGTTCACCTCAGTATCATCATGGAGGTGGAGACCCCATGTTGTTGGGTCCAGTTGGAGGTCCTCCCAAAGACCAACCAGCCATGGTTCCAAGAGCTCTTGCCTCTGGTGGGGGGGGGGGCCTTGCTGGATCAGCTGCTCCTCAAAGTCTGCCCGTAACCATGCTTCTCGAGGTTTCTTGCGTAGGGTGATGAGGGCAGATTGGGGGTGTCCTTGGGGGGGAAGGGCAGGAAGGGTGAGAGGGTGTAATCGGCCAGAGGGCCAGACCTCCCAAAGACGGTCCTCTCCAGTGAGGGGATCTGGCCCCTCTGCAAGGGGACCAGCGGGGGCCACAGCGGGAAAGAGTTTCCATTTGGGAGGTGGAAGTTCAGGAAGGAGGACAGCATCCCGCCAGGGGTCTGGCAGAGAGGAGAGGATAAAGTCGAGGTCTTGGACAGCAGCGGGAGGGAGGTGAGCTCGTTGTAGATGAGCTGAGCGGATGTCCTTGAGACGGTGCCAAGAGAGTGCTTGGGAGGAGAGCACTTGGTTTGAGGTGATGGGCATGGACGGAAAAGGAGGGGTGTTGTTGAAGGTGGTTTCCAGAAGGATGGATTGGGGGCACTGCATGGGCGGAGCGATAATTCTACGAATGTTCAGCAGGAGAAAAGCCTCTGCACTTTCCCGGGCCAAGTTGGTGGTGATTGAGGCGATGTCCACAGAAGACGGGGCGGTAACCAGGGCATGGTATCCACTTGGCTGACCTGAGGAAGGCGCACAGCCCGAGAATCTCGTGACGGTAGAGCTGCTGCCAGGGGTGACCTGTGTAACTAAAGAGGAGCGATGTAGGTCTTGCCAGCATAGCAGCCGAGTGGGAAGCAAGATGGGGTACAGCAAGCCCTCCTCGATGAAAAGGAAGGACGGCTGTCCCGAAGCGGGGGAAGAGGTGTCCTGGACGTGGTGATTCCTCCTCCTTGCAGGCTAGAGGTTGCAACAAAGGCATTGAGAGAAGATTGCAACTGCTGGCGGAGAGGCGCTGGTGGTGATGCAAAGTTAGCCTGGAAGATGAACTTGGAAGCCAAGCATTGCATAGCAACATGCGCCCTTCCAATAACATTGAGATTGCGTGAGAGCCATGGAGCTGCTGCACGTGAGATGCTATGGGGCATGTGCTGGTAGGCTGCAGCCTTGCAAAGGGCAGTGTCTGCACCGAACGGCACGCCCAGCAATCTGTGAGGTGTGTCTGGGGGATGGAGGTGGTAACCAGTCAAGTGATGGGTGCCAAGGGCGGGGTCCAGATCTGCAGGGAGGGGTATGTCTGGGGGAAGTTCAAGAAGCAGAAGACGGGTCTTAGGAACAGACTGGGCGGGTAAGCCAGCCGAATTGGCTACGACGTATGTCTCCTTGATGATAGGCCCATCTGTGAGCTGGGTTGAGGACAAAGTGCTTGCCATCGTCAGCAAACGAGAGGGTGGCAGGGGCCAACTCTCCTGAGGGAAGACGGAAGGATTGCAGAGTTCCACAAGATCTCAGTTGGTTATTGTAGGTGATGAAGGGCTCAAAGATGATGACCCATTGATTACAAGCTCAAGGGCCCCACCCTGAGGGAAGCCGGAAGTGTTGGGGAAGGAGGTAGTGAAGAAACCGTTGAGACGCACTCGCGTAGAGCTGCCATTCATGAGGATATCGCACCAGCGCGTGATGCCCGCACTATTGAATCCCATGGCTGACATTGTCTTTAGGAGCCATCCCCTGTTGACAGAATCATAAGCTTTAGTGAGGTCAGAATGCAGCAACCAGCCTGGTAAGCCAAGCTCTTTCAAGCGCGCAGCCAAGCCTAGGTGATAGCGATGTTGTCACTGATGTCTCTGCCACGGAGGAAAGCTGATTGAGTGACGTCGATGAGATATTCCAGTGGGCGTTGCAGCCGGTGAGCCATGATCAAAAGGATCAGCTTAAGGTCGCAATTGAGAAGGGTGATAGGACGGTAACCTGCGAGGGAGTCTTGGGGCTGACCAGTCTTGTGGAGAAGGCAGATGTTTCCCTGAAGGAGGGGTGCTAGGGGGGCCGAGTTAACTTGATCTTGGAAGGCAGAGTTGAAAACCCTTTGAAGGATCGGGGACAGTTCTTCATGGAACGCATTGTAGACTTCAAAGGGAAGTCCGTCATAACCTGGGCTGGAGCCTCGAGAAGCAGAGCGGATGGCAAAGTCCATCTCCTCTGATGTGATTAGGCCATCGCCATTGACACCTTCTGCAGGGGCGGCATAACTAGGGGGGAGGGGACGAGGGAGGGATGTGAGCAGAAGATCCTGGTTAGCCTGGTTGATGTGAGGGTTTGGACGATACAGTCCAAAGGAGGAATCAGCACTATAAAAGTCCCGAGCATACTCCAGTCCTATGTTGACTCCTATCATTGAAGAGAGGTCAGCCACAGAAAGGGGGTGATGCTGGGGTGGCCCAGGAGGCTGGATAAGCTTGATGTGGACTGGGGGGTGAGGGGAACGGGAAAGGTGGTGGAAGTAGAAGGAAGATGAATCCCCAAAAGTGTGCTCAAGGATAGGTAGAGCTTTGAGCATTGGAGCAAGGAGTTGCTGCCAAGCGAGTGTTGCTGCTAATGCCTTAGCCTTGGCTATGTTGAGGCGTGCCAGGAAAGAAATTGCATCGGGGGAGAAATGCACCTGTGAGAATTCCTGCCGGGCGTCGTCCTCTGCTAAGCGGGGCGGCACGCTGGCGGGCACGGCGATGCTTCTTGTAAATGGCCCAACTGCTGGTGCGAATAACTTCCTTCATGTTGTCCCATTTTGTGACGATGTCTGAATCGGGTAAGAGGTTTAGGAGGAGGGATTGTGAAGCGATGATGTTCTTGAGCTCATCACAAGCTTCTGGAATGTTGAGGAGGAGGAGGGGGAACCCTTGCAGCCCTTGGCCCTTGGGTGGAGCGTGGCCTAGGAAGGAGAGGGTTATAGACACAGGGCGGTGGTCAGAGATAAAGCCAGAGGTAGGGAGAATGGAGGAAGTGGCTGTGAAGAGGGCTAGGAGGGAGTCTGAAGCCAGCCAGCGGTCAAGCCTACGCAGCCCGCTGAGGCTGGGATGCACCAATGTGTGAAGTCTTTGGCAGTCGGGTGCGTGTTCCTCCAGATGTCTTGTAGGCTGTAGGTATTCATGATGTCTGCAAGGGGAGGTGCCCCCTGCATGCGACTCATGGGGTCAATATTGAGTCTGTGAGGAGGGTAGACCGCATCGAGGGGGTCAAGAATGCAGTTGAAATCACCAACAACGAGAAGGAGGCGTCTGTCAGTGGGAAGGTTGGGACGCACGCAGTTGAAAAAGAAGTCTTCTCTGTCAGCAGCTTGGGCCGGAGCATAGACGCACAAAATGGTGATGACGGAGTCACCAATGAAAGCATCGATGCCTAGAATGCGGCCTGTTGGACCTAGGATAGGTCTTAGGACGGGATCTGTGATGGGGCAGTGAGGGCTTAATATCAGGATGATGCCTTCAGTGTGCCCTGTACCAGGGCAAAAGAAAAATCTTGCGCCTGGCCAGATTGCCCCCGCGCCTGGGAGGTGTTGAAGAAGGTCCTCGGGTGATGAGGTTGACCTTACTTCAGTGAGCACTGCCATATCCACTCGCGTTTCTCGAAGCCAAGAAATGTGCTCAAAGAGTTTAAGGGGTGTAAGTCCTTGCGCGTTGGTGCAGACAAAGGTACTCCTAGGAGGGGCATGCTGTGCATTCATTCGTGTTCTCCCCTGGTGTGATCCCGGCTTGTGTTGCCGCTGATATTTAAGCGTGCAGATTTGCGGGTTGACCTAGGGGACATTTCAGAGAGAGAGGTGCTGGGAAGAGAGACTGCCCACCAGGGCTGTTGGTCTTCATGGGACTGTCCGAGTTCTCTTGCGAGAGTGGACAGCCTGTTGAAGAGGGACGGCCTGTAAGGGGTGAACGGCCTGAAGAGAGGAGGATGGCACGGTGAGGGGGGAAAGCTAGAGCGGGGGAGGTTGCCTGTAGAGGGGGAGGGGCTGAGCGCCACCAATGTGCGTTGTCAGCACGTGAAGTGGAAGGGGGGGTGGCAGGAGAGTTAAGAGAAGGGGAGAAGGAGCAGGGACGGGGGAGGTGGGATCTGGGGGGTGTATGCTCCAGGGGCCGAGTGGATGCCCAGGCTGGAAGAAGAAAGCGAGGGGATAGATGAAGGAGAGGGAGGAGTAGGGAGAGCAGGGGGCCAAGTCCTCGCGTGGGGATGGAGGGGGAGGAAGAGAAGAAGGGGAGGGGATGAGAGGGATATAAAGGGTTCGGAGAACTCTTCGTTGTCATCGCTGTCACTATCAATAATAGGTTGGATGCCAATCGAAGGGGGGGCTGGCTGCAGTTCGCCCCTGCAGCTGGACACCCCTGCAGCTGGGACACGAGGAGTGTCCAATAGTGAACCAAGTCGTGATGCATGTGAAGTGGAAGGAGTGCGCACAAGGTGTCCAATAAGGGGGCTCGGTCCCAAAGGGGTTGAGACAAATGGGGCAGCAAAGCGGATCATGCTGGGTGTTTGATAGAGAGTCCAGATCGCTGGTGGCTGGAGGGTGGTGGGTGATGGCGGAGAGAGGTAAGGAAGGGGTGTGGGAGGGACGTCGGGTGGCCAGTGGGCTGGAGGAAGAGGGAGGGACAGGAGAGGGAGGGAGGTGAAAAGGAAGGGGACAGGGATGGGCAGGAGGAGTCTGGTTTGCCCTTGAGATGGCGGCAGCACCAGCAGCAGCTGCTGCATCAGAGATGGGTCGGGGGTTGGGAGCGATGGGTCTGCGAGGGGAAGGGGCGGCGGAGATAGGAGGGACTTGAGCTGGGGTAGAGGGAGACTCTGGATGAGATGAGTTAAAGGGGGCTGGAGAGGGGGATGAGGATAAGGGGGGAGCGATGGAGAGGAAGGAATCTTGGACAGGGGAAGATGGAGACTCTGCTAGTGCAGAGTTAGAGGGGAGCGGAGAGGGGGGGGAGGATGCTATAGAGATTGTGTGGGTACCAAAGCTGTTGCTGTGGGTGTCAACACTGAGTCTGCTACTGGTGGTGTCAAAACATCTGCTGCTGTAGGAAGATCCGATTCCTCTACCGGTGGCAAAGCTGTGTAAGCCAGTGCAGGTGTTAAAGCAAGTGATGCTGATACTGTAGCCAATGCAGCGGGTGCTAAAGCCGAGACCGATGTTGCTGTCGTTGGTGGCTGAACCAAGGCTCCTACTGCAGGTGCCTGTGCTAGTGCAGCTTGGTTTTGTAATGGAGTCAATTTTTTTGTTTTGTTTTTAGCCTTTAGCTACTGATGCTGATGCTGTTGCTGGAGCTGAGGTTGATGCTGCTGAGGGAGGTTGAGCTGATGCTGATGCTGATCCTGATGCTGGTGCTGAGGTTGCTGAGGGTGCTGATGGTGATAGCACTGTGGATGATGCTGATGCTAATGCTAGTGTTGCTTGGTCTGATGCTGATGCTGAGGCTGAGGGAGCTGGAGCTGATGCTAGAACTAATACAGATGCTAATGTTGATGCTGACTCTGAGGCTGAGACTGAGGCTAAGGCTGAGGCTGCTGATGCCGAGGCTGAGAGAGCTGGAGCTGATACTGATGCTGATGCTGAGGCTGAGGCTGAGGCTGTGGCTGAGGCTGTGGCTGAGGCTGAGGCTGAGGCTGAGGCTGAGGCTGAGGCTGAGGCTGCTGATGTTGGTACTGCTGAAGCCGAAACAGATCTTGGAGTGGAAGGTGCAACTGATGTTAGTTGTGAATCTAATGGTGGTTGTTGCTCTTGATGGGAAGATGCTGGTACAGAAGCGTGAGAAGGAGCTGATCCTGAAGAAGTTGCTTGAGAGTGTGCTGCTTCTGGTGCTGTAGCTGCGGCTAGATCTAATTCTGCACATGGGTGATGTGGATGAGCTGCCTGTGGATCTGAAGTGGAGTATGAAACTTGTGCTTCATCTGAAGAAGGGGGTGCGGGTGAAGTTCCTGGCTCAGTGTTGGCGGTGCTGTCGTTGGGGGCTGCTGAAGTCACTGGGTCTGTGTGTGTCTCCGACAGGAGAAGGCTTGAAAAAGATTGTAACCTGGGACGAGCTCTGAGGGAACCGGCATGGAGGAGTGCCTCAGTAGAGGGAAACATGTAGGGGCTGTTGGGAGAGGGGGATGGTGTGGTGGACCATGTTGAGAAGGAGGGTGGGGTGAGAGTGCTGTGGACTGGACAGAGTGGGAGGGACAGGGGAAATGGAGAGAATGAGGAGGGGTACCATAGGTCGGGGGGCCCGATGGGTTCCATGTTGGAAGAAGGGGAAGGGAAGGGGAGGGGGGAAGGAGGAGGAGGAGGAGGGGAAGTAAAGGGGAGGGTAGAAGCAGAAGGGCCTGGAAGAAGTGAGAGGGGATGTGGTGGAGAGGTGGGAACGAGCAGAATGGGAGGGGAGGGGGAAAGAGAGAGGATCTTGATCCAAGAAGGTGCTGAAGGGGGGTCGACCAGGGAGGGAGAGGGAGGGGAGAAAGGGTGGCAGGCGGTGGAGGAAGGGGTCTTCTGGGGGTGGGATGATATCCACGATGAAGACGGCAGCGTTGGCGTTCACGCCAAGACTGTAGCGGAGGATAATGACTGCCCCCGGGATGGGAGCAAGGGGGAAGTTGGAAAGGTGGGCAGGAATTGTCTTGTAGCCGGCCGCTGAAAGGATGGCCTCAGGAAGGCCAATGCGTGCGCATGTGGAGGGTACGTTGAAGAATTTAAGGCGGCGGTGTGAAGAGGGGAGAGGGGGAGGAGCAGAGGATAGGGGGATGAGGATCTGTCGCTGTCCCCACTCCACAGTGAAGTTGCCAGAATGAGATAGCCGCCTGGAAAGGTCAGCATAATATCGGCCAGTGGGTGCAAGGACGATGCACCAATAAGCTTTTGCATGGGACCCGCATCGCCCCATTGGCGGCATACCATGGAGAAGGGGGGTGAAGTACTGGAGGAGGAAGGTGAGAAAGGCTGGCAGCTCTTGGGGCTCAACTGCTGCTTTACCTACTTCCAGTAAGAAGGTGTGCGGGCATGGAAGGATGTGCGAGACTTGGGAGCTGGTCATCCATGGGGCTTGCTGTGGGGGATGTCTCGCACATCAGTGGTCCATTGGGATCTTCTAAGCATGTGCTGAGCCATGGGGGGAAGCTGCATGGGGCTGTCAGAGAGAAGGAACAGAAGAGGCCATGATAGCTGAAAGGGGCTGGGAGAAGTATACCAGGTGTAGGATTGACTCCCATGCAAAGAAGGAAGGGCTGAAAGTGTGTGGGGAAACTCGAGTGTCAGACCAGGCTGGCTGAGACACTGCTGCTATTGCAGGGCTGAAGGGGGAAGCAGAGAGTATCAAGAAGGGCAATTCGCACACTGAGCGGCTTGAGAGCTTCAAGACTAGCACAAGAACACTGTAACGTATTGAGGAATAAGTGAGAAAAAAGGCTGTCGAAGTTGAGGGTCGGCCAGAGAAGTGTAAAAAGTCGTCCAGGTGCATGCCCGCACGCCCCGCAACGAATTGATTGTGGTTGCGAAGCTCAAGAAGCTGCGCGAAAGAGGCCCCATTGAGTGTTACAGACGGCTCCATGCGTCTAATCCGCCTACTCTGCCCCCTCCATATGTCAGCATAAGAGGTCAGCCTATGGAGGGGGGCAGGCTATTCTCTTCAGTTAATTTGGGACCACCCCGACCCCCATCCTTAGTACTGTCAGAACAGCTCCTCTCCTGATGCCCTTCTTCGAGCCCCACCCACTCCGTCCTTCCTTCAGAATCCTCCTCTCCTCCCTCTCATCCCTGCTCCTTCAGGTCAGCTGCTGAGATACCTATTAGACGAAGCTTTAAATGGGCGCACATGGAGCTGGAGGTCCTTTTTTCGCCTTATAGCATTGTCCTGCTCTCCGGCCGCCTTCTAACTTTGCTGCGAAGCTGCTTCGGCCAATTCGGCTGGAGCGACTGCAATTTCGCGGCTATGGGAGCTGCTCAGTGCCCCATTTGAGTGTTACAGACGCTCATGCGGTCTAATCCGCTACTCTGCCCCCTCCAGAGGTCAGCATAAGAGGTCAGCCTACTGGAGGGGGGCAGGCTATTCTCTTCAAGTTAATTTGGGACCACCCGACCCCCATCCTTAGTACTTCAGAAGCAGCTCTCTCCTGATTCCCTTCTTCCGAGCCCCACCCACTTCCTCCTTCCTCTCAGAATCCTCCATCTCCTCCCTCTCATCCCTGCTCCTTCATGTCAGCTGCTGAGATACCTAGTAGACGAAGCTTTAAGGCGACAATTGGAGCTGGAGGTCCTTTTTTCGCCCTAGCAATGTCTGCTCTCCGGCCGCCTTCTAACTTTGCTGCGAAGCTGCTTCGGCCAATTCGGCTGGAGCGACTGCAATTTCGCGGCTATGGGAGCTGCTCAGTGCCCCATTTGAGTGTTACAGACGCTCATGCGGTCTAATCCGCTACTCTGCCCCCTCCAGAGGTCAGCATAAGAGGTCAGCCTACTGGAGGGGGGCAGGCTATTCTCTTCAAGTTAATTTGGGACCACCCGACCCCCATCCTTAGTACTTCAGAAGCAGCTCTCTCCTGATTCCCTTCTTCCGAGCCCCACCCACTTCCTCCTTCCTCTCAGAATCCTCCATCTCCTCCCTCTCATCCCTGCTCCTTCATGTCAGCTGCTGAGATACCTAGTAGACGAAGCTTTAAGGCGACAATTGGAGCTGGAGGTCCTTTTTTCGCCCTAGCAATGTCTGCTCCCCGGCCGCCTTCTAACTTTGCTGCGAAGCTGCTTCGGCCAATTCGGCTGGAGCGACTGCAATTTCGCGGCTATGGGAGCTGCTCAGTGCCCCATTTGAGTGTTACAGACGCTCATGCGGTCTAATCCGCTACTCTGCCCCCTCCAGAGGTCAGCATAAGAGGTCAGCCTACTGGAGGGGGGCAGGCTATTCTCTTCAAGTTAATTTGGGACCACCCGACCCCCATCCTTAGTACTTCAGAAGCAGCTCTCTCCTGATTCCCTTCTTCCGAGCCCCACCCACTTCCTCCTTCCTCTCAGAATCCTCCATCTCCTCCCTCTCATCCCTGCTCCTTCATGTCAGCTGCTGAGATACCTAGTAGACGAAGCTTTAAGGCGACAATTGGAGCTGGAGGTCCTTTTTTCGCCCTAGCAATGTCTGCTCTCCGGCCGCCTTCTAACTTTGCTGCGAAGCTGCTTCGGCCAATTCGGCTGGAGCGACTGCAATTTCGCGGCTATGGGAGCTGCTCAGTGCCCCATTTGAGTGTTACAGACGCTCATGCGGTCTAATCCGCTACTCTGCCCCCTCCAGAGGTCAGCATAAGAGGTCAGCCTACTGGAGGGGGGCAGGCTATTCTCTTCAAGTTAATTTGGGACCACCCGACCCCCATCCTTAGTACTTCAGAAGCAGCTCTCTCCTGATTCCCTTCTTCCGAGCCCCACCCACTTCCTCCTTCCTCTCAGAATCCTCCATCTCCTCCCTCTCATCCCTGCTCCTTCATGTCAGCTGCTGAGATACCTAGTAGACGAAGCTTTAAGGCGACAATTGGAGCTGGAGGTCCTTTTTTCGCCCTAGCAATGTCTGCTCTCCGGCCGCCTTCTAACTTTGCTGCGAAGCTGCTTCGGCCAATTCGGCTGGAGCGACTGCAATTTCGCGGCTATGGGAGCTGCTCAGTGCCCCATTTGAGTGTTACAGACGCTCATGCGGTCTAATCCGCTACTCTGCCCCCTCCAGAGGTCAGCATAAGAGGTCAGCCTACTGGAGGGGGGCAGGCTATTCTCTTCAAGTTAATTTGGGACCACCCGACCCCCATCCTTAGTACTTCAGAAGCAGCTCTCTCCTGATTCCCTTCTTCCGAGCCCCACCCACTTCCTCCTTCCTCTCAGAATCCTCCATCTCCTCCCTCTCATCCCTGCTCCTTCATGTCAGCTGCTGAGATACCTAGTAGACGAAGCTTTAAGGCGACAATTGGAGCTGGAGGTCCTTTTTTCGCCCTAGCAATGTCTGCTCTCCGGCCGCCTTCTAACTTTGCTGCGAAGCTGCTTCGGCCAATTCGGCTGGAGCGACTGCAATTTCGCGGCTATGGGAGCTGCTCAGTGCCCCATTTGAGTGTTACAGACGCTCATGCGGTCTAATCCGCTACTCTCTGCCCCCTCCAGAGGTCAGCATAAGAGGTCAGCCTACTGGAGGGGGGCAGGCTATTCTCTTCAAGTTAATTTGGGACCACCCGACCCCCATCCTTAGTACTTCAGAAGCAGCTCTCTCCTGATTCCCTTCTTCCGAGCCCCACCCACTTCCTCCTTCCTCTCAGAATCCTCCATCTCCTCCCTCTCATCCCTGCTCCTTCATGTCAGCTGCTGAGATACCTAGTAGACGAAGCTTTAAGGCGACAATTGGAGCTGGAGGTCCTTTTTTCGCCCTAGCAATGTCTGCTCTCCGGCCGCCTTCTAACTTTGCTGCGAAGCTGCTTCGGCCAATTCGGCTGGAGCGACTGCAATTTCGCGGCTATGGGAGCTGCTCAGTGCCCCATTTGAGTGTTACAGACGCTCATGCGGTCTAATCCGCTACTCTGCCCCCTCCAGAGGTCAGCATAAGAGGTCAGCCTACTGGAGGGGGGCAGGCTATTCTCTTCAAGTTAATTTGGGACCACCCGACCCCCATCCTTAGTACTTCAGAAGCAGCTCTCTCCTGATTCCCTTCTTCCGAGCCCCACCCACTTCCTCCTTCCTCTCAGAATCCTCCATCTCCTCCCTCTCATCCCTGCTCCTTCATGTCAGCTGCTGAGATACCTAGTAGACGAAGCTTTAAGGCGACAATTGGAGCTGGAGGTCCTTTTTTCGCCCTAGCAATGTCTGCTCTCCGGCCGCCTTCTAACTTTGCTGCGAAGCTGCTTCGGCCAATTCGGCTGGAGCGACTGCAATTTCGCGGCTATGGGAGCTGCTCAGTGCCCCATTTGAGTGTTACAGACGCTCATGCGGTCTAATCCGCTACTCTGCCCCCTCCAGAGGTCAGCATAAGAGGTCAGCCTACTGGAGGGGGGCAGGCTATTCTCTTCAAGTTAATTTGGGACCACCCGACCCCCATCCTTAGTACTTCAGAAGCAGCTCTCTCCTGATTCCCTTCTTCCGAGCCCCACCCACTTCCTCCTTCCTCTCAGAATCCTCCATCTCCTCCCTCTCATCCCTGCTCCTTCATGTCAGCTGCTGAGATACCTAGTAGACGAAGCTTTAAGGCGACAATTGGAGCTGGAGGTCCTTTTTTCGCCCTAGCAATGTCTGCTCTCCGGCCGCCTTCTAACTTTGCTGCGAAGCTGCTTCGGCCAATTCGGCTGGAGCGACTGCAATTTCGCGGCTATGGGAGCTGCTCAGTGCCCCATTTGAGTGTTACAGACGCTCATGCGGTCTAATCCGCTACTCTGCCCCCTCCAGAGGTCAGCATAAGAGGTCAGCCTACTGGAGGGGGGCAGGCTATTCTCTTCAAGTTAATTTGGGACCACCCGACCCCCATCCTTAGTACTTCAGAAGCAGCTCTCTCCTGATTCCCTTCTTCCGAGCCCCACCCACTTCCTCCTTCCTCTCAGAATCCTCCATCTCCTCCCTCTCATCCCTGCTCCTTCATGTCAGCTGCTGAGATACCTAGTAGACGAAGCTTTAAGGCGACAATTGGAGCTGGAGGTCCTTTTTTCGCCCTAGCAATGTCTGCTCTCCGGCCGCCTTCTAACTTTGCTGCGAAGCTGCTTCGGCCAATTCGGCTGGAGCGACTGCAATTTCGCGGCTATGGGAGCTGCTCAGTGCCCCATTTGAGTGTTACAGACGCTCATGCGGTCTAATCCGCTACTCTGCCCCCTCCAGAGGTCAGCATAAGAGGTCAGCCTACTGGAGGGGGGCAGGCTATTCTCTTCAAGTTAATTTGGGACCACCCGACCCCCATCCTTAGTACTTCAGAAGCAGCTCTCTCCTGATTCCCTTCTTCCGAGCCCCACCCACTTCCTCCTTCCTCTCAGAATCCTCCATCTCCTCCCTCTCATCCCTGCTCCTTCATGTCAGCTGCTGAGATACCTAGTAGACGAAGCTTTAAGGCGACAATTGGAGCTGGAGGTCCTTTTTTCGCCCTAGCAATGTCTGCTCTCCGGCCGCCTTCTAACTTTGCTGCGAAGCTGCTTCGGCCAATTCGGCTGGAGCGACTGCAATTTCGCGGCTATGGGAGCTGCTCAGTGCCCCATTTGAGTGTTACAGACGCTCATGCGGTCTAATCCGCTACTCTGCCCCCTCCAGAGGTCAGCATAAGAGGTCAGCCTACTGGAGGGGGGCAGGCTATTCTCTTCAAGTTAATTTGGGACCACCCGACCCCCATCCTTAGTACTTCAGAAGCAGCTCTCTCCTGATTCCCTTCTTCCGAGCCCCACCCACTTCCTCCTTCCTCTCAGAATCCTCCATCTCCTCCCTCTCATCCCTGCTCCTTCATGTCAGCTGCTGAGATACCTAGTAGACGAAGCTTTAAGGCGACAATTGGAGCTGGAGGTCCTTTTTTCGCCCTAGCAATGTCTGCTCTCCGGCCGCCTTCTAACTTTGCTGCGAAGCTGCTTCGGCCAATTCGGCTGGAGCGACTGCAATTTCGCGGCTATGGGAGCTGCTCAGTGCCCCATTTGAGTGTTACAGACGCTCATGCGGTCTAATCCGCTACTCTGCCCCCTCCAGAGGTCAGCATAAGAGGTCAGCCTACTGGAGGGGGGCAGGCTATTCTCTTCAAGTTAATTTGGGACCACCCGACCCCCATCCTTAGTACTTCAGAAGCAGCTCTCTCCTGATTCCCTTCTTCCGAGCCCCACCCACTTCCTCCTTCCTCTCAGAATCCTCCATCTCCTCCCTCTCATCCCTGCTCCTTCATGTCAGCTGCTGAGATACCTAGTAGACGAAGCTTTAAGGCGACAATTGGAGCTGGAGGTCCTTTTTTCGCCCTAGCAATGTCTGCTCTCCGGCCGCCTTCTAACTTTGCTGCGAAGCTGCTTCGGCCAATTCGGCTGGAGCGACTGCAATTTCGCGGCTATGGGAGCTGCTCAGTGCCCCATTTGAGTGTTACAGACGCTCATGCGGTCTAATCCGCTACTCTGCCCCCTCCAGAGGTCAGCATAAGAGGTCAGCCTACTGGAGGGGGGCAGGCTATTCTCTTCAAGTTAATTTGGGACCACCCGACCCCCATCCTTAGTACTTCAGAAGCAGCTCTCTCCTGATTCCCTTCTTCCGAGCCCCACCCACTTCCTCCTTCCTCTCAGAATCCTCCATCTCCTCCCTCTCATCCCTGCTCCTTCATGTCAGCTGCTGAGATACCTAGTAGACGAAGCTTTAAGGCGACAATTGGAGCTGGAGGTCCTTTTTTCGCCCTAGCAATGTCTGCTCTCCGGCCGCCTTCTAACTTTGCTGCGAAGCTGCTTCGGCCAATTCGGCTGGAGCGACTGCAATTTCGCGGCTATGGGAGCTGCTCAGTGCCCCATTTGAGTGTTACAGACGCTCATGCGGTCTAATCCGCTACTCTGCCCCCTCCAGAGGTCAGCATAAGAGGTCAGCCTACTGGAGGGGGGCAGGCTATTCTCTTCAAGTTAATTTGGGACCACCCGACCCCCATCCTTAGTACTTCAGAAGCAGCTCTCTCCTGATTCCCTTCTTCCGAGCCCCACCCACTTCCTCCTTCCTCTCAGAATCCTCCATCTCCTCCCTCTCATCCCTGCTCCTTCATGTCAGCTGCTGAGATACCTAGTAGACGAAGCT
This sequence comes from Chlamydomonas sp. ICE-L, assembly GCA_013435795.1. NCBI lineage: Eukaryota > Viridiplantae > Chlorophyta > Chlorophyceae > Chlamydomonadales > Chlamydomonadaceae > Chlamydomonas > Chlamydomonas sp. ICE-L. The sequence continues at coordinate 12,674,820 of JACBWV010000338.1, forward strand.
TTAAGGCGACAATTGGAGCTGGAGGTCCTTTTTTCGCCCTAGCAATGTCTGCTCTCCGGCCGCCTTCTAACTTTGCTGCGAAGCTGCTTCGGCCAATTCGGCTGGAGCGACTGCAATTTCGCGGCTATGGGAGCTGCTCAGTGCCCCATTTGAGTGTTACAGACGCTCATGCGGTCTAATCCGCTACTCTGCCCCCTCCAGAGGTCAGCATAAGAGGTCAGCCTACTGGAGGGGGGCAGGCTATTCTCTTCAAGTTAATTTGGGACCACCCGACCCCCATCCTTAGTACTTCAGAAGCAGCTCTCTCCTGATTCCCTTCTTCCGAGCCCCACCCACTTCCTCCTTCCTCTCAGAATCCTCCATCTCCTCCCTCTCATCCCTGCTCCTTCATGTCAGCTGCTGAGATACCTAGTAGACGAAGCTTTAAGGCGACAATTGGAGCTGGAGGTCCTTTTTTCGCCCTAGCAATGTCTGCTCTCCGGCCGCCTTCTAACTTTGCTGCGAAGCTGCTTCGGCCAATTCGGCTGGAGCGACTGCAATTTCGCGGCTATGGGAGCTGCTCAGTGCCCCATTTGAGTGTTACAGACGCTCATGCGGTCTAATCCGCTACTCTGCCCCCTCCAGAGGTCAGCATAAGAGGTCAGCCTACTGGAGGGGGGCAGGCTATTCTCTTCAAGTTAATTTGGGACCACCCGACCCCCATCCTTAGTACTTCAGAAGCAGCTCTCTCCTGATTCCCTTCTTCCGAGCCCCACCCACTTCCTCCTTCCTCTCAGAATCCTCCATCTCCTCCCTCTCATCCCTGCTCCTTCATGTCAGCTGCTGAGATACCTAGTAGACGAAGCTTTAAGGCGACAATTGGAGCTGGAGGTCCTTTTTTCGCCCTAGCAATGTCTGCTCTCCGGCCGCCTTCTAACTTTGCTGCGAAGCTGCTTCGGCCAATTCGGCTGGAGCGACTGCAATTTCGCGGCTATGGGAGCTGCTCAGTGCCCCATTTGAGTGTTACAGACGCTCATGCGGTCTAATCCGCTACTCTGCCCCCTCCAGAGGTCAGCATAAGAGGTCAGCCTACTGGAGGGGGGCAGGCTATTCTCTTCAAGTTAATTTGGGACCACCCGACCCCCATCCTTAGTACTTCAGAAGCAGCTCTCTCCTGATTCCCTTCTTCCGAGCCCCACCCACTTCCTCCTTCCTCTCAGAATCCTCCATCTCCTCCCTCTCATCCCTGCTCCTTCATGTCAGCTGCTGAGATACCTAGTAGACGAAGCTTTAAGGCGACAATTGGAGCTGGAGGTCCTTTTTTCGCCCTAGCAATGTCTGCTCTCCGGCCGCCTTCTAACTTTGCTGCGAAGCTGCTTCGGCCAATTCGGCTGGAGCGACTGCAATTTCGCGGCTATGGGAGCTGCTCAGTGCCCCATTTGAGTGTTACAGACGCTCATGCGGTCTAATCCGCTACTCTGCCCCCTCCAGAGGTCAGCATAAGAGGTCAGCCTACTGGAGGGGGGCAGGCTATTCTCTTCAAGTTAATTTGGGACCACCCGACCCCCATCCTTAGTACTTCAGAAGCAGCTCTCTCCTGATTCCCTTCTTCCGAGCCCCACCCACTTCCTCCTTCCTCTCAGAATCCTCCATCTCCTCCCTCTCATCCCTGCTCCTTCATGTCAGCTGCTGAGATACCTAGTAGACGAAGCTTTAAGGCGACAATTGGAGCTGGAGGTCCTTTTTTCGCCCTAGCAATGTCTGCTCTCCGGCCGCCTTCTAACTTTGCTGCGAAGCTGCTTCGGCCAATTCGGCTGGAGCGACTGCAATTTCGCGGCTATGGGAGCTGCTCAGTGCCCCATTTGAGTGTTACAGACGCTCATGCGGTCTAATCCGCTACTCTGCCCCCTCCAGAGGTCAGCATAAGAGGTCAGCCTACTGGAGGGGGGCAGGCTATTCTCTTCAAGTTAATTTGGGACCACCCGACCCCCATCCTTAGTACTTCAGAAGCAGCTCTCTCCTGATTCCCTTCTTCCGAGCCCCACCCACTTCCTCCTTCCTCTCAGAATCCTCCATCTCCTCCCTCTCATCCCTGCTCCTTCATGTCAGCTGCTGAGATACCTAGTAGACGAAGCTTTAAGGCGACAATTGGAGCTGGAGGTCCTTTTTTCGCCCTAGCAATGTCTGCTCTCCGGCCGCCTTCTAACTTTGCTGCGAAGCTGCTTCGGCCAATTCGGCTGGAGCGACTGCAATTTCGCGGCTATGGGAGCTGCTCAGTGCCCCATTTGAGTGTTACAGACGCTCATGCGGTCTAATCCGCTACTCTGCCCCCTCCAGAGGTCAGCATAAGAGGTCAGCCTACTGGAGGGGGGCAGGCTATTCTCTTCAAGTTAATTTGGGACCACCCGACCCCCATCCTTAGTACTTCAGAAGCAGCTCTCTCCTGATTCCCTTCTTCCGAGCCCCACCCACTTCCTCCTTCCTCTCAGAATCCTCCATCTCCTCCCTCTCATCCCTGCTCCTTCATGTCAGCTGCTGAGATACCTAGTAGACGAAGCTTAAGGCGACAATTGGAGCTGGAGGTCCTTTTTTCGCCCTAGCAATGTCTGCTCTCCGGCCGCCTTCTAACTTTGCTGCGAAGCTGCTTCGGCCAATTCGGCTGGAGCGACTGCAATTTCGCGGCTATGGGAGCTGCTCAGTGCCCCATTTGAGTGTTACAGACGCTCATGCGGTCTAATCCGCTACTCTGCCCCCTCCAGAGGTCAGCATAAGAGGTCAGCCTACTGGAGGGGGGCAGGCTATTCTCTTCAAGTTAATTTGGGACCACCCGACCCCCATCCTTAGTACTTCAGAAGCAGCTCTCTCCTGATTCCCTTCTTCCGAGCCCCACCCACTTCCTCCTTCCTCTCAGAATCCTCCATCTCCTCCCTCTCATCCCTGCTCCTTCATGTCAGCTGCTGAGATACCTAGTAGACGAAGCTTTGAGGCGACAATTGGAGCTGGAGGTCCTTTTTTCGCCCTAGCAATGTCTGCTCTCCGGCCGCCTTCTAACTTTGCTGCGAAGCTGCTTCGGCCAATTCGGCTGGAGCGACTGCAATTTCGCGGCTATGGGAGCTGCTCAGTGCCCCATTTGAGTGTTACAGACGCTCATGCGGTCTAATCCGCTACTCTGCCCCTCCAGAGGTCAGCATAAGAGGTCAGCCTACTGGAGGGGGGCAGGCTATTCTCTTCAAGTTAATTTGGGACCACCCGACCCCCATCCTTAGTACTTCAGAAGCAGCTCTCTCCTGATTCCCTTCTTCCGAGCCCCACCCACTTCCTCCTTCCTCTCAGAATCCTCCATCTCCTCCCTCTCATCCCTGCTCCTTCATGTCAGCTGCTGAGATACCTAGTAGACGAAGCTTTAAGGCGACAATTGGAGCTGGAGGTCCTTTTTTCGCCCTAGCAATGTCTGCTCTCCGGCCGCCTTCTAACTTTGCTGCGAAGCTGCTTCGGCCAATTCGGCTGGAGCGACTGCAATTTCGCGGCTATGGGAGCTGCTCAGTGCCCCATTTGAGTGTTACAGACGCTCATGCGGTCTAATCCGCTACTCTGCCCCCTCCAGAGGTCAGCATAAGAGGTCAGCCTACTGGAGGGGGGCAGGCTATTCTCTTCAAGTTAATTTGGGACCACCCGACCCCCATCCTTAGTACTTCAGAAGCAGCTCTCTCCTGATTCCCTTCTTCCGAGCCCCACCCACTTCCTCCTTCCTCTCAGAATCCTCCATCTCCTCCCTCTCATCCCTGCTCCTTCATGTCAGCTGCTGAGATACCTAGTAGACGAAGCTTTAAGGCGACAATTGGAGCTGGAGGTCCTTTTTTCGCCCTAGCAATGTCTGCTCTCCGGCCGCCTTCTAACTTTGCTGCGAAGCTGCTTCGGCCAATTCGGCTGGAGCGACTGCAATTTCGCGGCTATGGGAGCTGCTCAGTGCCCCATTTGAGTGTTACAGACGCTCATGCGGTCTAATCCGCTACTCTGCCCCCTCCAGAGGTCAGCATAAGAGGTCAGCCTACTGGAGGGGGGCAGGCTATTCTCTTCAAGTTAATTTGGGACCACCCGACCCCCATCCTTAGTACTTCAGAAGCAGCTCTCTCCTGATTCCCTTCTTCCGAGCCCCACCCACTTCCTCCTTCCTCTCAGAATCCTCCATCTCCTCCCTCTCATCCCTGCTCCTTCATGTCAGCTGCTGAGATACCTAGTAGACGAAGCTTTGAGGCGACAATTGGAGCTGGAGGTCCTTTTTTCGCCCTAGCAATGTCTGCTCTCCGGCCGCCTTATAACTTTGCTGCGAAGCTGCTTCGGCCAATTCGGCTGGAGCGACTGCAATTTCGCGGCTATGGGAGCTGCTCAGTGCCCCATTTGAGTGTTACAGACGCTCATGCGGTCTAATCCGCTACTCTGCCCCCTCCAGAGGTCAGCATAAGAGGTCAGCCTACTGGAGGGGGGCAGGCTATTCTCTTCAAGTTAATTTGGGACCACCCGACCCCCATCCTTAGTACTTCAGAAGCAGCTCTCTCCTGATTCCCTTCTTCCGAGCCCCACCCACTTCCTCCTTCCTCTCAGAATCCTCCATCTCCTCCCTCTCATCCCTGCTCCTTCATGTCAGCTGCTGAGATACCTAGTAGACGAAGCTTTGAGGCGACAATTGGAGCTGGAGGTCCTTTTTTCGCCCTAGCAATGTCTGCTCTCCGGCCGCCTTATAACTTTGCTGCGAAGCTGCTTCGGCCAATTCGGCTGGAGCGACTGCAATTTCGCGGCTATGGGAGCTGCTCAGTGCCCCATTTGAGTGTTACAGACGCTCATGCGGTCTAATCCGCTACTCTGCCCCCTCCAGAGGTCAGCATAAGAGGTCAGCCTACTGGAGGGGGGCAGGCTATTCTCTTCAAGTTAATTTGGGACCACCCGACCCCCATCCTTAGTACTTCAGAAGCAGCTCTCTCCTGATTCCCTTCTTCCGAGCCCCACCCACTTCCTCCTTCCTCTCAGAATCCTCCATCTCCTCCCTCTCATCCCTGCTCCTTCATGTCAGCTGCTGAGATACCTAGTAGACGAAGCTTTAAGGCGACAATTGGAGCTGGAGGTCCTTTTTTCGCCCTAGCAATGTCTGCTCTCCGGCCGCCTTATAACTTTGCTGCGAAGCTGCTTCGGCCAATTCGGCTGGAGCGACTGCAATTTCGCGGCTATGGGAGCTGCTCAGTGCCCCATTTGAGTGTTACAGACGCTCATGCGGTCTAATCCGCTACTCTGCCCCCTCCAGAGGTCAGCATAAGAGGTCAGCCTACTGGAGGGGGGCAGGCTATTCTCTTCAAGTTAATTTGGGACCACCCGACCCCCATCCTTAGTACTTCAGAAGCAGCTCTCTCCTGATTCCCTTCTTCCGAGCCCCACCCACTTCCTCCTTCCTCTCAGAATCCTCCATCTCCTCCCTCTCATCCCTGCTCCTTCATGTCAGCTGCTGAGATACCTAGTAGACGAAGCTTTGAGGCGACAATTGGAGCTGGAGGTCCTTTTTTCGCCCTAGCAATGTCTGCTCTCCGGCCGCCTTATAACTTTGCTGCGAAGCTGCTTCGGCCAATTCGGCTGGAGCGACTGCAATTTCGCGGCTATGGGAGCTGCTCAGTGCCCCATTTGAGTGTTACAGACGCTCATGCGGTCTAATCCGCTACTCTGCCCCCTCCAGAGGTCAGCATAAGAGGTCAGCCTACTGGAGGGGGGCAGGCTATTCTCTTCAAGTTAATTTGGGACCACCCGACCCCCATCCTTAGTACTTCAGAAGCAGCTCTCTCCTGATTCCCTTCTTCCGAGCCCCACCCACTTCCTCCTTCCTCTCAGAATCCTCCATCTCCTCCCTCTCATCCCTGCTCCTTCATGTCAGCTGCTGAGATACCTAGTAGACGAAGCTTTGAGGCGACAATTGGAGCTGGAGGTCCTTTTTTCGCCCTAGCAATGTCTGCTCTCCGGCCGCCTTATAACTTTGCTGCGAAGCTGCTTCGGCCAATTCGGCTGGAGCGACTGCAATTTCGCGGCTATGGGAGCTGCTCAGTGCCCCATTTGAGTGTTACAGACGCTCATGCGGTCTAATCCGCTACTCTGCCCCCTCCAGAGGTCAGCATAAGAGGTCAGCCTACTGGAGGGGGGCAGGCTATTCTCTTCAAGTTAATTTGGGACCACCCGACCCCCATCCTTAGTACTTCAGAAGCAGCTCTCTCCTGATTCCCTTCTTCCGAGCCCCACCCACTTCCTCCTTCCTCTCAGAATCCTCCATCTCCTCCCTCTCATCCCTGCTCCTTCATGTCAGCTGCTGAGATACCTAGTAGACGAAGCTTTAAGGCGACAATTGGAGCTGGAGGTCCTTTTTTCGCCCTAGCAATGTCTGCTCTCCGGCCGCCTAACTTTGCTGCGAAGCTGCTTCGGCCAATTCGGCTGGAGCGACTTTTTTTACAAAGGGGGGAACCAGGAAAAGGCGCAACTGATAAAACCTAGCCCTTTGTGACCAAGGAGAAAAGACCAAAGAAAAAGGCAAGAACGGCTAAGGGACAGCTAAGGGACGGACACCACCTGGGCGACGTAAGGGACAAAGGAGGACGGGAACAGAAGACAAACAAACCAGAGAGGCAAGGAAGAAGCCAAAAACAGGAAGCCCAAGAGAAGGGGCTAGGACTACTAAGAAAAAAGACCTATGAAGGGGGGGGGCATAACATTGCAACCTCTAACCGTCACCGGATCAGAAGACTGAAAGAGGAGATGCAAACTAAGGAGGACTAAAAGGAAAACTAGGCGAGAAACTAAGAGAAAAAGGGGGGGAGGGGGGGGGGGACTAAGGAGGCAACTGAGGGGGAAACTAAGGAGGCAACTAAGGGTGGAAACTGAACTAGGGGAAGCAAACTAAGGGAGAAACTGCAAAAACAAGCCAAAAGCAGGGAGGCAACCAGAAAAGAAGAAAGACAACTGGAAGCAAAGCGAAAACCTAAAAGACTGGTCTGGGCAGGTAAACAACAGGAATGAAGACAGAGACAGTATCAAGAACCAGATCTTGATCTGGATCTTAGCGCAGATCTGGACCTTGATCTTGGTCCAGATCTAGCCCTAGATCTGGAACGTTGTCGTGTGCTGTGTCCAAATCTGGAACCTGATCCTGATCTGGGGCAGGGTCTTGATCTTGGGCTTGGGCTGGATCTAGGTCAGGGTCAAGATCGGGGCCTAGAGCTGGGGCTTGGGCTGGACCTAAATCAGGGTCTAGATCAGGGTCTAGAGCTCGGGAATGGGCTGGGTCTGGGTCAGGGTCTAGAGCAAGGTCTAGATCCGGGTAATGGGCTGGATCTGGGTCAGGGTCTAGATCAGGGTCTAGAACTAGGGCTTGGGCTGGGTCTGGGGTTGGGTCTGGGATTGTAGGGAGCGCTGGGGCCATGGGGATTGTCATTTCCATGGTGCGGGTATCAGGCTCCTGGTCACCGGGAGTGGCCCCAATCATGGTGCAAAAGATCGGGGGGGTGGCCCATAAGCTTGCAAAGGAAGCCACTGTGAGAGAGCAATCTAGGCCACGCCACCAATCTTGACAGAAGGCGCCATTATCAAGGTGTCGAAGATCCGTCTGGGTGCGCATCCAGTCCCTGGCGATGGCTTGGTGAAGGTGGCCAAGGGCAAGGCAGATAGCCTTGTGGTGAAGGGGCTCAGAATGGTCCAGTCTGTCAGCCCGGGACGAACGGACCTGCCATATCGCGCCCAAGGTGGTTATACGCAGGAAGGACCACAACCTTAGGGTAGAGGGAGGAGGGGGTGTCCCGGGCCAAAGGGTGATGTCGTCACCGAGGAGGAAGAAGGGGCAACGAGGAAGGCGCTGCCCACCGGTGAGGGTCTCCCAAGTGGAAAGGAGCCAGTCTATGACAGGGGCAGAATCAGGGCATTCCAAGAAAGCGTGAGACATTGTGTCAGCAGTGTGCAGCTGCAAGCAGTCAGGGCTGGAGCAGACTATGGAGGGGGGGTCGTCTTGGTTGACCCGTTGGAAGCGTCCTCGTACATGAGCAAGGAACGCATTGCAGCCCAGGGTGCCATGAAGCAAGCTCCGGCAAGTGATGGTATAAGGACGGTGGAGAGTCTTGTCAGCGAGGCGTACCCACACCTGCGAAAAGCCTGCACGTAGAGGGAGGGAGACTTGAGGTTCGTCTTGTCTTTGGGCAGTTCTCTCCGCTGGGCCTGGACGGGAGGGGCGGACACGTTGTAAGTCCACCCAAGCGTTCTGTGGGAGGTCTTCAGGGGAAGGGACTGGAATAGGGGTGACAACGAGCGCTCTCTCTGTTGCTGAGGCAATCCATCGGGATTCAAGACCACGGAGGCCTCGCAGGTCAGGGTTAGTGCTAGGGTGAGTGTCCAAGGTGGAGGGGGGTAGAATGCTCCACAGCCTGGGCCAAGCAGCACGTTCCTCGGTATAACCTGGCACAAAATGGTGGGAACTGGGTCTTTGTTGCATGATATGTTGGTGAAGAAGGGCCTGCCGTGCTTGGCGCACAGAGAGTTCAAGAAGGTTCACCTCAGTATCATCATGGAGGTGGAGACCCCATGTTGTTGGGTCCAGTTGGAGGTCCTCCCAAAGACCAACCAGCCATGGTTCCAAGAGCTCTTGCCTCTGGTGGGGGGGGAGGCCTTGCTGGATCAGCTGCTCCTCAAAGTCTGCCCGTAACCATGCTTCTCGAGGTTTCTTGCGTAGGGTGATGAGGGCAGCTTGGGGGTGTCCTTGGGGGGGAAGGGCAGGAAGGGTGAGAGGGTGTAACCGGCCAGAGGGCCAGACCTCCCAAAGACGGTCCTCTCCAGTGAGGGGATCTGGCCCCTCTGCAAGGGGACCAGCAGGGGCCACAGCGGGAAAGAGCTTCCACTTGGGAGGTGGAAGTTCAGGAAGGAGGACAGCATCCCGCCAGGGGTCTGGCAGAGAGGAGAGGATGAAGTCAAGGTCTTGGACAGCAGCGGGAGGGAGGTGAGCTCGTTGTTGATGAGCTGAGCGGATGTCCTTGAGACGGTGCCACGAGAGTGCTTGGGAGGAGAGCACTTGGTTTGAGGTGATGGGCATTTTTTTTTTTTTTTTTTTTTTTTTTTTTACAAAGGGGGGAACCAGGAAAAGGCGCAACTGATAAAACCTAGCCCTTTGTGACCAAGGAGAAAAGACCAAAGAAAAAGGCAAGAAAGGCCTAAGGGACAGCTAAGGGACGGACACCACCTGGGCGACGTAAGGGACAAAGGAGGACGGGAACAGAAGACAAACAACCAGAGAGGCAAGGAAGAAGCCAAAAACAGGAAGCCCAAGAGAAGGGGCTAGGACTACTAAGAAAAAAGACCTATGAAGGGGGGGGGCATAAACATTGCAACCTCTAACCGTCACCGGATCAGAAGACTGAAAGAGGAGATGCAAACTAAGGAGGACTAAAAGGAAAACTAGGCGAGAACTAAGAGAAAAAAGGGGGGGAGGGGGGGGGGGACTAAGGAGGCAACTGAGGGGAGGAAACTAAGGAGGCAACTAAGGGTGGAAACTGAACTAGGGGAAGCAAACTAGGGAGAAGAAGAAACTGCAAAAACAAGCCAAAGCAGGAGGCAACCAGAAAGAAGAAAGACAACTGGAAGCAAAGCGAAAACCTAAAAGACTGGTCTGGGCAGGTAAACAACAGGAATGAAGACAGAGACAGTATCAAGAACCAGATCTTGATCTGGATCTTAGCGCAGAATCTGGACCTTGATCTTGGTCCAGATCTAGCCCTAGATCTGGAACGTTGTCGTGTGCTGTGTCCAAATCTGGAACCTGATCCTGATCTGGGCAAGGTCTTGATCTTGGGCTTGGGCTGGATCTAGGTCAGGGTCAAGATCGGGGCCTAGAGCTGGGGCTTGGGCTGGACCTAAATCAGGGTCTAGATCAGGGTCTAGAGCTCGGGAATGGGCTGGGTCTGGGTCAGGGTCTAGAGCAAGGTCTAGATCCGGGTAATGGGCTGGATCTGGGTCAGGGTCTAGATCAGGGTCTAGAACTAGGGCTTGGGCTGGGTCTGGGGTTGGGTCTGGGATTGTAGGGAGCGCTGGGGCCATGGGGATTGTCATTTCCATGGTGCGGGATCAGGCTCCTGGTCACCGGGAGTGGCCCCCAATCAGGTGCAAAAGATCGGGGGGGGTGGCCATAAGCTTGCAAAGGAAGCCACTGTGAGAGAGCAATCTAGGCCACGCCACCCAATCTTGACCAGAAGGCGCCATTATCAAGGTGTCGAAGATCCGTCTGGGTGCGCATCCAGTCCCTGGCGATGGCTGGTGAAGGTGGCCCAGGGCAAGGCAGATAGCACTTGTGGTGAAGGGGCCTCAGAATGTCCAGTCTGTCAGCCCGGGACGAACGGACCCTGCCATATCGCGCCAAGGTGGTTATACGCGGAAGGACCACAACCTGCATGCGACTCATGGGGTCAATATTGAGTCTGTGAGGAGGGTAGACCGCATCGAGGGGGTCAAGAATGCAGTTGAAATCACCAACAACGAGAAGGAGGCGTCCGTCAGTGGGCAGGTTGGGCGCCCGCAGTTGAAAAAAGAAGTCTTCTCTGTCAGCAGCTTGGGCCGGAGCATAGACGCACAAAATGGTGATGACGAAGTCACCAATGAAAGCATCGATGCCTAGAATGCGGCCTGTTGGACCTAGGATAGGTCTTAGGACGGGATCTGTGATGGGGCAGTGAGGGCTTAATATCAGGATTGATGCCTTCAGTGTGCCTGTACCAGGGCACAAAGAAAAATCTTGCGCCTGGCCAGATTGCCCCCGCGCCTGGGAGGTGTTGAAGAAGGTCCTCGGGTGATGAGGTTGACCTTACTTCAGTGAGCACTGCCATATCCACTCGCGTTTCTCGAAGCCAAGAAATGTGCTCAAAGAGTTTAAGCTTATGATTCTGTCAACAGGGGATGGCTCCTAAAGACAATGTCAGCCATGGGATTCAATAGTGCGGGCATCACGCGCTGGTGCGATATCCTCATGAATGGCAGCTCTACGCGAGTGCGTCTCAACGGTTTCTTCACTACCTCCTTCCCCAACACTTCCGGCTTCCCTCAGGGTGGGGCCTTGAGCTGTAATCAATGGGTCATCATCTTTGAGCCCTTCATCACCTACAATAACCAACTGAGATCTTGTGGAACTCTGCAATCCTTCCGTCTTCCCTCAGAAGAGTTGGCCCCTGCCACCCTCTGTTTGCTGACGATGGCAAGCACTTTGTCCTCAACCCAGCCACAGATGGGCCTATCATCAAGGAGACATACGTCGTAGCCAATTCGGCTGGCTTACCCGCCCAGTCTGTTCCTAAGACCCGTCTTCTGCTTCTTGAACTTCCCCCAGACATACCCCTCCCTGCAGATCTGGACCCCGCCCTTGGCACCCATCACTTGACTGGTTACCACCTCCATCCCCCAGACACACCTCACAGATTGCTGGGCGTGCCGTTCGGTGCAGACACTGCCCTTTGCAAGGCTGCAGCCTACCAGCACATGCCCCATAGCATGTCCGTGCAAGCAGCCAATGGCTCCACGCATCTCAATGTATTGGAAGGGCGCATGTTGCTATGCAATTCTTGCTTCCAAGTTATCTTCCGTGCTAACGTTGGCAATCACCAACCCCCAGCGCCCTCTCCTGCCAACAGTTGCAATCTTCCTCAATGCCTTTGTTGGCAGACCTCTAGCCAGCAGAGGAGGAATCACCACGATCCAGGACACCTCTCCCCGCTGCCCTTCGGGACGCCGTCCGTCTTTCATCGAGAGGGCTTGCTGTACCCCATCTTTCTTCCCACTTACTCGGCTGCTATGCTTGGCAAAGACCGACATGGCTCCTCGTTAAGTTACACAGGTCGCCCCTCTGGCAGCAGCTCTACTAACCTCCACAGATTTCTTTCTCGGCCTGTGCCCTCCTCCAGTCCCCAAGTGGGGCTACCATGCCCTGGTTCCTTTAGGAGGGGAATGGGAGGGCGGAAAAAAAAGGAAAAGCGGAAAAGGGGGGGAGGTTTCTTCTGAAGGGGGGACATACGGCGCATGAAGTGGATCAAATCCGCACGACAACTGTGGGCCCGGGAAAAGTGCAGAGCGTTTCTCCTGCTGAACATTCGTAGAATTATCGCTCCGCCCATGCAGTGCCCCCAATCCATCCTTCTGGAAACCACCTTCAACAACGCCCCTCCTTTTCCGTCCATGCCCATCACCTCAAACCAAGTGCTCTCCTCCCAAGCACTCTCGTGGCACCGTCTCAAGGACATCCGCTCAGCTCATCAACAACGAGCTCACCTCCCTCCCGCTGCTGTCCAAGACCTTGACTTCATCCTCTCCTCTCTGCCAGACCCCTGGCGGGATGCTGTCCTCCTTCCTGAACTTCCACCCGCCACAAGGGAAAGCTCTTTCCACCGCTGTGCCCCCTGCTGTCCCCTTGGCAAGGTGCCGAATCCCGCACTGGAGAGTGACCGGCTTTGGAGGCGTCGGGTCCCTCCGCCGTTTAACACCCTCTCACCCAGAGTTACCTGCCCTCCGGACCCCAATGACACCCCCATGTCTGCACCTCGGATCACCCTACGCAAAGAACCATCGACGAATGCATGGTTACGGGCAGACTTTTGATGAGCACTGGTATCCAGCCAGGCCTCCCCCCCCACCAAGGATCGCAAAGCTCTTGGAACCATTGTCTGGGGGGTTGGGTGTCCCTTTTGTAAGGATGTGACTCCACAACGGACCCAACAACCGTGGGTTGTGCTCCAGCCTCCAATTCTGGGGTGATACTGAGTTGAACCTTCTTGAAGAGCGCGCTCTTGGCGCCAAGCCAAGGCGAAACTAAGCCCCTGCGTTCACCACATCTCATGCACCAAAGGACCCAGTTCCCCCATTTTTGTGCCGGTTCGAGACGTGCTGGCAATGTGCATTCGGGCAGGCTGGTGGAGCATTCTACCGCCCTGCCACCTTGGGACACTCACAGAACCTAGCCTACGACCCGGACCGGCCACGCAGGCCTCGCGGTAGTGTCTTGATCCATGATGTGGCCTCAGCAACGAGAGCAAGCGCCTGTCTCGGGTCAACCGCATGACCGGGAAATCGGGGACAAATCCCGGCCAGAAACCCGGAAGACCTCCCACAGAACGGCTGTGCGTGGACTTACAACGGGTCCCGGGGCGAACAGGCAGGATCCCGCCAGAGAGCCAACAGCGGAGAGAACTGCCCAAAACAAGACGCGAACCTCATGTTCTCCCTCCCTCTACGTGCAAAACGCTTTTCCGCAGTGGGGGGTACGGGGGGGGGGAGGAGAGAGGAAGCGACTCGCGGACGAACAGACACTCACCGATCCTGAACCCAGCCACTAACACTCAAAAACACGGGACGGAGGCTTATCAGGCAGCCCTGCTGCAATCGATTCTTGCTACAGGTACGGAGGACGCGGCCACCGGTGGCAACCAGACCCCCCCCCAGAGTCCGCTCCAGCCCGGACTGCTGGCAGCTGCACACACTGCGTAACACATGTCGCACGCTTCTTGGAAGTGGGCCCTGAGGCGGCCCGGGCATCACTGGCGCCTGGCACGTTGGAGCCCGCAACCGGGGGCAGCCGGCCTGCCTACGTCCAACACGTCCTTCCTCCGGGTGACGACGCACCCTTTTGCCCGGACAAGCCCCTCCTCCTCGACCCTCAAGGTGGGGTCCTGCCGGCGTAACCCAACCCATATGGGGCGGCATATGCGAGGTCCCGTGGGTCTTCCGGGGGACAACGGCCCCGATTAACTGACCCCTTCACCACAAAGCTTATATCCTGCCGTGCCCTTGCCACCTGCCCAAGCCAATCCGCGGCGGCCGGGGTGGGACATGGAGTGCGCAACCTACGAAAGATAAGCATAACGAACACCCTTGATCGGAAATGGCCCCATTCGGTCACGAGTGGGGCGGGGAACCTAGATATGCTCTGCGGAATTCCACAGATGGCATAGGTCTTTGGCAATCTTCATGGGCCCGGAAACACCAACCCCCCGCTCTGTTGCACCACAGAGAAGGGAAGACAGGGGCAGAGCAAAAAACAAAACACAAACAGGAGATATTGGGGTCACACTAAACCCCGGATGACCAGGAGCACTGATACCCGCACCATGAAAGAGACAACCCCATGGCCCCGCGCTCACCGTACAAATCCACTGACCCAACCCCCAAACCCAACCAAGAGCCCATGAGTTCGTCAGACCACACCTAGATCATTAGCCAACCTAAAAAACCCAAGCAGCCATCCAAACATATAGAAACACCGCCACTCTAGGACCGGTTGTACCCTGAGACCTGGACGCACACCCAGCCCAACACACCCCGAGCTCGACCCTCTAGCGAGACCCGGAAAATGGAACATCTCACAAGAAAGCACCAGCACGCCCACGCACACGACACGATGATTACACCACCAAAATCCACACGCCAAGCGCGCTGAAGACAAGGCAAAACACCCGCACCATAGGACTCAAACAATCAAGATGGAGTCAAGGGCAAAAATGTGGGCCAGGGCACAAACACGGGTACCAAGAGGATAGGCTAATCTGGACCAAGATCAAGGCCCGATCTGCGCTAAGATCCATAGATCTGTTATGATAACTGTCTCGTCTTCATTCTTTGTGACCTGCCCACCAGTCTTTTAGGTTTTTCGCTTTGCTTCGCAGTGGTCTTCGTCTTTGCCTGGTTCCCTCCCTCCCAATCAAAAATAAGGGTGTAAGTCTTGCGCGTTGGGCAGACAAAGGTACTCCTAAGTGCATGCTGGCATTCTTTCATTTCTGTTCTCCCCTGGTTGATCCCGGCCTTGTGTTTTGGGGCCCGCTCGATATTTAAGCGTTTCAATATTCGGGTTGACCTAGGTAACATGTCAGAGAGAGAGGTGCTGGAAGAGACTGCCCCCCGGCCTGTTGGCCTCAGGGACTGTCCGAGATTCTCTTTGCGAGAGTGTACAGCCTGTTGAAGAGGGACGAGGCCTGTAAGGTAGAACTGCCTAGAGAAGAGGTGTTGCACGGTGTATGGAGGGGAAGCTTGTATGCGGGGGAGTTGCCTGTAGAGTGGGGAGGGGGCTAGCGCAGGCACCGAACGATTCGGTGGGTCAGCACGTGAAGTGGAATGGGTGTGGGTGTCAGTAGTAGTTTAAGAGACGGGGAGAAGATGCAGGCCGGGGGAGTTGGGATCTTGGGGGTTTAATGCCCAATGGCCGAGTGGATGCCCAGCTGAAGTAGAAAACGCAGGGGATAATGAATATAGGAGGAGTAGGGAGGAGCAAGGGGCCAAGTTCCTCGCTGGGGATGAGGGGGCGAAAGCAAAGGTGGAGTGGATGGAGAGGATATAACATGGTTCTGAGAACTCTTCGTTGTCATGCTGCGTCACTACACACTGAACTGCAATTCGCGGCTAATGGATCTGCTCAGTCCCCTTTGAAAGTGTTTTTTTTTCAGACGCTCATGGCAGTC
>JACBWV010000338.1:12690789-12771578 GCA_013435795.1 Chlamydomonas sp. ICE-L
CCCCGCATCCATTATCCTCCCCCCTCCATCCTCATCCCCCTCCATCCCCCTCCCCCATCCATTATCACCCCCATCCATTAGCAGCCCCCCCATCCATTATCATCCCCCCCATCCATCTCATCCCCCATGCCATTTCATCCCCCATCCATCCCATCCCCCATCCATCTCATCCCCCATCCTTATCATCCCCCCATCCATCCTCATCCCCCTCCCTTACCATCCCCCAGCCATCCTCATCCCCCATCCATTATCATCCCCATCCTTAGCATCCCCAATCATCCCCCCTCCCTTATCATCCCATCCCCCATCCAGTATCAATCCCCCATCCATTATCATCCCCCATCCATCCCTCATCCCCCAGCCAGCCTCAGCTCCCCATCCTTATCATCCCCCATCCTTATCATCCCCCATCCATTATCAGCCCCCATCCATCCTCATCACCCCTCCATTACCTCACCCATCATATAGCTCACCCCTACCATTCATCACCACATCACATTATCATCACCATCATTTATCATCACCCATCCATTATCATCACCCATCCATTATCATTACCCTACCATTATTATCCCCTTCCCCCCATCCAGTATCAGCCCCCCGCCATTATCATCCCCCATCTATCCTCATCCCCCATCCATTATCATCCCCCACCATTATCATCCCCCCCATCCCTCATCATCCCACCATCCTCATCATCTCCCCCATCCAGTATCAGCCCCCGTCCAGTATCACCCACATCCATCCTCAACCTTATCCTCCCCTGCAATTCCACCCCCTCTCCCATCCCTTCCTTACGCCCCGACCTATCCCATACCCCATCTTTGTTCCCTTTTCCCCTCCATCATCATCATCAACATCAACCTTTCTCCTCATACCTACTTCCCCTTCCATCCCCACCCCATCCCACCCACCATCCTTACTCCCCCATCCTCAACCCCATCCTCATCCCAGCCACCCTCACCTTTATCCTCACCCGCATTCCCTCCATCCCCATCTCCAATCCCACCCTTACTCCCCCCCGTCCTCACCCTCCTTCCCCTTCCATCCCCTCCCATCCTTACTTTCCCATTCACAGCCCCAGCCTCCTCAAGCCCCCAGCCCTCCTCATCATCCCCCATCCATCCTCAATCCCCCATCCATTATCCCAATCCCCATCCTTATCATCCCCCAGCCATTATCCCATCCCCCCAACCATTATCATCCCCCATCCATATCAGCCCCCATCCATGCCTCATCCCCCATCATTATCATCCCCTATCATCCTCATACCCCATCCATTACATCCCCCATCCATTATCAATCCCCCATCCATTACATCCCCATCCATGTATCATCCCCCACCATCCTCATCCCCACTCCATTTTCATCCCCCATCCTTTTTCCATCCCCCACCATTATCATTCCCCCATCCAGTAGCATCCCCCTCCATCCTCAGCCCCCCAGCTATATCATCCATCCCCCATCCCTAATCATCCCCCCTCCATCCTCACCGATCCCCCAGCATGATCATCCCCCCATCCATTATCATCCCCCATCCATTATCATCCCCCATCCATTATCATCCCCCATCCTCCTCATCCCCGCATCCATCCTATCCCCCATCCTTATCAATCCCCCATCTATTATCCAATCACCCCGATCCAATCTCATCCCCCATCCCTCCTCATCCCCATCCATCCTCATCCCCCATCCATGCCTCATCCCCATCCATTATCATCCCCCCATCCGATCAGTCCCCTCCATTATCAGCCCCCATCATTATCATCCCCTCCCATTATCATCCCCCATCCCTTATCATCCCCCATCCATTATCATCCCCCCTCCTCCTCATCCCCATCCATTATCATCCCCCATCCATTATCCTCCCCATCCAATCTCCCCCATCCATGACTTATCATCCCCCATCCCATTATCACCCCATCCATTATCATCCCCCATCCTTATCATCCCGCCATCCATTTCAAGCCCCCCATCGCATTTCATCCTACCATCCATTAATCATCCCCATCCATTATCATTCCGTCCATTATCAGCCCCCATCCATCCCCCCCATCCATTATCATCCCCCAGCATTATCAGCCCCATCCTCACTCAGCCCCCATCCATTATCATCCCCATCCATTATCGATGCCCCCATCCATTACCATCCCCCATCAATTATCATCCCCCATTCCATTATCATCCCCCACCATCCATCCCCATCCATTATGATCCCCATCCATTATCTCCCCCGTCCATTATCTCCCCCCCGATCCATTATCATCACACCATCCTTATATCATCCCCCATCCTTAATCACCCCATCCTTATCGATCCCCCTCCTCCTCATCCATCCCCCATCCATTTAATCATCCCCACCATTATTATCCCCCCATCCATCCCTCAATCCCCCATCCATTGATCAATCCCCTCCATTATATCCCCCATCCTTATCATCCCCCATCCATTAATCATCCCCCATCATTATCATCCCCCATCCCTTATATCCCCCAGCCATTATCAATCCCCCATCCTTATCAGCCCCCATCCATTATCATCCCCCATCCATCCTCAGCCCCCATCCATTATCATCCCCCATCCATTATCATCCCCCATCCATTATCATCCCCCATCCATCCTCATCCCCCATCCATTATCATCCCCCATCCATTATCATCCCCCATCCATTATCATCCCCCATCAATTTCATCCCCATCCAGTAGCATCCCCCATCTCCGCATCCCCCCATCCCTTTATAACTCCATCAGTATCATCCCCCATCCTTATCATCCCCATCATTATATCACCCATCCATTATTCATCCCCATCCTTATCATCCCCCATCCATTATCATCCCCCATCCCAGTATCATCCCACCATCCTCTCCCCCATCCATTTCCATCCCCCATCCATTATCATCCCCCATCCTTATCACATCCCCCACCATTTCACCCCCATCCCCCCATCCCTTATCATCATCCCCATCATTATCATCCCCCTCCATTATCATCCCACCATCCAAGTATCATCCCCATCCATTAAGCATCTATGCATCCCCCATCCATTCCGCATGCCCCCATCGCCTCATCCCCCATCCCTCCCCTCATTCCCCATCCATTATCATCGCCCCATCCATCCTTATCCCCCCATTCCATTATCATCCCCCATCCTTATATCAGCCCCCATCTTCCTCAGCCCCATCCATCCTCATCCCCCAGCCATTATCATCCCCATCCATCCTCATCCCATCCAATCCTCATCCTCCCCATCCATTATCATCCCCCATCAATTATCATCCCCCTCCATCCCGCTCCCCCATCCATTCTCATCCCCCAGCCCTGATATCCCCCATCCATTATCATCCCCCATCCATTATCATCCCCCTCCATTACCATCCCCCTCCCTTATCATGCCCCCATACCATTATCACTTCCCCCTCCCATTATCATCCCCCATCCTCCCTCATCCCCCATCCATCCTCACCCCCCTCCATCCTCCTCGCCATCCATTATCATCCCCCACCATTATCATCCCCATCCATCCCTCATCCCCCATCCTTATCATCCCCCATCCATTATCATCCCCCCCCTCCTCATCCCCATCCATTATCATCCCTCCATCCATGATCTCCCCCATCCATTATATCCCCATCCATTCTCAATCCCCCATCCTGTATCATCCCCCTCCATTATCATCCCCACCATCCATCCGCATCCCCCATCACATGATCACACCCCCATTCCCATAATCATCCCCCACCATTACTCATCCCCCTCCATTTCACATCACCCTCCCCTTATCATCCCCCATCCATCCGCATCCGCCCATCCATCCTCATCCCCCATCCATTACAGCCCCCATTCCGTTTGTCCTCCCCCATCCATTATCATCCCCCATCCATATCATCCCCCATCCATTATCATCCCCCATCCATTATCATCCCCCATCCATTATCATCCCCCATCCATCCTCATCCCCCATCCATTATCATCCCCCATCCATTATCATCCCCCATCCATTATCATCCCCCATCCATTATCATCCCCCATGCCATATCACATACATACCCATCGTCCTCATCCCCCCCATCCATCCTCATCCCATCCATTATCATCCCCCATCCATTTCATCCCCCATCCTTATCGACGCCATCCCATTATCCCCCCATCCATCCTCATCACCTCCATTATCACACCCACCATTATCATCACCCATCCAATTATTCATCCCCCATCCAGTATCATCCCCCCTCCTTTCATCCCCCATCCATCTCATCCCCCATCCAGATCATCCCCATCCATTATCTCCCCGCTCATCCATTATCATCCCCCATCCCTTCCATCCCCCATCCATCCTCATACCCCCATCCATTATCCATCCCCCATCCATTTATCATCCCCCGCCATTATCAACCACACCCCCCATCCCATCCATCCTCAACCTTATCCTCACCTGCATTCCTCTCCCATCCCTATCCTTAACTCCCAACCTATTCCACAGCCCTCAATCTTGTTTCCTTTTCCCCGTCCATCTCATCATCATCAATCAACTTCTCCCTTTCCTCATCCTGCATATTCTCCTCATTCCCCTTCCATCCCCATCCCCATCCCACCCCCATCCTTGCTCCCCACCCATCCTCACCCTCATCCTCATTTCCCCATCCACCCTCAACCCTTAATCCGCACCCGCATTCCCCTCCCCCATCCCCTCCCTCCCATCCTTACTCCCCACACGTCCTCACCCTCCTTCCCCTTCCATCCCCATCCCATCCTTACTTCCCTCCACACCCATCCCTCCTCATCCGCCCTCCATCCTCATCCCCCATCCATCCTCATCCCCCATCCAGAATCCTCCCGCCTCCATTTTATCATCCCCATCCATTATCACCCCATCCATTTGCATCCCATCCATTATCATCCTCCATCATTATCAATCCCCCATCCATTATCTCCCCCATCCTTATCATCCCCCATCCATCCTCATCCCCCATCCATTATCATCCCCCATCCATTATCATCCCCCATCCTTATCATCCCCCATCCATTATCTCCCCCATCCATTAATCATCCCCCATCATTTATATCCCCCATCCATTATCAACATCCCCCATCCATTATCAGCCCCATGCCAGTATCATCTAATCATCCATATCACCACCCTGCCATTTTATCCGACCCCCATCCATTATCAGCCCCCATGCATCCTCACCCCCATCCCTTTATCACCCCCATCCGACATCATCCCCCATCCATCCTCACATCCCCCATCCATTATATCCCCAGACCATTAGAACATCCCATCCATTATCATCTATCATCCATTATCATCCCCCATCAATTATCATCCCCCAGCCCATTCAGCCACCATCCATCTCATCCCCCATGACCATTATGATCCCCCATCCATTATCATATCCCCCATCCTTATCATCCCCATCCCATTACATCCCCCATCCATTATCATCCCCCATCCATTATCACCCCCATCCATTATCATCCCCATCCATCCTCATCCCCATCCATTTCATCCCCCCATCCAGTACACCCCCATCCCTCCTCATCCCCCTCCTTAAGCATCCCCCTCAGGATCATCCCCCATCCATTTTGTTTATCATCCCCCATCCTTCATCATCCCCCAATCCATTATCATCCCCCATCCATCCTCATCCCCCATCCATATCATCCCCCATCCCATTATCATCCCCATCCATCCCACCCCATCCAGTAGCAGCCCCCATCCCTTATCATCCCCCATCCATTATCACCCCCCCCCATCCATTATCACCCCCATCCATTATCAGCCCCCATCCATCCTCACCCCTCCATTAGCATCCCCTATCCTCCTCATCCCCATCCTTATCATCCCCCAGCCTTACTCCCACCATCCATTATCATCCCCCAGCCATTATCATCCCCATCCAATTCGCATCCCATCCATTTCATCCCCATCCAATCCTCATCCCCAGTCCATTAGCATCCCCCATCCATCCCTCATCCCCTCCATCTCATCCCCCTCCATTATCATCCCCCAGCCATGTATCATCCCCATTCCCAGTATCATCCCCCATCCATTATACATCCCCCATCCCTTATCATCCCCCATACCCTTAATCATCCCCCATCCATATCATCCCCATCCATTATCATCCCCCATCCATCCTCATCCCCCACTCATCCTAATCCCCCATCCATCTCATCCCCCCCTCCATCCTCATCCCCATCCCCCATCCTCCTCATTCCCCATCCATTATCAGCAGCCCCCATCCATCCTCTTCCCCCATCCATTATCATCCCCCTCCATTACATCCCCTACATCCTCATCCCCCATCCATCCTCATCCCCCATCCAGCCTCATATCACCCCTCCCTTAATCATCCTCCATTCATCCCCCATTCCATTATCATCCCCCATCCTAATCATCCCCCATCCATTCATCATCCCCCATCCATTTCCTCCCCCAGCCATTTCATCACCCATCCATTAAATCATCCCCCATCCCCTCTCATCCGCCCAATCCATTTTATCATCCCCCATCCTTATCTCCCCCATCCAATTATCATCATCCCCCCTCCATTATCATCCCCCATCCATTATCATCCCATCTAGCATCCCCCATCGATTATCATCCCCCATCCTCCTCCTCTCCCATCCATCTCATCTTCATCCCCATCCATTGTCATCCCCCATCCATTTCATCCCCCCATCCATCCTCAATCCCCAGCCATTATCAGCCCCCCATCCATTATCATCCCCCATCCATCCGCAATCCCCCATCCAATTTCATCCATCCCCCTCCATTATCACATCCCCCAGCCATTATCATCCCCCATCCAGTATCATCCCCCATCCATCCTCTCCCCCCCATATCATCCCCATCCATCCTCATCCCCCCATCCATTATCGCACCCATCCCTTATCATCCCCATCCATTATCATCCCCCCTCCTTTATCATCAACCCATCCATTATCATCATCATCCACCAATCATCCTCAAGCCCCATCCATCCCTCATCCCCCCAATCCCCATCCATTATCATCCCCATCAATTTGTCCCTCGCCCCCATCCATTATCATCCCCCATCCATTATCATCCCCCCCTCCATTTATCATCCCCACCATTATCATCCCCCATCCATTATCCTCCCCCATCCCTCCTCATCCCCCAGCCATTATGTCCCCCATCCATTATCATCCCGCCATCCATTATACATCCCCCATCATCCATCATCCCCCATCCATTATCATCCCCATCCCTTATCATCCCCCATCCAGTATCCTCCCCCATCCATTATCATCCCTCCACCATTTCTCATCCCCCATCCACCTCATCCCCCATCCATTGATCATCCCCATCCATGACACCCCCACCTTATCATTTTAAAGCATCAAGAGTCTCATACACCCTCGCGTGTCACGTAGACTTTACATGTATGTCAAAATAATGTAATGTATCATCTCCCCCCTCCATTACATCCCCCATCCATTATCACCCCCGCCATCCTCATATACCCATCATTAATCATCACCCTCCATTATCATCACCCCCCATTAGTCATCACCCATCCATTATCATTACCCATCCATTTCAATCCCCCATCCAGTATCATCCCCCATCCGATATCATACCCTCAGCCTTATCATCCCCATCCAATTATCATCCCCATCCATCCTCATCCCCCATCCATTATCATCATCCCCCATCCATAATCCTACCCCCTCCATTATCACCCCCGTGAGCTGGGGGTGGGAAAGAGAAAAGAGGAAAAAGGGAGGAAGAAAGGAGAAGAAAGATAAAAGAGGGTCTTAATCAGCTCCCCCCGTCACATTATCACCCCCCATCCATCCTCAACCTTATCCTCACCTGCATTCCTCTCCCATCCCTATCCTTACTCCCAACCTATCCACACCCTCATCTTTTTTCCCCGTCCATCATCATCATCACCTGTCTCCGCAGCCCTCGTTCCCTTCCATCGCCCATCCCCATCCCACCACCCATCCTTACTCTCCCCCAACCATCCTCACCCTCATCCTCATTCCCCATCCACCCCACCTTATCCGCAAACCAAACATTCCCCTCCCATCCCCATCCCATCCCAAATCCTTACTCCCCCACCCTCCTCACCCTCCTGCCCCGTCCCATCCCCATCCCTCCTTTACGTCCCTCCCATCCCCATCCCATCCTTACTCCCCACCCATCCTCACCCTCATTTCCCGCCCACTGAACCCGCTGGTGGACCACTATGTCGAGATCGCCTTCCCACCCATCCACATGCTCATTCCCCTTCCATCCACATCCCCTTCCCATCCTTACTCCCCACCAATCCTCACTCCCCACCCATCCTCACCCTAATTCCCCCTCCATCCTCATCCCCATCCCATCCTTACTCCCCACCTATCCTCACCCTCATTTCCCACCCCCTGGACCCACAGGTGGACCACTGTGTTGAGACCGCCTTCCCACCCATCCGCACGCTCATTCCCCTTCCATCCACATCTCCATCCCATCCTTACTCCCCACCTATCCTCACCCTCATTACCCACCCCCTGGACCTGCAGGTGGACCACTGTGTTGAGATCGCCTTGCCACCCATCCTCACGCTCATTCCCCTAGCAGTCCTTTATCCCCACCCATCCTTACTCCCCACCCATCCTCACCCGCATTCCCCACCTTCTCCACCCGCAGGTGGACCACTGTGTTGAGATCGCCTCCCATCGCCATGGATGCTGCGTGCTGCAGCGCTGTATTGACTTTGCCTCCACCCCGCAAAAGAGGTCCCTAATACAGGCGGTGGCAAGCCACTCTCTCGCCCTGAGTCAGGATTCCTTTGGGAACTACGTAGTGCAGGTTTGTATGGATGGATGGATGGATGTAGACCAGGGTACTTCAAATGGCCAAATGGGCCAGCGCTATAGCGCACTTGGAAACAAAAAAACTGCACTTTGTAGTGCAAAAAGCGCAAAAATCTTTTGCAGTGCCCACAAGGGGTTGCAAAAAACTGCGCTTAAAGCGCAGAGGGGGTCAAAAAGTCAGCGCTCAAAAGCGCAAAAGCGCACACTTTGAATTACCCTGATGTAGACTGTCGTCTGCTGTGTGAGCCGGTACACCATGGGCAGCTGACGATTAAGCCAGGTCTTATAAACGGGAGCACTCCAGGATTCACTCATTTTTGTTAGCCTCACGTTGCACTGCTCACCGTGTTTTGTTAGCCTCACGTTGCACTGCTCACCGTGTTTTGTTAGCCTCACGTTGCACTGCTCACCGTGTTTTGTTAGCCTCACGTTGCACTGCTCACCGTGTTTTGTTAGCCTCACGTTGCACTGCTCACCGTGTTTTGTTCTGCATATTCAAACGTATGTATGTACTAGTATGTTGCCTACGTGGCAGTTGGTCACACTTGTGTTGGCCTGTGTTACCCCTGTCAGTACGTACCCAGCAAAAAACATACCCCCCCCCCCCCCCCCATCGATCTGTTTTACATCTATCATCCAGCACAAGTCTGCACAACTCTTACCCCTCTGTAACACATCTACCAACCTCCAAAGTACACTAAAACTTCCCCCCCCCCCCCCCCCCCCCCCCCCCCCCAATGTCTGCTCCTTATGCAGTACATCCAAAGTATACTCAAATCTCACCCCTCAAATAACTGCTCCTTGTGCAGTACATCCTAAGTACACTCAAATCTCACCCCTCAAATGTCTGCACCTTGTTTAGGCAAACCCTAACTGCACCTTGTGCAGTACATTTTGAAGATCACTCAAATATCAAACCTCCTTTTGCAGTACATTTTGGAGCTGGGCCAATCTGAGGCTAGCTCTGGGGTGATCCGGGCCCTTACCGGCCATTTCGCTGAGCTGGCAATGCAGAAATTCAGCTCAAACGTGGTGGAGAAGTGCCTCAGCCTAAGTGGAGTGGACTCCGACAAGGAGGTGCTTATCAAAGAGCTTGTCAACTCCCCGCTCCTAAACAAGCTCCTGCAAGATGCATATGGCAACTACGTCATCCAGGTATGTTAAAAATGTAACATATATATAAAATACATGTATATTGTACAGATGTAATATATATATATATATATATATATATATATATATATATATAAAATACATGTATATTGTACAGATGTAATATATATATGTATGTACATAAAATGTTTAAAATATATAAAATGTTTAGGTATATAAGGTATATACAAATGAAAATTAGTACGCGCTGCCGAAGGACTTGAGATCGAGGGATCCCTCCCGGCCTCCCGTTTGCATGCATGTGTGCATACTGTAGAATGGCTACCATGTTGAGTTTATTTGGTAATGACAATACGTAAATAAATATGCAGTACAACTTATTATGAGGCGTGAGGTCGAGGGGCCAGCCCGTTTGCTTGCACTGGGGCCAACCATCAATGTCATCCAGTTATGTTAGTACGTGAATTAAAATGGAAATAAGTACGAGCTACCGCAGGAGGTGAGATAGAGGGAACCCTTCCGTTGGCATGCCTGTGTACATACTGGCCAGGGTCCCTGCCCAAAAAAACCTTAACCCTAAACCCTATCCACACAACTATGTGTCCACACCTGTGCATGAGTGTACGCACCCGACTCTTCACACGCACCAGGGTGAGTTGAGTTTGGTGTGGTGGAGAACGTGACCACGCCAACTGTCATTTTGTGCATCGCAACCGGCTTCTGTCCTTTCCAGCTGACCATCTGCCTGTGCCTCTTTACGCAGAGTGTGTTGAATGTGACCTCTGGGGCTCTCCATGCGGAGGCAGTCAAGTGTATTCGCCCACACCTGCCCACTATCCGTGGGACTCCTCATGGAAAGCGTATTATCCAAAAGCTGGGCAGTGCTGCAAACTAACTGCGAGAAGTTGGGAACATAGCTTTACTTTTCAGCTACGAGCTGCAGCTTCTAGGCCGCTCCCTGAGCCAGCCACTGGACCAAGCCCCAAGATGTCAACAGACGAGGACAGCTGGTTGTGTCAGCTTCAAGGTGCACTGCGTTGCCTCAGGTTTGGCTGACTAGCCAGTCAGGAAAGCTGCCTAGAAGCTGCTGCTCATGGCTGAAAAGGAAAGCTACGGTCGGGTAATGCTGCTAACTAACTGCCAGAGGTTAGGAAGAGTTGATCAAGAATCGCACATCTTCCATCTTGCCCCAGTTGGTAGCCCCCGCCAGGGTATCACATTTTGTCATTTTTGGTTGCGATTTTGACTCTGCAAACGCAACTGCAAACAGAAATCTGTGCGCTGCGCCCGAAGGGTTTTAATAAAATCGTCTATCGTGCAGTCGGGCTCCAAAACCTTGCGTGCTACCACGCGAATAGCGTGCGTCATGTAGTACCCTGGCCCCCGCCTGTTTTGCACCCACAAGAGCAGCCAGGGATGATTGGACCAGGCGATGTGATATCTGTATGATCTCATGTTTGCATAATGTGATATCTGTATGATCTCATCTTTGCATAATGTGATATCTGTATGATCTCATGTTTGCATAATGTGATATCCGTATGATCTCATCTTTGCATAATGTGATATCTGTATGATCTCATGTTTGCATAATGTGATATCTGTATGATCTCATGTTTGCATAATGTGATGTTTGCATGATCTCATGTTTGCATCATGTGACGTTTGCATGATCTCATGTTCGCATAATGTGACGTTTGCATGATCTCATCTTTGCATAATGTGACGTTTGTATGATCTCATCTTTGCATGATCTCATTGTTGCATGGTATTTGCATATGTGATGTTTGCATGATCTCATGTTTGCATAATGTGACGTTTGCATGATCTCATCTTTGCATGATCTCATGTTTGCATAACGTGATGTTTGCATAATGTGACGTTTGCATGATCTCATGTTCGCAAAATGTGACGTTTGCATGATCTCATCTTTGCATGATCTCATGTTTGCATGATCTCATGTTTGCATTATGTGACGTTTGCATGATCTCATATTTGCATAATGTGACGTTTGCATGATCTCATCTCCGCATGATCTTATTGTTGCATGGTATTTGCATGATGTGTTGTTTGCATGATCTCATCTTTGCATGATGTGATATTTGCAGGATCTCATATTTGCACGACATTGCCTGATCTGCGTACGAGCATCCCAGGGTGGGGTGAATGGCTAGGGCCTTAGCTTTGCATCCAGGGTATGGGATGTATGTTACAGTCTGGGGGTAGGCCAAATAGGCTTCAGGGACTTGCCTGACGGTATAGGAAGGGCTTAAAAAATAAAGGCACTGATGAACTGAACCCCAAACAATCTAGGGTAGGGGATGAACTGGGTTATGTTCACTTATCAGGGAAAGATGCTGTTTCTCACACACAATCGATTCCCTTATGTATGTATGTGTTGGTTGTTTGCCTTGCCTTGCTTACCTCACTTTCAACCTGGAGACCCATGGTGCAGTGTTGATAAGACAGTCGTCTGCTAAGTGTGCTGTTACACCATGGGCAGCAGAAAGGGAGCACTCCGGGATTCACTATTTTTTATCAGGCTCATGTTTCGCTGCTCACCAGGGTACTACATTTTGTCAAATTGGTCAGCGCTTAAAGCGCACAAACGTCAAATTGGCCAGCGCTTTGTAGGGCAAAAAGCTCTAAAACTGCGCGCTGTGCCCACATGGGGTTGAAAAAACTGTGCGAAACGCGCAGTGGGGCTCAGAAAGCGTGCGCAAATTCGCGCTGCCGCGCGCGCTTTGTAGTACCCTGCTACTCACCGAGAAATAGTCTGCCCATTCAAATGCATGTATATGTATGATACCCTTACCATGTACGTTTATGTTCTGCCTATTATAATGTATGTATACTATGTATGTATATGTAAGCATGTTAAGTCCGGGGGTAGCCAAATAGGATGTATGTATGTGTATGCATGTTAAGCCCAGGGGTAGCCAAATAGGATGTATGTATGTGTACTATGTCTGTATGTGTATGCATGTGAAGCCCAGGGGTAGCCAAATAAGATTTATGTGTATGTATATGTATGCATGCTAAGCTCAGGGGTAGCCAAATAGGATGTATGTATGTGTATGCATGTTAAGCCCAGGGGTAGCCAAATAGGATGTATGTATGTGTATGCATGTTAAGCCCAGGGGTAGCCAAATAGGATGTATGTATGTGTATGCATGTTAAGCCCAGGGGTAGCCAAATAGGATGTATGTATGTGTATGCATGTTAAGCCCAGGGGTAGCCAAATAGGATGTATGTATGTGTATGCATGTTAAGCCCAGGGGTAGCCAAATAGGATGTATGTATGTGTATGCATGTTAAGCCCAGGGGTAGCCAAATAGGATGTATGTATGTGTATGCATGTTAAGCCCAGGGGTAGCCAAATAGGATGTATGTATGTGTATGCATGTTAAGCCCAGGGGTAGCCAATAGGATGTATGTATGTGTATGCATGTTAAGCCCAGGGGTAGCCAAATAGGATGTATGTATGTGTATGCATGTTAAGCCCAGGGGTAGCCAAATAGGATGTATGTATGTGTATGCATGTTAAGCCCAGGGGTAGCCAAATAGGATGTATGTATGTGTATGCATGTTAAGCCAGGGGTAGCCAAATAGGATGTATGTATGTGTATGCATGTTAAGCCCAGGGGTAGCCAAATAGGATGTATGTATGTGTATGCATGTTAAGCCCAGGGGTAGCCAAGTAGGATGTATGTATGTGTATGCATGTTAAGCCCAGGAATAGCCAAATAGGATGTATGTATGTGTACTATGTCTGTATATGTATGCATGTGAAGCCCAAGGGTAGCCTAATAGGATGTATGTGTATGCATGTGATAGCCCAGGGGTAGCCAAGTAGGATGTACCCCATACATTATGTACTAATAAACAAGTCAATAAATGTGATTGACAAGGCATGAGGTTGAGGGTGCCAGCCCGTTCGCTTGCGCTGGGCCAAGCACCAAGTATATGATGTTCTCCAGGTATGATATCCGCTGTTTTTCTTTTCGGCTACGAACAGCAGCTTCTAGGCAGCTCCCCTGGCTGGCTGGTCAGCCAAACCTAAAGCACCTAGTGCACCTTGAAGCTGACGTAATCAGCTTTCTAGCACTGCTGACATTTTGAGGCTTAGCCCATTGCCTGGCTCAGGGAGCTGCCTAGAAGCTGCTGCTAGTTGCCGAAAGATAAAACAGTGATGATATCCGGTTACTTCAGGACAGGTTGAGATAAAGTAAGTGGGCAGTGTCACTCGGCTTCCTTGGTTTGTTGGAAAGTCGCTATAAAGGCATCAAGCTTGAATATGTGGCACCATCTGCCATTTCATGTAGTAGTATGTACCTAATACAGACTACTGTGTGAAAGATGTAGTGAAAGATGGCAGACCGTACCGACATGAGCAGGAAGATCCAGGATTTTGGAACGTGCAGTCCCGAAGTGCCTTGTGGACATCTGCTTCAGATTTCAAATTTGAAAGAAAACAGATGTTCAAAGATTTTCAGATCTGGATATCTGCTTCAGATTATCAGATGGATTTTCCAATTTGAAAACTATCACATTTTCAAAGATTTTCAGATTTGGACGTTTGATTCAGATTTTCAAAAGGATGTTCCAATTTGAAACAAATCAAATTTTCAAAGATTTTCAGATTTGGATATCTGATTCAGATTTTCAGAAGGCATTTTAAAATTTGAAACAAATCTCTGCGCGTTCCAGCATGCCTGTTTTGCAGCCTTTGCCTTATAGCCGTATTAGCGGTGCGTAAGGATTGGATTGGATTGTTACATGGTTTCCAGCCAACTCTGGGCTGCTCGCCGTCTTTCAATGCGAATTCCCCCCGTGCGACATGTTCCCTTGTGCATAGAAGTGGAATCTCATTGCATGCTAGTGGACATGTTCTTGGTACATTTGTTCATGTACATTTGTTCATGTTCATGTACATTTGTTCATGTTCCTAGTACATTTGTTCATGTTCATTGCTCATGTTCCAAGTACATTTGTTCATGTTCATTGCTCATGTTCCGAGTACATTTGTTTATGTACATTTGTTCATGTTCCTTGCTCATGTTCCTAGTACATTTGTTCATGTTCAAGTTACGTGTATTCTATCACCAAAGGTACTGGTCAAGTCAGTTAACTAGACCAGCTGTTTTGAAAGGCAAGTTGTGTTGGGTACTATGGCCTGGCTGGGATTGGCTCGGCCTGGAATGGATTGGCCTGGATTGGATTAGCCTGGAATGAATTCGCCTGGAATGGATTGGATCGGCCTGGATTGGGTAGGAGTGAACCTAACTGAATCGGATTGGGGCAGATTGGCTTGGCCTGGCCCAGTCCAGTCCAGTCCAGCCTGGTTCAAGTTGGATTGAATCGGATTGGGGCGGATTGGCTTCGCCTGGCCTAGTCTAGCCTGGTTCAAGTTGGAGTGAATCGGATAAGGGTAGATTTGCTTGGCTTGGCCTGGCCCAGTCCAGCCTGGTTCAATTTGTATTGAATTGGATTGGGGCAGATTGGATTGGCTAGGCCTTGTCCAGTCAAGCCTGGTTCAAGTTGGATTGAATCGGATTGGGCTAGTAGCTTTTGTTTACCACAAATGTATGTGTCAAGAGCCGACCCCCAGCAGTGGCGGTGGCAGGGATGGGGGTGCCATGGTGGTAGTGGTGTGGGTGTGTGGGTCAAGGACCACCCCCCA
This sequence comes from Chlamydomonas sp. ICE-L, assembly GCA_013435795.1. NCBI lineage: Eukaryota > Viridiplantae > Chlorophyta > Chlorophyceae > Chlamydomonadales > Chlamydomonadaceae > Chlamydomonas > Chlamydomonas sp. ICE-L. The sequence continues at coordinate 12,706,417 of JACBWV010000338.1, forward strand.
GCGGTGCTACTAGCAGCTTTTGTTGCCCTTAAAAGCAACCCCAAATTGCCCTGACGGAGCACCCCCAAAACATCAATGTACATCATGTAGCACTAGTGCTTGTAGTTGTAGCACATATAGCACTTGTAGTTCTTGTACTTGTACTACAAGTAGCACCTGTAGCACTTGTAGTACAAGTAGCATCTTGAAGCAAAACCTGCTTTTAATGGAGTGTAGGGTGCAGGAGGTACAATCACTGTAAAAGCGTAGGATGCGTTTGGTATAAGGTACAATTCAGGAGGTGCAGTGTACAAATGCAGGAGGTACAAGGTAAACATGCAGGAGGTATAAGGTACAAATAAATGCAGGGGGTACAAGGTACATTGCAGGAAGGACAAGGTGCAATGCAGGGGGTACAAGGTACACATGCAGGAGGTTCAATGCATGAGTACAAGTTACAAGGCAGGAGGTTCAATGCATGAGGTACGAGGTAAAAATGCAGGAGGTACAAGGTACAGGGCAGGAGGTACAAGGTACAATGCAGGGGGTACAGGGTACAAGGTGGGCTTTGAGGCCACTCTGTTTTCCGGTGATGAACATCTCTTGACATTGCAAGCTGTACTTCTAAGGATCTGTATCATACCTGTTTGTACGGAAGTTATGCAGGTGTGCACTGAGAATGCGCTGCGAAATCATGGGATGCTGCAGCATTTTGTCGGAATATATTATTTAGCAGTGTATCTCTTCAAAGTTGTGTTGAGTTGAGCCTCCAGGTATATAGGGAAGTATATTTCACGTTTTCATATTGGACTTTTTATAACTTGTAATTGGCACGCTAGTTCGACACTTACGTGTCTGTGTGTGAACTATTGAACTGTGTATGTATGTTACAGTCCAGAGGGTAGCCAGTAAGGCTATTGGGACTTGCCCATCATTTGTAACGGTTTGGACATTTACATCGAAACGGACACCCGGCTAACCCCTCGGCTGCTGCTTACCATCCCGCCAACCTACTGGATAACCTTCCGGCTAGCTTAACAGATACCTGCTTGCCGGGTCGATTTGAAAGCCCAGCGGCACATAGTTAGACACCGTTGGAAACCTGGTGGATGGTAATCTTATTGTAACGGTGCATGCATACCGTTGTTTCCCATTAGTCAAGTGGACAGTACTTCCTGTCCTACTTCACACGTAAGCACCTCCTCTATATCGTGACTCTTCTACAGACTATGTCTTCAAAGGACCTTCCGACATCCCCTTCTGTACCACGAAGTTAGGGCACCCGTCGTGAAACGATTGTTTGGGGGTCAGTTCATCAGTGTTTTTTTAAGCCCTTCCTAACGGTTGGGCAGGTCCCTTAAGCATATTTGGCCTACCCCTGGACTGTTACATACATGCATTCATCCCCTTACTTGATACCCCCATGGCTCTCCCTGCATGCTGCATTTCTAGCTATCTGGATCATTAACACGCAAGTCAACTATCCCTGCCTCTTCGTTCCGCCTCCGATGCTGTATTGATAATGCTACATCCTCTTATGTTCAAGTTGATTCTAGACTGTACGGATGGGGCATTAACAAGTACTAAAAGATCTGGACTTCAACATACACATAGCTCAACAGACGGACCCGCGCTTGCTTCAGCCTCACGGAGTCTCGGATTGGAAGTTGCATTCAATCAAAGGGCGTTTGTGTTTGGACTTGGTACCAGGATTGTTCTACACAGACTCAGATTTCGAAACCTTGTACCAGGACTATTCTCACTCAGGGAACCGACCGATTATCTGAGGAGTATCTAGATACGTACCTGCTTATTTCAAATTAATATCTCAGATATTTATCTCAGATACTGAACAGATACTATCTAGATGGTATCTAGATATCACAGATACTGGTGCATAGATACTGATATCTGTAGTATCTAGATACTGCCTAGAGAGTATCTAGACAATATCTAGATACGGATATCTGTATTTCTAGATACTTCTTAGAGAGAATCTAAACAATATCTAGATACGGATATCTGTATTACTAGATACTGTTTAGATAGCGTCTAAACAATATCTGAAACCGTACATGCGCCTGTACCTGTGGTAGCTAGATAACATCTAAATAGTATCTGTGCAATATCTGAGATAAATATCTAAGATAATAATTTGAAATGAGCAGATACGTACCTGGATGCTCTTCAGATAATCTCGAAATTGTATTACAAATTGTTCATGGTGATCTTAAAATCATCCCATGAGTTAGTTTACATGTATATTAAGTAAAGTTGTACTTCTCAACAACTTGATAGACAGGTAGCTACAATAAAACACCATTATACAGGCAAACTGACCCACTGATGTAACGCAAACCCCACTCATAACATTTCTAACTCTTCTGACCAAAAATAAATCAACAAATTATAATAAGCAAGCAACCTGCAAGCAACCACATAATTACGTGCCACCCCTCATCCTACCAGTTGTACAATTTGTGATACATGGCAGTGCATTACTCCATTAGATTGTCAGCAAGGCAACTAGCTACAAGACACATACTCCTTATATGGGAATTATATGCTTGGGACCGCACCTTCACTAGCTACTAATCCTACTATGTCTGTGAGTAATAAAGTCTCAAGAGATCCCATCCTTCAAGACTCAAGAGAGCCTAACAGCCAGCCCTCTTTATAGCAGGTAGCCTTGCTCCTACACTCTGGTACCTATCTAGCTATCTACCTAGGGGGCCTTCTTCCCCCTGCCCAGGCCTCGGCTTGTAGGTTTTGAATTGGAAGCCTCGACACTTAGGAATATGCAGCATCGATTTTGTGTAATAAAGTATCAAGATATCCCATACCTGAAGAGTGCCTAACAGCTAGCCCTCTTTAGAGCAGCTAGCCCTACTCCTAGACTCCAATACCTATCTAGCTATCTACCTAGGTGGCCTTTCTTCTCATGTCCCGGCCAGTAGGTTATGCATCGGGAGCCTTGACACCAATGGCAGTACCATCTTGGAGTACGGTGGATGAGGTGGGAGCAGCTGTAGGTGTATCCCATCCGTAGATGCCACCCAGGTGTGCTACCTTCTTCTTTACCGAGCTCCCTCATCCTTGGCAGTCGGTTGGCCTTAATGGGCTACCCTCATCCTTGGCAGTCGGTTTCATTGCCAAGCACTCCATGGGCCAAGCTATGTGGGTCAGTCTATTTATATCAGAGATTTATAACTGCCATGATAGCGGTTAATTGCTTGGCAAACTCGACAGGCACAGCAATGGCAGTCCTACAGTGACAATCTGCAAGACCTGTCCTGACACAGCATGGCTTGAAGGAATCTGCCCCCTTCAGCAAATTCTTCACGCACACTCCCAGCACAGCCCAGGGCACCAGCGGGCACCAGGGGCATACACCCCTGGCATACACCCCCGCATACACCCCGCGCTCCTTCGCTCGAAGTTTGAATAGGCAGGACCAAACGCCAGTTTCCGCTGGTACGCATTCAAACCAGCAAGCAATCAGAGTCGCAGGCGTTGCATCACTCATTGCGCATGCTGTCGTTGATGAACAGTTGAAACATTCCGAGAATGCTAGCGAATAATACAAAGGCTCCTTTCAATCCCATCTCGATTGGATGTCAGAGAGGGCTGCCTGAAAGATCTGGGCTTCTTTTCATCCCCCCTACTCCCGAAGATGCCCATCGCTCACCGCGACTCAGCTATCCTTGCCTCCTGGATTCTTAGCTGCACCTAAGTCTGGATCTTACTTTGTTAGTCGCCTGAAACCCCACCATGCCCATGCCTGTGCTCTTACCCATTCTCTTACCCATTGACCCATCCCCCAACAACTTGGAATGCTTGCAGGCCAACAACACACCCCCAGAAGCTGGCACCTCGGGTACGCGATGCCCTGTCCTGCTGTCCGCCCTGCCCTGATCTGGTCCCCTTGACCTTCCATGCCGTACTCCCCTCTCGTGGCATTCACTGCCATCCTCCCCATCATGCACAACCCTGCATCCTGCCCTTCATTGCTCTCTAACGCATGCGCTTTATCACATCCCAGCCCCTTGCCGTGCTCCCTGCCCTTCATAGATTACCATACCATACTGATAGCCATCACAATGTAAGTTCAGCTCTTAATTCTTTATGACATCCTCATTGGCCCAGATCATGTTACTCGGGTCGTCTCATCACTCAGCGTATCTCACTCAGCATTGCTGATTTGTTGGGGGCTTAGGCAACCTTTTATGTGGCCTTAAAAGGTGCATGTGTGTGTGGTGGGGTGGGTGGGTGGGGGGGGGGTCTGCAGGGGGGCGGAAAAGGGTGCCAAAGACCTGCCAAAGACCGCCTAAATTTGCAATGCAGATCATCTCATTCAGCTTGTCTCATCCCTTAGCCCAGAAAATTAGCGTATCTCACTCATCTCATCTCTCTCAGTTCATCTCCTCACTTAGCGCATCCTTCTTAGCTCAGCTCATCTCTCAGCCCAGCTCGCTCAGCTCATCCCATTCAGCTTATCTTCTCGCTTAGCTCATCTCGCTCAGCTCAGCTCAGCTTGTCAGCTCATCCCATTAAGCTTATCTCCTCACTTATCGCATCTCGCTCAGCTCAGCTCATCAATCAGTGCATCTCACTCATTTCATGTGACCTAGCTCATCTCATCACTTTGCGCATCTCATCACATAGTGCATTTCACTCAACTCATCTCATCTTATCGCATGATCTCACTCAGCTCATCTCATCACTCATTGCATCTCCTCACATGGTGCATCTTACTCAACATGTTTCAACGCTTAGCGCATCATCTCACTCAGCTCATCTCATCACTTAGCTCATATCTTCACTCAGCACATTGATCACTCACAGCATCTCACTCAGCTCATCTGGTCCCTCATTTATGTAGGGAGATTTCCAAGTGAAGGACGTGGTCTACACTAAGTGGGATACTGAGGCTACTGATGCCTCCGAGAGGTTGCAGTCCCATCTACTGAAAGGTAGGAACATCTTACGCTCTTGCCTGCCCATGGGCATCAATACAATTTCATTATTTTGATACTTAGTTCCATGAGTCAACCAGACTGTACGGGGTTAGTCATGCATGGGAATGCTCATTGCTCATGTTCCTAGTACATTTGTTCATGTTCATTGCTCATGTTCCAAGTACATTTGTTCATGTTCATTGCTCAAGTTCCGAGTACATTTGTTTATGTACATTTGTTCATGTTCATTGCTCATGTTCCTAGTACATTTGTTCATGTTCAAGTTACGTGTATTCTATCACCAAAGGTACTGGTCAAGTCAGTTAACTAGACCAGCTGTTTTGAAAGGCAAGTTGTGTTGGGTACTATGGCCTGGCTGGGATTGGATCGGCCTGGAATGGATTGGCCTGGATTGGATTAGCCTGGAATGAATTCGCCTGGAATGGATTGGATCGGCCTGGATTGGGTAGGAGTGAACCTAACTGAATCGGATTGGGGCAGATTGGCTTGGCCTGGCCCAGTCCAGTCCAGTCCAGCCTGGTTCAAGTTGGATTGAATCGGATTGGGGCGGATTGGCTTCGCCTGGCCTAGTCTAGCCTGGTTCAAGTTGGAGTGAATCGGATAAGGGTAGATTTGCTTGGCTTGGCCTGGCCCAGTCCAGCCTGGTTCAATTTGTATTGAATTGGATTGGGGCAGATTGGATTGGCTAGGCCTTGTCCAGTCAAGCCTGGTTCAAGTTGGATTGAATTGGATTGGGCTAGTAGCTTTTGTTTACCACAAATGTATGTGTCAAGAGCCGACCCCCAGCAGTGGCGGTGGCAGGGATGGGGGTGCCATGGTGGTAGTGGTGTGGGTGTGTGGGTCAAGGACCACCCCCCAGCGGTGCTACTAGCAGCTTTTGTTGCCCTCAAAAGCAACCCCAAATTGCCCTGACGGAGCACCCCCAAAACATCAATGTACATCATGTAGCACTAGTGCTTGTAGTTGTAGCACATATAGCACTTGTAGTTCTTGTACTTGTACTACAAGTAGCACCTGTAGCACTTGTAGTACAAGTAGCATCTTGAAGCAAAACCTGCTTTTAATGGAGTGTAGGGTGCAGGAGGTACAATCACTGTAAAAGCGTAGGATGCGTTAGGTATAAGGTACAATTCAGGAGGTGCAGTGTACAAATGCAGGAGGTACAAGGTAAACATGCAGGAGGTATAAGGTACAAATAAATGCAGGGGGTACAAGGTACATTGCAGGAAGGACAAGGTGCAATGCAGGGGGTACAAGGTACACATGCAGGAGGTTCAATGCATGAGTACAAGTTACAAGGCAGGAGGTTCAATGCATGAGGTACGAGGTAAAAATGCAGGAGGTACAAGGTACAGGGCAGGAGGTACAAGGTACAATGCAGGGGGTACAGGGTACAAGGTGGGCTTTGAGGCCACTCTGTTTTCCGGTGATGAACATTTCTTGACATTGCAAGCTGTACTTCTAAGGATCTGTATCATACCTGTTTGTACGGAAGTTATGCAGGTGTGCACTGAGAATGCGCTGCGAAATCATGGGATGCTGCAGCATTTTGTCGGAATATATTATTTAGCAGTGTATCTCTTCAAAGTTGTGTTGAGTTGAGCCTCCAGGTATATAGGGAAGTATATTTCACGTTTTCATAATGGACTTTTTATAACTTGTAATTGGCACGCTAGTTCGACACTTACGTGTCTGTGTGTGAACTATTGAACTGTGTATGTATGTTACAGTCCAGAGGGTAGCCAGTAAGGCTATTGGGACTTGCCCATCATTTGTAACGGTTTGGACATTTACATCGAAACGGACACCCGGCTAACCCCTCGGCTGCTGCTTACCATCCCGCCAACCTACTGGATAACCTTCCGGCTAGCTTAACAGATACCTGCTTGCCGGATCGATTTGAAAGCCCAGCGGCACATAGTTAGACACCGTTGGAAACCTGGTGGATGGTAATCTTATTGTAACGGTGCATGCATACCGTTGTTTCCCATTAGTCAAGTGGACAGTACTTCCTGTCCTACTTCACACGTAAGCACCTCCTCTATATCGTGACTCTTCTACAGACTATGTCTTCAAAGGACCTTCCGACATCCCCTTCTGTACCACGAAGTTAGGGCACCCGTCGTGAAACGATTGTTTGGGGGTCAGTTCATCAGTGTTTTTTTAAGCCCTTCCTAACGGTTGGGCAGGTCCCTTAAGCATATTTGGCCTACCCCTGGACTGTTACATACATGCATTCATCCCCTTACTTGATACCCCCATGGCTCTCCCTGCATGCTGCATTTCTAGCTATCTGGATCATTAACACGCAAGTCAACTATCCCTGCCTCTTCGTTCCGCCTCCGATACTGTATTGATAATGCTACATCCTCTTATGTTCAAGTTGATTCTAGACTGTACGGATGGGGCATTAACAAGTACTAAAAGATCTGGACTTCAACATACACATAGCTCAACAGACGGACCCGCGCTTGCTTCAGCCTCACGGAGTCTCGGATTGGAAGTTGCATTCAATCAAAGGGCGTTTGTGTTTGGACTTGGTACCAGGATTGTTCTACACAGACTCAGATTTCGAAACCTTGTACCAGGACTATTCTCACTCAGGGAACCGACCGATTATCTGAGGAGTATCTAGATACGTACCTGCTTATTTCAAATTAATATCTCAGATATTTATCTCAGATACTGAACAGATACTATCTAGATGGTATCTAGATATCACAGATACTGGTGCATAGATACTGATATCTGTAGTATCTAGATACTGCCTAGAGAGTATCTAGACAATATCTAGATACGGATATCTGTATTTCTAGATACTTCTTAGAGAGAATCTAAACAATATCTAGATACGGATATCTGTATTACTAGATACTGTTTAGATAGCGTCTAAACAATATCTGAAACCGTACATGCGCCTGTACCTGTGGTAGCTAGATAACATCTAAATAGTATCTGTGCAATATCTGAGATAAATATCTAAGATAATAATTTGAAATGAGCAGATACGTACCTGGATGCTCTTCAGATAATCTCGAAATTGTATTACAAATTGTTCATGGTGATCTTAAAATCATCCCATGAGTTAGTTTACATGTATATTAAGTAAAGTTGTACTTCTCAACAACTTGATAGACAGGTAGCTACAATAAAACACCATTATACAGGCAAACTGACCCACTGATGTAACGCAAACCCCACTCATAACATTTCTAACTCTTCTGACCAAAAATAAATCAACAAATTATAATAAGCAAGCAACCTGCAAGCAACCACACAAATTACGTGCCACCCCTCATCCTACCAGTTGTACAATTTGTGATACATGGCAGTGCATTACTCCATTAGATTGTCAGCAAGGCAACTAGCTACAAGACACATACTCCTTATATGGGAATTATATGCTTGGGACCGCACCTTCACTAGCTACTAATCCTACTATGTCTGTGAGTAATAAAGTCTCAAGAGATCCCATCCTTCAAGACTCAAGAGAGCCTAACAGCCAGCCCTCTTTATAGCAGGTAGCCTTGCTCCTACACTCTGGTACCTATCTAGCTATCTACCTAGGGGGCCTTCTTCCCCCTGCCCAGGCCTCGGCTTGTAGGTTTTGAATTGGAAGCCTCGACACTTAGGAATATGCAGCATCGATTTTGTGTAATAAAGTATCAAGATATCCCATACCTGAAGAGTGCCTAACAGCTAGCCCTCTTTAGAGCAGCTAGCCCTACTCCTAGACTCCAATACCTATCTAGCTATCTACCTAGGTGGCCTTTCTTCTCATGTCCCGGCCAGTAGGTTATGCATCGGGAGCCTTGACACCAATGGCAGTACCATCTTGGAGTACGGTGGATGAGGTGGGAGCAGCTGTAGGTGTATCCCATCCGTAGATGCCACCCAGGTGTGCTACCTTCTTCTTTACCGAGCTCCCTCATCCTTGGCAGTCGGTTGGCCTTAATGGGCTACCCTCATCCTTGGCAGTCGGTTTCATTGCCAAGCACTCCATGGGCCAAGCTATGTGGGTCAGTCTATTTATATCAGAGATTTATAACTGCCATGATAGCGGTTAATTGCTTGGCAAACTCGACAGGCACAGCAATGGCAGTCCTACAGTGACAATCTGCAAGACCTGTCCTGACACAGCATGGCTTGAAGGAATCTGCCCCCTTCAGCAAATGCTTCACGCACACTCCCAGCACAGCCCAGGGCACCAGCGGGCACCAGGGGCATACACCCCTGGCATACACCCCCGCATACACCCCGCGCTCCTTCGCTCGAAGTTTGAATAGGCAGGACCAAACGCCAGTTTCCGCTGGTACGCATTCAAACCAGCAAGCAATCAGAGTCGCAGGCGTTGCATCACTCATTGCGCATGCTGTCGTTGATGAACAGTTGAAACATTCCGAGAATGCTAGCGAATAATACAAAGGCTCCTTTCAATCCCATCTCGATTGGATGTCAGAGAGGGCTGCCTGAAAGATCTGGGCTTCTTTTCATCCCCCCTACTCCCGAAGATGCCCATCGCTCACCGCGACTCAGCTATCCTTGCCTCCTGGATTCTTAGCTGCACCTAAGTCTGGATCTTACTTTGTTAGTCGCCTGAAACCCCACCATGCCCATGCCTGTGCTCTTACCCATTCTCTTACCCATTGACCCATCCCCCAACAACTTGGAATGCTTGCAGGCCAACAACACACCCCCAGAAGCTGGCACCTCGGGTACGCGATGCCCTGTCCTGCTGTCCGCCCTGCCCTGATCTGGTCCCCTTGACCTTCCATGCCGTACTCCCCTCTCGTGGCATTCACTGCCATCCTCCCCATCATGCACAACCCTGCATCCTGCCCTTCATTGCTCTCTAACGCATGCGCTTTATCACATCCCAGCCCCTTGCCGTGCTCCCTGCCCTTCATAGATTACCATACCATACTGATAGCCATCACAATGTAAGTTCAGCTCTTAATTCTTTATGACATCCTCATTGGCCCAGATCATGTTACTCGGGTCGTCTCATCACTCAGCGTATCTCACTCAGCATTGCTGATTTGTTGGGGGCTTAGGCAACCTTTTATGTGGCCTTAAAAGGTGCATGTGTGTGTGGTGGGGTGGGTGGGTGGGGGGGGGTCTGCAGGGGGGCGGAAAAGGGTGCCAAAGACCTGCCAAAGACCGCCTAAATTTGCAATGCAGATCATCTCATTCAGCTTGTCTCATCCCTTAGCCCAGAAAATTAGCGTATCTCACTCATCTCATCTCTCTCAGTTCATCTCCTCACTTAGCGCATCCTTCTTAGCTCAGCTCATCACTCAGCCCAGCTCGCTCAGCTCATCCCATTCAGCTTATCTTCTCGCTTAGCTCATCTCGCTCAGCTCAGCTCAGCTTGTCAGCTCATCCCATTAAGCTTATCTCCTCACTTATCGCATCTCGCTCAGCTCAGCTCATCAATCAGTGCATCTCACTCATTTCATGTGACCTAGCTCATCTCATCACTTTGCGCATCTCATCACATAGTGCATTTCACTCAACTCATCTCATCTTATCGCATGATCTCACTCAGCTCATCTCATCACTCATTGCATCTCCTCACATGGTGCATCTTACTCAACATGTTTCAACGCTTAGCGCATCATCTCACTCAGCTCATCTCATCACTTAGCTCATATCTTCACTCAGCACATTGATCACTCACAGCATCTCACTCAGCTCATCTGGTCCCTCATTTATGTAGGGAGATTTCCAAGTGAAGGACGTGGTCTACACTAAGTGGGATACTGAGGCTACTGATGCCTCCGAGAGGTTGCAGTCCCATCTACTGAAAGGTAGGAACATCTTACGCTCTTGCCTGCCCATGGGCATCAATACAATTTCATTATTTTGATACTTAGTTCCATGAGTCAACCAGACTGTACGGGGTTAGTCATGCATGGGAATGCTCATTGCTCATGTTCCTAGTACATTTGTTCATGTTCATTGCTCATGTTCCAAGTACATTTGTTCATGTTCATTGCTCAAGTTCCGAGTACATTTGTTTATGTACATTTGTTCATGTTCATTGCTCATGTTCCTAGTACATTTGTTCATGTTCAAGTTACGTGTATTCTATCACCAAAGGTACTGGTCAAGTCAGTTAACTAGACCAGCTGTTTTGAAAGGCAAGTTGTGTTGGGTACTATGGCCTGGCTGGGATTGGATCGGCCTGGAATGGATTGGCCTGGATTGGATTAGCCTGGAATGAATTCGCCTGGAATGGATTGGATCGGCCTGGATTGGGTAGGAGTGAACCTAACTGAATCGGATTGGGGCAGATTGGCTTGGCCTGGCCCAGTCCAGTCCAGTCCAGCCTGGTTCAAGTTGGATTGAATCGGATTGGGGCGGATTGGCTTCGCCTGGCCTAGTCTAGCCTGGTTCAAGTTGGAGTGAATCGGATAAGGGTAGATTTGCTTGGCTTGGCCTGGCCCAGTCCAGCCTGGTTCAATTTGTATTGAATTGGATTGGGGCAGATTGGATTGGCTAGGCCTTGTCCAGTCAAGCCTGGTTCAAGTTGGATTGAATCGGATTGGGCTAGTAGCTTTTGTTTACCACAAATGTATGTGTCAAGAGCCGACCCCCAGCGCAGTGGCGGTGGCAGGGATGGGGGTGCCATGGTGGTAGTGGTGTGGGTGTGTGGGTCAAGGACCACCCCCCAGCGGTGCTACTAGCAGCTTTTGTTGCCCTCAAAAGCAACCCCAAATTGCCCTGACGGAGCACCCCCAAAACATCAATGTACATCATGTAGCACTAGTGCTTGTAGTTGTAGCACATATAGCACTTGTAGTTCTTGTACTTGTACTACAAGTAGCACCTGTAGCACTTGTAGTACAAGTAGCATCTTGAAGCAAAACCTGCTTTTAATGGAGTGTAGGGTGCAGGAGGTACAATCACTGTAAAAGCGTAGGATGCGTTAGGTATAAGGTACAATTCAGGAGGTGCAGTGTACAAATGCAGGAGGTACAAGGTAAACATGCAGGAGGTATAAGGTACAAATAAATGCAGGGGGTACAAGGTACATTGCAGGAAGGACAAGGTGCAATGCAGGGGGTACAAGGTACACATGCAGGAGGTTCAATGCATGAGTACAAGTTACAAGGCAGGAGGTTCAATGCATGAGGTACGAGGTAAAAATGCAGGAGGTACAAGGTACAGGGCAGGAGGTACAAGGTACAATGCAGGGGGTACAGGGTACAAGGTGGGCTTTGAGGCCACTCTGTTTTCCGGTGATGAACATTTCTTGACATTGCAAGCTGTACTTCTAAGGATCTGTATCATACCTGTTTGTACGGAAGTTATGCAGGTGTGCACTGAGAATGCGCTGCGAAATCATGGGATGCTGCAGCATTTTGTCGGAATATATTATTTAGCAGTGTATCTCTTCAAAGTTGTGTTGAGTTGAGCCTCCAGGTATATAGGGAAGTATATTTCACGTTTTCATAATGGACTTTTTATAACTTGTAATTGGCACGCTAGTTCGACACTTACGTGTCTGTGTGTGAACTATTGAACTGTGTATGTATGTTACAGTCCAGAGGGTAGCCAGTAAGGCTATTGGGACTTGCCCATCATTTGTAACGGTTTGGACATTTACATCGAAACGGACACCCGGCTAACCCCTCGGCTGCTGCTTACCATCCCGCCAACCTACTGGATAACCTTCCGGCTAGCTTAACAGATACCTGCTTGCCGGATCGATTTGAAAGCCCAGCGGCACATAGTTAGACACCGTTGGAAACCTGGTGGATGGTAATCTTATTGTAACGGTGCATGCATACCGTTGTTTCCCATTAGTCAAGTGGACAGTACTTCCTGTCCTACTTCACACGTAAGCACCTCCTCTATATCGTGACTCTTCTACAGACTATGTCTTCAAAGGACCTTCCGACATCCCCTTCTGTACCACGAAGTTAGGGCACCCGTCGTGAAACGATTGTTTGGGGGTCAGTTCATCAGTGTTTTTTTAAGCCCTTCCTAACGGTTGGGCAGGTCCCTTAAGCATATTTGGCCTACCCCTGGACTGTTACATACATGCATTCATCCCCTTACTTGATACCCCCATGGCTCTCCCTGCATGCTGCATTTCTAGCTATCTGGATCATTAACACGCAAGTCAACTATCCCTGCCTCTTCGTTCCGCCTCCGATACTGTATTGATAATGCTACATCCTCTTATGTTCAAGTTGATTCTAGACTGTACGGATGGGGCATTAACAAGTACTAAAAGATCTGGACTTCAACATACACATAGCTCAACAGACGGACCCGCGCTTGCTTCAGCCTCACGGAGTCTCGGATTGGAAGTTGCATTCAATCAAAGGGCGTTTGTGTTTGGACTTGGTACCAGGATTGTTCTACACAGACTCAGATTTCGAAACCTTGTACCAGGACTATTCTCACTCAGGGAACCGACCGATTATCTGAGGAGTATCTAGATACGTACCTGCTTATTTCAAATTAATATCTCAGATATTTATCTCAGATACTGAACAGATACTATCTAGATGGTATCTAGATATCACAGATACTGGTGCATAGATACTGATATCTGTAGTATCTAGATACTGCCTAGAGAGTATCTAGACAATATCTAGATACGGATATCTGTATTTCTAGATACTTCTTAGAGAGAATCTAAACAATATCTAGATACGGATATCTGTATTACTAGATACTGTTTAGATAGCGTCTAAACAATATCTGAAACCGTACATGCGCCTGTACCTGTGGTAGCTAGATAACATCTAAATAGTATCTGTGCAATATCTGAGATAAATATCTAAGATAATAATTTGAAATGAGCAGATACGTACCTGGATGCTCTTCAGATAATCTCGAAATTGTATTACAAATTGTTCATGGTGATCTTAAAATCATCCCATGAGTTAGTTTACATGTATATTAAGTAAAGTTGTACTTCTCAACAACTTGATAGACAGGTAGCTACAATAAAACACCATTATACAGGCAAACTGACCCACTGATGTAACGCAAACCCCACTCATAACATTTCTAACTCTTCTGACCAAAAATAAATCAACAAATTATAATAAGCAAGCAACCTGCAAGCAACCACACAAATTACGTGCCACCCCTCATCCTACCAGTTGTACAATTTGTGATACATGGCAGTGCATTACTCCATTAGATTGTCAGCAAGGCAACTAGCTACAAGACACATACTCCTTATATGGGAATTATATGCTTGGGACCGCACCTTCACTAGCTACTAATCCTACTATGTCTGTGAGTAATAAAGTCTCAAGAGATCCCATCCTTCAAGACTCAAGAGAGCCTAACAGCCAGCCCTCTTTATAGCAGGTAGCCTTGCTCCTACACTCTGGTACCTATCTAGCTATCTACCTAGGGGGCCTTCTTCCCCCTGCCCAGGCCTCGGCTTGTAGGTTTTGAATTGGAAGCCTCGACACTTAGGAATATGCAGCATCGATTTTGTGTAATAAAGTATCAAGATATCCCATACCTGAAGAGTGCCTAACAGCTAGCCCTCTTTAGAGCAGCTAGCCCTACTCCTAGACTCCAATACCTATCTAGCTATCTACCTAGGTGGCCTTTCTTCTCATGTCCCGGCCAGTAGGTTATGCATCGGGAGCCTTGACACCAATGGCAGTACCATCTTGGAGTACGGTGGATGAGGTGGGAGCAGCTGTAGGTGTATCCCATCCGTAGATGCCACCCAGGTGTGCTACCTTCTTCTTTACCGAGCTCCCTCATCCTTGGCAGTCGGTTGGCCTTAATGGGCTACCCTCATCCTTGGCAGTCGGTTTCATTGCCAAGCACTCCATGGGCCAAGCTATGTGGGTCAGTCTATTTATATCAGAGATTTATAACTGCCATGATAGCGGTTAATTGCTTGGCAAACTCGACAGGCACAGCAATGGCAGTCCTACAGTGACAATCTGCAAGACCTGTCCTGACACAGCATGGCTTGAAGGAATCTGCCCCCTTCAGCAAATGCTTCACGCACACTCCCAGCACAGCCCAGGGCACCAGCGGGCACCAGGGGCATACACCCCTGGCATACACCCCCGCATACACCCCGCGCTCCTTCGCTCGAAGTTTGAATAGGCAGGACCAAACGCCAGTTTCCGCTGGTACGCATTCAAACCAGCAAGCAATCAGAGTCGCAGGCGTTGCATCACTCATTGCGCATGCTGTCGTTGATGAACAGTTGAAACATTCCGAGAATGCTAGCGAATAATACAAAGGCTCCTTTCAATCCCATCTCGATTGGATGTCAGAGAGGGCTGCCTGAAAGATCTGGGCTTCTTTTCATCCCCCCT
The DNA here is from genome assembly GCA_013435795.1 of Chlamydomonas sp. ICE-L. Taxonomy (NCBI): domain Eukaryota; kingdom Viridiplantae; phylum Chlorophyta; class Chlorophyceae; order Chlamydomonadales; family Chlamydomonadaceae; genus Chlamydomonas; species Chlamydomonas sp. ICE-L. The sequence continues at coordinate 12,721,694 of JACBWV010000338.1, forward strand.
ACTCCCGAAGATGCCCATCGCTCACCGCGACTCAGCTATCCTTGCCTCCTGGATTCTTAGCTGCACCTAAGTCTGGATCTTACTTTGTTAGTCGCCTGAAACCCCACCATGCCCATGCCTGTGCTCTTACCCATTCTCTTACCCATTGACCCATCCCCCAACAACTTGGAATGCTTGCAGGCCAACAACACACCCCCAGAAGCTGGCACCTCGGGTACGCGATGCCCTGTCCTGCTGTCCGCCCTGCCCTGATCTGGTCCCCTTGACCTTCCATGCCGTACTCCCCTCTCGTGGCATTCACTGCCATCCTCCCCATCATGCACAACCCTGCATCCTGCCCTTCATTGCTCTCTAACGCATGCGCTTTATCACATCCCAGCCCCTTGCCGTGCTCCCTGCCCTTCATAGATTACCATACCATACTGATAGCCATCACAATGTAAGTTCAGCTCTTAATTCTTTATGACATCCTCATTGGCCCAGATCATGTTACTCGGGTCGTCTCATCACTCAGCGTATCTCACTCAGCATTGCTGATTTGTTGGGGGCTTAGGCAACCTTTTATGTGGCCTTAAAAGGTGCATGTGTGTGTGGTGGGGTGGGTGGGTGGGGGGGGGTCTGCAGGGGGGCGGAAAAGGGGTGCCAAAGACCTGCCAAAGACCGCCTAAATTTGCAATGCAGATCATCTCATTCAGCTTGTCTCATCCCTTAGCCCAGAAAATTAGCGTATCTCACTCATCTCATCTCTCTCAGTTCATCTCCTCACTTAGCGCATCCTTCTTAGCTCAGCTCATCACTCAGCCCAGCTCGCTCAGCTCATCCCATTCAGCTTATCTTCTCGCTTAGCTCATCTCGCTCAGCTCAGCTCAGCTTGTCAGCTCATCCCATTAAGCTTATCTCCTCACTTATCGCATCTCGCTCAGCTCAGCTCATCAATCAGTGCATCTCACTCATTTCATGTGACCTAGCTCATCTCATCACTTTGCGCATCTCATCACATAGTGCATTTCACTCAACTCATCTCATCTTATCGCATGATCTCACTCAGCTCATCTCATCACTCATTGCATCTCCTCACATGGTGCATCTTACTCAACATGTTTCAACGCTTAGCGCATCATCTCACTCAGCTCATCTCATCACTTAGCTCATATCTTCACTCAGCACATTGATCACTCACAGCATCTCACTCAGCTCATCTGGTCCCTCATTTATGTAGGGAGATTTCCAAGTGAAGGACGTGGTCTACACTAAGTGGGATACTGAGGCTACTGATGCCTCCGAGAGGTTGCAGTCCCATCTACTGAAAGGTAGGAACATCTTACGCTCTTGCCTGCCCATGGGCATCAATACAATTTCATTATTTTGATACTTAGTTCCATGAGTCAACCAGACTGTACGGGGTTAGTCATGCATGGGAATGCTCATTGCTCATGTTCCTAGTACATTTGTTCATGTTCATTGCTCATGTTCCAAGTACATTTGTTCATGTTCATTGCTCAAGTTCCGAGTACATTTGTTTATGTACATTTGTTCATGTTCATTGCTCATGTTCCTAGTACATTTGTTCATGTTCAAGTTACGTGTATTCTATCACCAAAGGTACTGGTCAAGTCAGTTAACTAGACCAGCTGTTTTGAAAGGCAAGTTGTGTTGGGTACTATGGCCTGGCTGGGATTGGATCGGCCTGGAATGGATTGGCCTGGATTGGATTAGCCTGGAATGAATTCGCCTGGAATGGATTGGATCGGCCTGGATTGGGTAGGAGTGAACCTAACTGAATCGGATTGGGGCAGATTGGCTTGGCCTGGCCCAGTCCAGTCCAGTCCAGCCTGGTTCAAGTTGGATTGAATCGGATTGGGGCGGATTGGCTTCGCCTGGCCTAGTCTAGCCTGGTTCAAGTTGGAGTGAATCGGATAAGGGTAGATTTGCTTGGCTTGGCCTGGCCCAGTCCAGCCTGGTTCAATTTGTATTGAATTGGATTGGGGCAGATTGGATTGGCTAGGCCTTGTCCAGTCAAGCCTGGTTCAAGTTGGATTGAATCGGATTGGGCTAGTAGCTTTTGTTTACCACAAATGTATGTGTCAAGAGCCGACCCCCAGCAGTGGCGGTGGCAGGGATGGGGGTGCCATGGTGGTAGTGGTGTGGGTGTGTGGGTCAAGGACCACCCCCCAGCGGTGCTACTAGCAGCTTTTGTTGCCCTCAAAAGCAACCCCAAATTGCCCTGACGGAGCACCCCCAAAACATCAATGTACATCATGTAGCACTAGTGCTTGTAGTTGTAGCACATATAGCACTTGTAGTTCTTGTACTTGTACTACAAGTAGCACCTGTAGCACTTGTAGTACAAGTAGCATCTTGAAGCAAAACCTGCTTTTAATGGAGTGTAGGGTGCAGGAGGTACAATCACTGTAAAAGCGTAGGATGCGTTAGGTATAAGGTACAATTCAGGAGGTGCAGTGTACAAATGCAGGAGGTACAAGGTAAACATGCAGGAGGTATAAGGTACAAATAAATGCAGGGGGTACAAGGTACATTGCAGGAAGGACAAGGTGCAATGCAGGGGGTACAAGGTACACATGCAGGAGGTTCAATGCATGAGTACAAGTTACAAGGCAGGAGGTTCAATGCATGAGGTACGAGGTAAAAATGCAGGAGGTACAAGGTACAGGGCAGGAGGTACAAGGTACAATGCAGGGGGTACAGGGTACAAGGTGGGCTTTGAGGCCACTCTGTTTTCCGGTGATGAACATTTCTTGACATTGCAAGCTGTACTTCTAAGGATCTGTATCATACCTGTTTGTACGGAAGTTATGCAGGTGTGCACTGAGAATGCGCTGCGAAATCATGGGATGCTGCAGCATTTTGTCGGAATATATTATTTAGCAGTGTATCTCTTCAAAGTTGTGTTGAGTTGAGCCTCCAGGTATATAGGGAAGTATATTTCACGTTTTCATAATGGACTTTTTATAACTTGTAATTGGCACGCTAGTTCGACACTTACGTGTCTGTGTGTGAACTATTGAACTGTGTATGTATGTTACAGTCCAGAGGGTAGCCAGTAAGGCTATTGGGACTTGCCCATCATTTGTAACGGTTTGGACATTTACATCGAAACGGACACCCGGCTAACCCCTCGGCTGCTGCTTACCATCCCGCCAACCTACTGGATAACCTTCCGGCTAGCTTAACAGATACCTGCTTGCCGGATCGATTTGAAAGCCCAGCGGCACATAGTTAGACACCGTTGGAAACCTGGTGGATGGTAATCTTATTGTAACGGTGCATGCATACCGTTGTTTCCCATTAGTCAAGTGGACAGTACTTCCTGTCCTACTTCACACGTAAGCACCTCCTCTATATCGTGACTCTTCTACAGACTATGTCTTCAAAGGACCTTCCGACATCCCCTTCTGTACCACGAAGTTAGGGCACCCGTCGTGAAACGATTGTTTGGGGGTCAGTTCATCAGTGTTTTTTTAAGCCCTTCCTAACGGTTGGGCAGGTCCCTTAAGCATATTTGGCCTACCCCTGGACTGTTACATACATGCATTCATCCCCTTACTTGATACCCCCATGGCTCTCCCTGCATGCTGCATTTCTAGCTATCTGGATCATTAACACGCAAGTCAACTATCCCTGCCTCTTCGTTCCGCCTCCGATACTGTATTGATAATGCTACATCCTCTTATGTTCAAGTTGATTCTAGACTGTACGGATGGGGCATTAACAAGTACTAAAAGATCTGGACTTCAACATACACATAGCTCAACAGACGGACCCGCGCTTGCTTCAGCCTCACGGAGTCTCGGATTGGAAGTTGCATTCAATCAAAGGGCGTTTGTGTTTGGACTTGGTACCAGGATTGTTCTACACAGACTCAGATTTCGAAACCTTGTACCAGGACTATTCTCACTCAGGGAACCGACCGATTATCTGAGGAGTATCTAGATACGTACCTGCTTATTTCAAATTAATATCTCAGATATTTATCTCAGATACTGAACAGATACTATCTAGATGGTATCTAGATATCACAGATACTGGTGCATAGATACTGATATCTGTAGTATCTAGATACTGCCTAGAGAGTATCTAGACAATATCTAGATACGGATATCTGTATTTCTAGATACTTCTTAGAGAGAATCTAAACAATATCTAGATACGGATATCTGTATTACTAGATACTGTTTAGATAGCGTCTAAACAATATCTGAAACCGTACATGCGCCTGTACCTGTGGTAGCTAGATAACATCTAAATAGTATCTGTGCAATATCTGAGATAAATATCTAAGATAATAATTTGAAATGAGCAGATACGTACCTGGATGCTCTTCAGATAATCTCGAAATTGTATTACAAATTGTTCATGGTGATCTTAAAATCATCCCATGAGTTAGTTTACATGTATATTAAGTAAAGTTGTACTTCTCAACAACTTGATAGACAGGTAGCTACAATAAAACACCATTATACAGGCAAACTGACCCACTGATGTAACGCAAACCCCACTCATAACATTTCTAACTCTTCTGACCAAAAATAAATCAACAAATTATAATAAGCAAGCAACCTGCAAGCAACCACACAAATTACGTGCCACCCCTCATCCTACCAGTTGTACAATTTGTGATACATGGCAGTGCATTACTCCATTAGATTGTCAGCAAGGCAACTAGCTACAAGACACATACTCCTTATATGGGAATTATATGCTTGGGACCGCACCTTCACTAGCTACTAATCCTACTATGTCTGTGAGTAATAAAGTCTCAAGAGATCCCATCCTTCAAGACTCAAGAGAGCCTAACAGCCAGCCCTCTTTATAGCAGGTAGCCTTGCTCCTACACTCTGGTACCTATCTAGCTATCTACCTAGGGGGCCTTCTTCCCCCTGCCCAGGCCTCGGCTTGTAGGTTTTGAATTGGAAGCCTCGACACTTAGGAATATGCAGCATCGATTTTGTGTAATAAAGTATCAAGATATCCCATACCTGAAGAGTGCCTAACAGCTAGCCCTCTTTAGAGCAGCTAGCCCTACTCCTAGACTCCAATACCTATCTAGCTATCTACCTAGGTGGCCTTTCTTCTCATGTCCCGGCCAGTAGGTTATGCATCGGGAGCCTTGACACCAATGGCAGTACCATCTTGGAGTACGGTGGATGAGGTGGGAGCAGCTGTAGGTGTATCCCATCCGTAGATGCCACCCAGGTGTGCTACCTTCTTCTTTACCGAGCTCCCTCATCCTTGGCAGTCGGTTGGCCTTAATGGGCTACCCTCATCCTTGGCAGTCGGTTTCATTGCCAAGCACTCCATGGGCCAAGCTATGTGGGTCAGTCTATTTATATCAGAGATTTATAACTGCCATGATAGCGGTTAATTGCTTGGCAAACTCGACAGGCACAGCAATGGCAGTCCTACAGTGACAATCTGCAAGACCTGTCCTGACACAGCATGGCTTGAAGGAATCTGCCCCCTTCAGCAAATGCTTCACGCACACTCCCAGCACAGCCCAGGGCACCAGCGGGCACCAGGGGCATACACCCCTGGCATACACCCCCGCATACACCCCGCGCTCCTTCGCTCGAAGTTTGAATAGGCAGGACCAAACGCCAGTTTCCGCTGGTACGCATTCAAACCAGCAAGCAATCAGAGTCGCAGGCGTTGCATCACTCATTGCGCATGCTGTCGTTGATGAACAGTTGAAACATTCCGAGAATGCTAGCGAATAATACAAAGGCTCCTTTCAATCCCATCTCGATTGGATGTCAGAGAGGGCTGCCTGAAAGATCTGGGCTTCTTTTCATCCCCCCTACTCCCGAAGATGCCCATCGCTCACCGCGACTCAGCTATCCTTGCCTCCTGGATTCTTAGCTGCACCTAAGTCTGGATCTTACTTTGTTAGTCGCCTGAAACCCCACCATGCCCATGCCTGTGCTCTTACCCATTCTCTTACCCATTGACCCATCCCCCAACAACTTGGAATGCTTGCAGGCCAACAACACACCCCCAGAAGCTGGCACCTCGGGTACGCGATGCCCTGTCCTGCTGTCCGCCCTGCCCTGATCTGGTCCCCTTGACCTTCCATGCCGTACTCCCCTCTCGTGGCATTCACTGCCATCCTCCCCATCATGCACAACCCTGCATCCTGCCCTTCATTGCTCTCTAACGCATGCGCTTTATCACATCCCAGCCCCTTGCCGTGCTCCCTGCCCTTCATAGATTACCATACCATACTGATAGCCATCACAATGTAAGTTCAGCTCTTAATTCTTTATGACATCCTCATTGGCCCAGATCATGTTACTCGGGTCGTCTCATCACTCAGCGTATCTCACTCAGCATTGCTGATTTGTTGGGGGCTTAGGCAACCTTTTATGTGGCCTTAAAAGGTGCATGTGTGTGTGGTGGGGTGGGTGGGTGGGGGGGGGTCTGCAGGGGGGCGGAAAAGGGTGCCAAAGACCTGCCAAAGACCGCCTAAATTTGCAATGCAGATCATCTCATTCAGCTTGTCTCATCCCTTAGCCCAGAAAATTAGCGTATCTCACTCATCTCATCTCTCTCAGTTCATCTCCTCACTTAGCGCATCCTTCTTAGCTCAGCTCATCACTCAGCCCAGCTCGCTCAGCTCATCCCATTCAGCTTATCTTCTCGCTTAGCTCATCTCGCTCAGCTCAGCTCAGCTTGTCAGCTCATCCCATTAAGCTTATCTCCTCACTTATCGCATCTCGCTCAGCTCAGCTCATCAATCAGTGCATCTCACTCATTTCATGTGACCTAGCTCATCTCATCACTTTGCGCATCTCATCACATAGTGCATTTCACTCAACTCATCTCATCTTATCGCATGATCTCACTCAGCTCATCTCATCACTCATTGCATCTCCTCACATGGTGCATCTTACTCAACATGTTTCAACGCTTAGCGCATCATCTCACTCAGCTCATCTCATCACTTAGCTCATATCTTCACTCAGCACATTGATCACTCACAGCATCTCACTCAGCTCATCTGGTCCCTCATTTATGTAGGGAGATTTCCAAGTGAAGGACGTGGTCTACACTAAGTGGGATACTGAGGCTACTGATGCCTCCGAGAGGTTGCAGTCCCATCTACTGAAAGGTAGGAACATCTTACGCTCTTGCCTGCCCATGGGCATCAATACAATTTCATTATTTTGATACTTAGTTCCATGAGTCAACCAGACTGTACGGGGTTAGTCATGCATGGGAATGCTCATTGCTCATGTTCCTAGTACATTTGTTCATGTTCATTGCTCATGTTCCAAGTACATTTGTTCATGTTCATTGCTCAAGTTCCGAGTACATTTGTTTATGTACATTTGTTCATGTTCATTGCTCATGTTCCTAGTACATTTGTTCATGTTCAAGTTACGTGTATTCTATCACCAAAGGTACTGGTCAAGTCAGTTAACTAGACCAGCTGTTTTGAAAGGCAAGTTGTGTTGGGTACTATGGCCTGGCTGGGATTGGATCGGCCTGGAATGGATTGGCCTGGATTGGATTAGCCTGGAATGAATTCGCCTGGAATGGATTGGATCGGCCTGGATTGGGTAGGAGTGAACCTAACTGAATCGGATTGGGGCAGATTGGCTTGGCCTGGCCCAGTCCAGTCCAGTCCAGCCTGGTTCAAGTTGGATTGAATCGGATTGGGGCGGATTGGCTTCGCCTGGCCTAGTCTAGCCTGGTTCAAGTTGGAGTGAATCGGATAAGGGTAGATTTGCTTGGCTTGGCCTGGCCCAGTCCAGCCTGGTTCAATTTGTATTGAATTGGATTGGGGCAGATTGGATTGGCTAGGCCTTGTCCAGTCAAGCCTGGTTCAAGTTGGATTGAATCGGATTGGGCTAGTAGCTTTTGTTTACCACAAATGTATGTGTCAAGAGCCGACCCCCAGCAGTGGCGGTGGCAGGGATGGGGGTGCCATGGTGGTAGTGGTGTGGGTGTGTGGGTCAAGGACCACCCCCCAGCGGTGCTACTAGCAGCTTTTGTTGCCCTCAAAAGCAACCCCAAATTGCCCTGACGGAGCACCCCCAAAACATCAATGTACATCATGTAGCACTAGTGCTTGTAGTTGTAGCACATATAGCACTTGTAGTTCTTGTACTTGTACTACAAGTAGCACCTGTAGCACTTGTAGTACAAGTAGCATCTTGAAGCAAAACCTGCTTTTAATGGAGTGTAGGGTGCAGGAGGTACAATCACTGTAAAAGCGTAGGATGCGTTAGGTATAAGGTACAATTCAGGAGGTGCAGTGTACAAATGCAGGAGGTACAAGGTAAACATGCAGGAGGTATAAGGTACAAATAAATGCAGGGGGTACAAGGTACATTGCAGGAAGGACAAGGTGCAATGCAGGGGGTACAAGGTACACATGCAGGAGGTTCAATGCATGAGTACAAGTTACAAGGCAGGAGGTTCAATGCATGAGGTACGAGGTAAAAATGCAGGAGGTACAAGGTACAGGGCAGGAGGTACAAGGTACAATGCAGGGGGTACAGGGTACAAGGTGGGCTTTGAGGCCACTCTGTTTTCCGGTGATGAACATTTCTTGACATTGCAAGCTGTACTTCTAAGGATCTGTATCATACCTGTTTGTACGGAAGTTATGCAGGTGTGCACTGAGAATGCGCTGCGAAATCATGGGATGCTGCAGCATTTTGTCGGAATATATTATTTAGCAGTGTATCTCTTCAAAGTTGTGTTGAGTTGAGCCTCCAGGTATATAGGGAAGTATATTTCACGTTTTCATAATGGACTTTTTATAACTTGTAATTGGCACGCTAGTTCGACACTTACGTGTCTGTGTGTGAACTATTGAACTGTGTATGTATGTTACAGTCCAGAGGGTAGCCAGTAAGGCTATTGGGACTTGCCCATCATTTGTAACGGTTTGGACATTTACATCGAAACGGACACCCGGCTAACCCCTTGGCTGCTGCTTACCATCCCGCCAACCTACTGGATAACCTTCCGGCTAGCTTAACAGATACCTGCTTGCCGGATCGATTTGAAAGCCCAGCGGCACATAGTTAGACACCGTTGGAAACCTGGTGGATGGTAATCTTATTGTAACGGTGCATGCATACCGTTGTTTCCCATTAGTCAAGTGGACAGTACTTCCTGTCCTACTTCACACGTAAGCACCTCCTCTATATCGTGACTCTTCTACAGACTATGTCTTCAAAGGACCTTCCGACATCCCCTTCTGTACCACGAAGTTAGGGCACCCGTCGTGAAACGATTGTTTGGGGGTCAGTTCATCAGTGTTTTTTTAAGCCCTTCCTAACGGTTGGGCAGGTCCCTTAAGCATATTTGGCCTACCCCTGGACTGTTACATACATGCATTCATCCCCTTACTTGATACCCCCATGGCTCTCCCTGCATGCTGCATTTCTAGCTATCTGGATCATTAACACGCAAGTCAACTATCCCTGCCTCTTCGTTCCGCCTCCGATACTGTATTGATAATGCTACATCCTCTTATGTTCAAGTTGATTCTAGACTGTACGGATGGGGCATTAACAAGTACTAAAAGATCTGGACTTCAACATACACATAGCTCAACAGACGGACCCGCGCTTGCTTCAGCCTCACGGAGTCTCGGATTGGAAGTTGCATTCAATCAAAGGGCGTTTGTGTTTGGACTTGGTACCAGGATTGTTCTACACAGACTCAGATTTCGAAACCTTGTACCAGGACTATTCTCACTCAGGGAACCGACCGATTATCTGAGGAGTATCTAGATACGTACCTGCTTATTTCAAATTAATATCTCAGATATTTATCTCAGATACTGAACAGATACTATCTAGATGGTATCTAGATATCACAGATACTGGTGCATAGATACTGATATCTGTAGTATCTAGATACTGCCTAGAGAGTATCTAGACACTATCTAGATACGGATATCTGTATTTCTAGATACTTCTTAGAGAGTATCTAAACAATATCTAGATACGGATATCTGTATTACTAGATACTGTTTAGATAGCGTCTAAACAATATCTGAAACCGTACATGCGCCTGTACCTGTGGTAGCTAGATAACATCTAAATAGTATCTGTGCAATATCTGAGATAAATATCTAAGATAATAATTTGAAATGAGCAGATACGTACCTGGATGCTCTTCAGATAATCTCGAAATTGTATTACAAATTGTTCATGGTGATCTTAAAATCATCCCATGAGTTAGTTTACATGTATATTAAGTAAAGTTGTACTTCTCAACAACTTGATAGACAGGTAGCTACAATAAAACACCATTATACAGGCAAACTGACCCACTGATGTAACGCAAACCCCACTCATAACATTTCTAACTCTTCTGACCAAAAATAAATCAACAAATTATAATAAGCAAGCAACCTGCAAGCAACCACACAAATTACGTGCCACCCCTCATCCTACCAGTTGTACAATTTGTGATACATGGCAGTGCATTACTCCATTAGATTGTCAGCAAGGCAACTAGCTACAAGACACATACTCCTTATATGGGAATTATATGCTTGGGACCGCACCTTCACTAGCTACTAATCCTACTATGTCTGTGAGTAATAAAGTCTCAAGAGATCCCATCCTTCAAGACTCAAGAGAGCCTAACAGCCAGCCCTCTTTATAGCAGGTAGCCTTGCTCCTACACTCTGGTACCTATCTAGCTATCTACCTAGGGGGCCTTCTTCCCCCTGCCCAGGCCTCGGCTTGTAGGTTTTGAATTGGAAGCCTCGACACTTAGGAATATGCAGCATCGATTTTGTGTAATAAAGTATCAAGATATCCCATACCTGAAGAGTGCCTAACAGCTAGCCCTCTTTAGAGCAGCTAGCCCTACTCCTAGACTCCAATACCTATCTAGCTATCTACCTAGGTGGCCTTTCTTCTCATGTCCCGGCCAGTAGGTTATGCATCGGGAGCCTTGACACCAATGGCAGTACCATCTTGGAGTACGGTGGATGAGGTGGGAGCAGCCGAGGTGTATCCCATCCGTAGATGCCACCCAGGTGTGCTACCTTCTTCTTTACCGAGCTCCCTCATCCTTGGCAGTCGGTTGGCCTTAATGGGCTACCCTCATCCTTGGCAGTCGGTTTCATTGCCAAGCACTCCATGGGCCAAGCTATGTGGGTCAGTCTATTTATATCAGAGATTTATAACTGCCATGATAGCGGTTAATTGCTTGGCAAACTCGACAGGCACAGCAATGGCAGTCCTACAGTGACAATCTGCAAGACCTGTCCTGACACAGCATGGCTTGAAGGAATCTGCCCCCTTCAGCAAATGCTTCACGCACACTCCCAGCACAGCCCAGGGCACCAGCGGGCACCAGGGGCATACACCCCCGCATACACCCCGCGCTCCTTCGCTCGAAGTTTGAATAGGCAGGACCAAACGCCAGTTTCTGCTGGTACGCATTCAAACCAGCAAGCAATCAGAGTCGCAGGCGTTGCATCACTCATTGCGCATGCTGTCGTTGATGAACAGTTGAAACATTCCGAGAATGCTAGCGAATAATACAAAGGCTCCTTTCAATCCCATCTCGATTGGATGTCAGAGAGGGCTGCCTGAAAGATCTGGGCTTCTTTTCATCCCCCCTACTCCCGAAGATGCCCATCGCTCACCGCGACTCAGCTATCCTTGCCTCCTGGATTCTTAGCTGCACCTAAGTCTGGATCTTACTTTGTTAGTCGCCTGAAACCCCACCATGCCCATGCCTGTGCTCTTACCCATTCTCTTACCCATTGACCCATCCCCCAACAACTTGGAATGCTTGCAGGCCAACAACACACCCCCAGAAGCTGGCACCTCGGGTACGCGATGCCCTGTCCTGCTGTCCGCCCTGCCCTGATCTGGTCCCCTTGACCTTCCATGCCGTACTCCCCTCTCGTGGCATTCACTGCCATCCTCCCCATCATGCACAACCCTGCATCCTGCCCTTCATTGCTCTCTAACGCATGCGCTTTATCACATCCCAGCCCCTTGCCGTGCTCCCTGCCCTTCATAGATTACCATACCATACTGATAGCCATCACAATGTAAGTTCAGCTCTTAATTCTTTATGACATCCTCATTGGCCCAGATCATGTTACTCGGGTCGTCTCATCACTCAGCGTATCTCACTCAGCATTGCTGATTTGTTGGGGGCTTAGGCAACCTTTTATGTGGCCTTAAAAGGTGCATGTGTGTGTGGTGGGGTGGGTGGGTGGGGGGGGGTCTGCAGGGGGGCGGAAAAGGGTGCCAAAGACCTGCCAAAGACCGCCTAAATTTGCAATGCAGATCATCTCATTCAGCTTGTCTCATCCCTTAGCCCAGAAAATTAGCGTATCTCACTCATCTCATCTCTCTCAGTTCATCTCCTCACTTAGCGCATCCTTCTTAGCTCAGCTCATCACTCAGCCCAGCTCGCTCAGCTCATCCCATTCAGCTTATCTTCTCGCTTAGCTCATCTCGCTCAGCTCAGCTCAGCTTGTCAGCTCATCCCATTAAGCTTATCTCCTCACTTATCGCATCTCGCTCAGCTCAGCTCATCAATCAGTGCATCTCACTCATTTCATGTGACCTAGCTCATCTCATCACTTTGCGCATCTCATCACATAGTGCATTTCACTCAACTCATCTCATCTTATCGCATGATCTCACTCAGCTCATCTCATCACTCATTGCATCTCCTCACATGGTGCATCTTACTCAACATGTTTCAACGCTTAGCGCATCATCTCACTCAGCTCATCTCATCACTTAGCTCATATCTTCACTCAGCACATTGATCACTCACAGCATCTCACTCAGCTCATCTGGTCCCTCATTTATGTAGGGAGATTTCCAAGTGAAGGACGTGGTCTACACTAAGTGGGATACTGAGGCTACTGATGCCTCCGAGAGGTTGCAGTCCCATCTACTGAAAGGTAGGATACATCTTACGCTCTTGCCTGCCCATGGGCATCAATACAATTTCATTATTTTGATACTTAGTTCCATGAGTCAACCAGACTGTACGGGGTTAGTCATGCATGTATTGTCATGCATGGGAATGCTCTTAAGAGATAGCTCACTCCATGCTCAGATAGCCTGCTTTCAATTGCTGGTCCCTGCCCTGCTCATGTAGCAGCTCCGGTGAGGGTCCCTCGGCACTGGCCCCTTCATAAAATTAGGAGTGCACTCATTGATGGTCCTGTCTTCACTGTGTTAGCTAACTTCCCTGCTGGTCCATGCATCCGCTCTCGTAGGCTCTGCTTCCATGCTGGTCTACTCCACTAATGTAGCCTGCCCTCCATTGATGGTACAGTCTCACTCATCGTAGCTACCTGCCATTGCTGGTCCTTCTCAGCTAGTTAAGCCTGCAGTCCAAGATGTCCAGCCGTGCTCATGTAGCCTGCCCTACGTTGATGGTCAGTCTTCACTATGTTTGTAGCTACCTTCCATGCGGTCCCTGCCTCCTCATGAGGCGCCTCCATTGATGGTAACTGCAGTCAGCAGAGCTGCGCTTCCATGCTGGTCCTGCCTCCGCTCGTAGTATGCAATCCATGCTGGTTCCCAACCCTCGTCAAGTGAGCCTGCCCTGGGCAATGCAGCCGTCATGTCGCCTGCCTCCAATGATGGTCCCTATCGTCACTCATTTAGCCTACCTTCCATTGCTGGTCCCTGCCTATGCTCTTGTAGCTGGCCCTCCACTGCTGGTCCCTGCCTCCGCTCATGTAGCCTGCCCTCCAATAATGCTGGTCCTTGCCTCTGCCCATGTAGCCTGCCCTCCAATGCTAGTCCCAGCCTCAGCTCATGTAGCATGCCCTCTATTTTTGGTCCCACAACCTGTCTTAGTGTATATAGCCTGCCCTCCCATGCTGGTCCTTGCCTTAGCTCACGTAGCCTGCTGACGAACTACTCTTCCAATTTATAAGTAGCTACCTGACTGACATATGGATGCCTAACTAGCTGAATGACTGACTCAAAAACTGGCTAATTAACTGACATAATATATTTGGTGCACAATTCCAACGTGAAAAAACTTCCCGTATGCTTTGTTCATGTGCTTACGTCAAGGATGCTTCCATTGGGACGTGGGAGGACTTGATCAAGTATTGTGGAGGCAATTGGTGCCATGGATCGCGTGGCAATAGCTTGGCCCATGGAGTGCTTGGCAATGAAACCGACTGCCAAGGATGAGGGTAGCCCATTAAGGCCAACCGACTGCCAAGGATGAGGGAGCTCGGTAAAGAAGAAGGTAGCACACCTGGGTGGCATCTACGGATGGGATAAACCTACAGCTGCTCCCACCTCATCCACCGTACTCCAAGATGGTACTGCCATTGGTGTCAAGGCTCCCGATGCATAACCTACTGGCCGGGACATGAGAAGAAAGGCCACCTAGGTAGATAGCTAGATAGGTATTGGAGTCTAGGAGTAGGGCTAGCTGCTCTAAAGAGGGCTAGCTGTTAGGCACTCTTCAGGTATGGGATATCTTGATACTTTATTACACAAAATCGATGCTGCATATTCCTAAGTGTCGAGGCTTCCAATTCAAAACCTACAAGCCGAGGCCTGGGCAGGGGGAAGAAGGCCCCCTAGGTAGATAGCTAGATAGGTACCAGAGTGTAGGAGCAAGGCTACCTGCTATAAAGAGGGCTGGCTGTTAGGCTCTCTTGAGTCTTGAAGGATGGGATCTCTTGAGACTTTATTACTCACAGACATAGTAGGATTAGTAGCTAGTGAAGGTGCGGTCCCAAGCATATAATTCCCATATAAGGAGTATGTGTCTTGTAGCTAGTTGCCTTGCTGACAATCTAATGGAGTAATGCACTGCCATGTATCACAAATTGTACAACTGGTAGGATGAGGGGTGGCACGTAATTTGTGTGGTTGCTTGCAGGTTGCTTGCTTATTATAATTTGTTGATTTATTTTTGGTCAGAAGAGTTAGAAATGTTATGAGTGGGGTTTGCGTTACATCAGTGGGTCAGTTTGCCTGTATAATGGTGTTTTATTGTAGCTACCTGTCTATCAAGTTGTTGAGAAGTACAACTTTACTTAATATACATGTAAACTAACTCATGGGATGATTTTAAGATCACCATGAACAATTTGTAATACAATTTCGAGATTATCTGAAGAGCATCCAGATACGTATCTGCTCATTTCAAATTATTATCTTAGATATTTATCTCAGATATTGCACAGATACTATTTAGATGTTATCTAGCTACCACAGGTACAGGCGCATGTACGGTTTCAGATATTGTTTAGACGCTATCTAAACAGTATCTAGTAATACAGATATCCGTATCTAGATATTGTTTAGATACTCTCTAAGAAGTATCTAGAAATACAGATATCCGTATCTAGATATTGTCTAGATACTCTCTAGGCAGTATCTAGATACTACAGATATCAGTATCTATGCACCAGTATCTGTGATATCTAGATACCATCTAGATAGTATCTGTTCATTATCTGAGATAAATATCTGAGATATTAATTTGAAATAAGCAGGTACGTATCTAGATACTCCTCAGATAATCGGTCGGTTCCCTGAGTGAGAATAGTCCTGGTACAAGGTTGCGAAATCTGAGTCTGTGTAGAACAATCCTGGTACCAAGTCCAAACACAAACGCCCTTTGATTGAATGCAACTTCCAATCCGAGACTCCGTGAGGCTGAAGCAAGCGCGGGTCCGTCTGTTGAGCTATGTGTATGTTGAAGTCCAGATCTTTTAGTACTTGTTAATGCCCCATCCGTACAGTCTAGAATCAACTTGAACATAAGAGGATGTAGCATTATCAATACAGTATCGGAGGCGGAACGAAGAGGCAGGGATAGTTGACTTGCGTGTTAATGATCCAGATAGCTAGAAATGCAGCATGCAGGGAGAGCCATGGGGGTATCAAGTAAGGGGATGAATGCATGTATGTAACAGTCCAGGGGTAGGCCAAATATGCTTAAGGGACCTGCCCAACCGTTAGGAAGGGCTTAAAAAAACACTGATGAACTGACCCCCAAACAATCGTTTCACGACGGGTGCCCTAACTTCGTGGTACAGAAGGGGATGTCGGAAGGTCCTTTGAAGACATAGTCTGTAGAAGAGTCACGATATAGAGGAGGTGCTTACGTGTGAAGTAGGACAGGAAGTACTGTCCACTTGACTAATGGGAAACAACGGTATGCATGCACCGTTACAATAAGATTATCATCCACCAGGTTTCCAACGGTGTCTAACTATGTGCCGCTGGGCTTTCAAATCGATCCGGCAAGCAGGTATCTGTTAAGCTAGCCGGAAGGTTATCCAGTAGGTTGGCGGGATGGTTAGCAGCAGCCAAGGGGTTAGCCGGGTGTCCGTTTCGATGTAAATGTCCAAACCGTTACAAATGATGGGCAAGTCCCAATAGCCTTACTGGCTACCCTCTGGACTGTAACATACATACACAGTTCAATAGTTCACACACAGACACGTAAGTGTCGAACTAGCGTGCCAATTACAAGTTATAAAAAGTCCATTATGAAAACGTGAAATATACTTCCCTATATACCTGGAGGCTCAACTCAACACAACTTTGAAGAGATACACTGCTAAATAATATATTCCGACAAAATGCTGCAGCATCCCATGATTTCGCAGCGCATTCTCAGTGCACACCTGCATAACTTCCGTACAAACAGGTATGATACAGATCCTTAGAAGTACAGCTTGCAATGTCAAGAAATGTTCATCACCGGAAAACAGAGTGGCCTCAAAGCCCACCTTGTACCCTGTACCCCCTGCATTGTACCTTGTACCTCCTGCCCTGTACCTTGTACCTCCTGCATTTTTACCTCGTACCTCATGCATTGAACCTCCTGCCTTGTAACTTGTACTCATGCATTGAACCTCCTGCATGTGTACCTTGTACCCCCTGCATTGCACCTTGTCCTTCCTGCAATGTACCTTGTACCCCCTGCATTTATTTGTACCTTATACCTCCTGCATGTTTACCTTGTACCTCCTGCATTTGTACACTGCACCTCCTGAATTGTACCTTATACCTAACGCATCCTACGCTTTTACAGTGATTGTACCTCCTGCACCCTACACTCCATTAAAAGCAGGTTTTGCTTCAAGATGCTACTTGTACTACAAGTGCTACAGGTGCTACTTGTAGTACAAGTACAAGAACTACAAGTGCTATATGTGCTACAACTACAAGCACTAGTGCTACATGATGTACATTGATGTTTTGGGGGTGCTCCGTCAGGGCAATTTGGGGTTGCTTTTGAGGGCAACAAAAGCTGCTAGTAGCACCGCTGGGGGGTGGTCCTTGACCCACACACCCACACCACTACCACCATGGCACCCCCATCCCTGCCACCGCCACTGCTGGGGGTCGGCTCTTGACACATACATTTGTGGTAAACAAAAGCTACTAGCCCAATCCGATTCAATCCAACTTGAACCAGGCTTGACTGGACAAGGCCTAGCCAATCCAATCTGCCCCAATCCAATTCAATACAACTTGAACCAGGCTGGACTGGGCCAGGCCAAGCCAAGCAAATCTACCCTTATCCGATTCACTCCAACTTGAACCAGGCTAGACTAGGCCAGGCGAAGCCAATCCGCCCCAATCCGATTCAATCCAACTTGAACCAGGCTGGACTGGACTGGACTGGGCCAGGCCAAGCCAATCTGCCCCAATCCGATTCAGTTAGGTTCACTCCTACCCAATCCAGGCCGATCCAATCCATTCCAGGCGAATTCATTCCAGGCTAATCCAATCCAGGCCAATCCATTCCAGGCCGATCCAATCCCAGCCAGGCCATAGTACCCAACACAACTTGCCTTTCAAAACAGCTGGTCTAGTTAACTGACTTGACCAGTACCTTTGGTGATAGAATACACGTAACTTGAACATGAACAAATGTACTAGGAACATGAGCAATGAACATGAACAAATGTACATAAACAAATGTACTCGGAACATGAGCAATGAACATGAACAAATGTACTTGGAACATGAGCAATGAACATGAACAAATGTACTAGGAACATGAGCAATGAGCATTCCCATGCATGATTAACCCCGTACAGTCTGGTTGACTCATGGAACTAAGTATCAAAATAATGAAATTGTATTGATGCCCATGGGCAGGCAAGAGCGTAAGATGTATCCTACCTTTCAGTAGATGGGACTGCAACCTCTCGGAGGCATCAGTAGCCTCAGTATCCCACTTAGTGTAGACCACGTCCTTCACTTGGAAATCTCCCTACATAAATGAGGGACCAGATGAGCTGAGTGAGATGCTGTGAGTGATCAATGTGCTGAGTGAAGATATGAGCTAAGTGATGAGATGAGCTGAGTGAGATGATGCGCTAAGCGTTGAAACATGTTGAGTAAGATGCACCATGTGAGGAGATGCAATGAGTGATGAGATGAGCTGAGTGAGATCATGCGATAAGATGAGATGAGTTGAGTGAAATGCACTATGTGATGAGATGCGCAAAGTGATGAGATGAGCTAGGTCACATGAAATGAGTGAGATGCACTGATTGATGAGCTGAGCTGAGCGAGATGCGATAAGTGAGGAGATAAGCTTAATGGGATGAGCTGACAAGCTGAGCTGAGCTGAGCGAGATGAGCTAAGCGAGAAGATAAGCTGAATGGGATGAGCTGAGCGAGCTGGGCTGAGTGATGAGCTGAGCTAAGAAGGATGCGCTAAGTGAGGAGATGAACTGAGAGAGATGAGATGAGTGAGATACGCTAATTTTCTGGGCTAAAGGATGAGACAAGCTGAATGAGATGATCTGCATTGCAAATTTAGGCGGTCTTTGGCAGGTCTTTGGCACCCTTTTCCGCCCCCCTGCAGACCCCCCCCCACCCACCCACCCCACCACACACACATGCACCTTTTAAGGCCACATAAAAGGTTGCCTAAGCCCCCAACAAATCAGCAATGCTGAGTGAGATACGCTGAGTGATGAGACGACCCGAGTAACATGATCTGGGCCAATGAGGATGTCATAAAGAATTAAGAGCTGAACTTACATTGTGATGGCTATCAGTATGGTATGGTAATCTATGAAGGGCAGGGAGCACGGCAAGGGGCTGGGATGTGATAAAGCGCATGCGTTAGAGAGCAATGAAGGGCAGGATGCAGGGTTGTGCATGATGGGGAGGATGGCAGTGAATGCCACGAGAGGGGAGTACGGCATGGAAGGTCAAGGGGACCAGATCAGGGCAGGGCGGACAGCAGGACAGGGCATCGCGTACCCGAGGTGCCAGCTTCTGGGGGTGTGTTGTTGGCCTGCAAGCATTCCAAGTTGTTGGGGGATGGGTCAATGGGTAAGAGAATGGGTAAGAGCACAGGCATGGGCATGGTGGGGTTTCAGGCGACTAACAAAGTAAGATCCAGACTTAGGTGCAGCTAAGAATCCAGGAGGCAAGGATAGCTGAGTCGCGGTGAGCGATGGGCATCTTCGGGAGTAGGGGGGATGAAAAGAAGCCCAGATCTTTCAGGCAGCCCTCTCTGACATCCAATCGAGATGGGATTGAAAGGAGCCTTTGTATTATTCGCTAGCATTCTCGGAATGTTTCAACTGTTCATCAACGACAGCATGCGCAATGAGTGATGCAACGCCTGCGACTCTGATTGCTTGCTGGTTTGAATGCGTACCAGCGGAAACTGGCGTTTGGTCCTGCCTATTCAAACTTCGAGCGAAGGAGCGCGGGGTGTATGCCAGGGGTGTATGCCCCTGGTGCCCGCTGGTGCCCTGGGCTGTGCTGGGAGTGTGCGTGAAGCATTTGCTGAAGGGGGCAGATTCCTTCAAGCCATGCTGTGTCAGGACAGGTCTTGCAGATTGTCACTGTAGGACTGCCATTGCTGTGCCTGTCGAGTTTGCCAAGCAATTAACCGCTATCATGGCAGTTATAAATCTCTGATATAAATAGACTGACCCACATACCGGTAAATACAATTAACGGTATCATTAATATATTTCAATGCATGGACACGACACTTATTCCCATTGTTCCCATTGGCTGAACACAGAAAGAATGAGGGTGGTGGATAGAGCACACATCCCTCGCTCAATGAGACACTGTCAAATGTGTGGGTTCCAAAAACCTGAGGATGAAATGCATATGTTTGAGTGCCCTTTTTATAATGATATTCGCCTCCGCTACCAGAAGCTGTTTACAGATATTTATAGGCATGTCCATGAGGATACCAACTTAACCGTATGGAATGTGGAATTCTGCGATTCCACATTCAGAACCTTTATGAATGGAAATGGCACTAAGTCTTTTTGGAGCAACCTAGCCGACTATCTTTCTACTTGTAGAAGAGCAAGACAGGAAGCCCTGGACTGCTTAGTGGCACCGTAATTTATCATCCCTTTTTTTCTTCTTCTTGTGACTTCTCATTTGTTAGCTTCTTACCTCCGCCACTGTAAGTGGTTGAGATCTGGGTCCGGCTCTAAGGGGTTTAATACCTACGCCACCAAAACGGTGGTTGGGAGTTTGGTTTGTTTGTCCTCGACACACCCCTGATGTAATGGGGTTTTTTGCTTTGTGGGTGCTTTTTCTTTTTGTTTAAAGCACAGAGTCTCATACACCCTCGCGGTGTCAAGTAGACTTTAACATGTAATGTAATGTAATGTAATGTAATTTATTATCTGTGTTAAGTCAGCTAGACACCTAGACTCCTAGGCATATCTTTGAACTATCTTTACACGGATGATGTAACAAGTAACTAACAGAGTTCAAGTTCACGTACACGGTATCCGGTTCTTTAAAGTATGGAGTGGTGCTGTCCGTGTTTACTCCACCAGCAGACGGCGAGCAACTTAAATCCCTTCGTTCCACGGTAGGTATATTAATATATTCCTGGTGTCTGTGGGTAGATGACAGTGAGCAACACGGAGTCAGGGCATCTGAAAACATTATAGCAATCAAATCGAAACCGTTTTAAGGAGGTTACAGTAGGCGCATGATATGTTGGCAGAATATAGAGATGGCGGATGGCACCCAAAATCATGGCGGATGTCAAGGTTGGCGGATGTTACAGATTTAGGGCGCTCCATTAATTGGCCCTGGTTACCAAGGCCGGATGGCGGAATCCTTTTTACATGTTTCAAATTCAAATCAGATTTAAGTGTGTCTTAGAAAATGAGTTCTACTGGGCATAAGCAGGACCTGTCACCCTGTGTATACAACTTGAGGAGGGCTGACCCCCCCCCCCCCCCCCCCCCCCCCCCCCCCCCCTCCGTGAAATATAAATCCCCCCCAACTTCACCCCCACGTGAAGCCCTTAACTTCAGCCCCCCACCTTATAGCACCCACCATATAGCACCAATAGCTGCATAGCATGAAGTGGGGAAATAGCAGTGCCGTGGTGCCCTTGAGAGCGTGTGCGAGTTTCAAAAGGGCGAGGTTTCAATAACACAACACTCAAAATCTACAGATCACCAGACTAGGCAGATGCCTGCAATATGAGCACATGACTAATTCAGCTGGTCGTCTGCTGTACATATAGCAGACCACTGGACTTGCAGCTGCCTAGAAGCTGTACGTATAATATAAACAAGGCTAGCGCCTGCAATGGACAGACCATACGAGCTGGAGCTGCTATACATATTGTCTGCCACGTCTGCAATCTAAACACAACACTCCGACTCTGCAGATCAACAGACTAGGCAGATGCCTGCAATATGAGCACATGACTAATTCAGCTGGTCGTCTGCTGTACATATAGCAGACCACTAAACTTGCAGCTGCCTAGCAGCCGTACATATAATATAAAAAAGGTTGGCGCCTGCAAAGTACAGACAAGATGTTCTGGAGCTGCTCTACATATAGTCTGCCACGCCTGCAAACTGAACAAGCCACTAATTCAGCTGGACTGCGGTACAAATAGCAGAGCGCCAGGCTGGGCAGCTGCCTAGCAGCTCCACAGATCATCTCAGCAGAGTGGTGCCTGCAATGCACAGACAGCAACCGCAGGAGACGCTGTACATATTGCCGGCCACACCTTCAATCTAAATACAACACTTCAACACAACAGATCACTAGACTAAAAAGGCAGTTGCCTGCAATCTGAACACGCCCCTGATTCAGCTGGACTGCGGGTCAAATAGCCGAGCGCCAGGCTGGGTAGCTGCCTTGCAGCTCCACAGATCATCTCAGCAGGGTGGTGCCTGCAATGCACAGGGCAGGCAGGCAGTAGGCGCGGGAGACGCTCTACACATCGCCGGCCACACCCGCAATCTCAATACAACACTTCAACTCTACCGATGACTAGACTGGAAGGGCAGCTACCTGCAATCTGAACACGCCACTAATTCAGCTGGGCTGCGGTACAAATAGCTAAGTGCAATGCTGGGCAGCTGCCTAGCAGCTCCACAGATCATCTCAGCAGAGTGGTGCCTGCAATGCACAGAAAGTTACCGCAGGAGACGCTGTACATATTGCCGGCCACACCTTCAATCTAAATACAACACTTCAACTCTACAGATCACTAGACTGGAAAGGCAGTTGCCTGCAATCTGAACACGCCACTAATTCAGCTGGGCTGCGGTACAAATAGCAGAGCGCCAGACCGGGCAGCTGCCTAGCAGCTCCACAGATCATCTCATCTGGGTGGTGCCTACAATGCGCAGGACAGGCAGGCAGGCAGTAAGCGCGGGAGACGCTCTACATATCGTCAGCATTACCGGCAATCTAAATACAACACTTCAACTCTACAGATCATTAGACTGGAAGGGCAGCTACCTGCAATCTGAACACGCCACTAATTCAGCTGGAATGCGGTACAAATAACAGAGCGTCAGGCTGGGCAGCTGCCTGGCAGCTCAACAGATCATCTCATCAGGGGGGTGCCTGCTATGCACAGACAGTAAGCAGTGGTGATGGCGGTTGCAGTGATGGTGGTTGTGGTGGTGGTTGTTGTAGGATATAAAAAGTACAGGGAGTGCATTGCTCTGGCTAGGGGCGGGTCAGGGAGGTGGCTGATCATGAGGAGGTGAGGCATGAACAGGTTTGGTGGCAGTGGTGTTGGCGGTGGCAGTGGTGGTAGTTGTGGTAGGATGTTCAAGTAGAGGGAGTGCATTGCTCTGATCAGGGGCAGGTCAGGGAGGTTGCTGATCATGAGGAGGTGAGGCATGAACAGGTTTGGTAGCAGTGGTGTTGGCGGTGGCAGTGGCAGTGGTGGTGGTAGGATGTATAAGTAGAGGGGGGATATTGCTCTGGTCAGGGACGGGTCAGGGAGGTTGCTGATCATGAGGAGGTGAGGCATGAACTGGTTTGGTGGCAATGGTGTTGGTGGTGGCGTTGGTGGTGGTGGTAGGATGTTGAAGTAGAGGGAGTGCATTGCTCTGGTCAGGGGCGGGTCAGGGAGGTTGCTGTCATGAGAAGGTGAGGCATGAACAGGTTTGGTGGCAGTGGTGTTGGCGGTGGCAGTGGTGGTAGTTGTAGTAGGACGTTCAAGTAGAGGGAGTGCATTGCTCTGGTCAGGGGTCATGGAGGTGGCTGATAATGAGAAGGTGAGGCATGAACAGGCCTGGTGGCAGTGGTGATGGCAGTGGTGGTGGTGGTAGGATGTATACGTCCAGGGAGTGATTGCTCTGGTCAGGGGCGGGTCAAGTAGGTGGCTGATCATGAGGAGGTGAGGCATGAACAGGTTTGGTGGCAGTGGTGTCGGCGGTGGCAGTGGTGGTAGTTGTGGTAGGATGTTTAGGTAGAGGGAGGGCATTGCTCTGGTAAGGGGCGTGTACGGGAGGTTGCTGATCATGAGGAGGTGAGGCATGAACAGGCCTGGTGGCAGTGGTGTTAGCGGTGGCAGTGGTGGTGGTGGTAGGATGTAAAAGTACAGGGAGGTCATCGCTCTGGTCAGGGGCAGGTCAGGGAGGTTGCTGATCATGAGGAGGTGAGGCATGAACAGGCCTGGTGGCAGTGGTGTTAGCGGTGGCAGTGGTGGTGGTGGTAGGATGTAAAAGTACAGGGAGGTCATTGCTCTGGTCAGGGGCAGGTCAGGGAGGTGGCTGATCATGAGGAGGTGAGGCATGAACAGGTTTGGTGGCAGTGGTGTTGGCGGTGGCAGTGGTGGTGGTTGTGGTAGGATGTTCAAGTAGAGGGAGGGCATTGCTCTGGTCAGGGGCGGGTCATGGAGGTTGCTGATCATGAGGAGGTGAGGCATGAACAGGCCTGGTGGCAGTGGTGTTGGCGGTGGCGGTGGTGGTAGGATGTAAAAGTACAGGGAGGGCATTGCTCTGGTCAGGGGCGGGTCAGGGAGGTTGCTGATCATGAGGAGGTGAGGCATGAACAGGCCTGGTGGCAGTGGTGTTGGCGGTGGCAGTGGTGGTGGTGGTAGGATGTAAAAGTACAGGGAGTGCATTGCTCTGGTCAGGGGCGGGTCAGGTAGGTTGCTGATCATGAGGAGGTGAGGCATGAACAGGCCTGGTGGCAGTGGTGTTGGCGGTGGTGGTGTTGGTGGTTGTGGTAGGATGTTTCAGTATAGGGAATGCATTGCTCTGGCCAGGGGTCATGGAGGTGGCTGATTGTGAGGAGGTGAGGCATGAACTTGCTTGGTGGCAGTGGTGTTGGCAGTGGCAGTGGTGGTGGTTGTGGTAGGACGTTAAAGTAGAGGGAGTGCATTGCTCTGGTCAGGGGCGGGTCAGGGAGGTTGCTGATCATGAGGAGGTGAGGCATGAACAGGTTTGGTGGCAGTGGTGTTGGCCGTGGCAGTGGTGGTGGTTGTGGTTGGATGTTGAAGTAGAGGGAGGGCATTGCTCTGGTCAGGGGTCATGGAGGTGGCTGATCATGAGGAGGTGAGGCATTAACAGGCCTGGTGGCAGTGGTGTTGGTGGTAGGATGTAAAAGTACAGGGAGTGCATTGCTCTGGTCAGGGGCGGGTCAGGGAGGTTGCTGATCATGAGGAGGTGAGGCATGAACAGGTTTGGTGGCAGTGGTGTCGGCGGTGGCAGTGGTGGTAGTTGCGGTAGGATGTTTAGGTAGAGGGAGTGCATTGCTCTGGTAAGGGGCGTGTAAGGGAGGTCGCTGATCATGAGGAGGTGAGGCATGAACAGGTTTGGTGGCAGTGGTGTTAACGGTGGCAGTGGTGGTGGTTGTGGTAGGATGTTGAAGTAGAGGGAGGGCATTGCTCTGGTCAGGGGCGGGTCAGGGAGGTTGCTGATCATGAGGAGGTGAGGCATGAACAGGTTTGGTGGCAGTGGTGTTGGCGGTGGCAGTGTTGGTGGTTGTGGTAGAATGTTGAAGTAGAGGGAGTGCATTGCTCTGGTCAGGGGCGGGTCAGGGAGGTGGCTGGTCATGAGGAGGTGAGGCATGAACAGGTTTGGTGGCAGTGGTGTTTGGGGTGGCGGTGTTGTTGGTTGTGGTCGGATGTTTAAATAGAGGGAGGGCATTGCTCTGGTCAGGGGTCATGGAGGTGGCTGATCATGAGAAGGTGGAGCATGAACAGGCCTGGTGGCAGTGGTGATGGCAGTAGTGGTGGTGGTAGGGTGTAAAAGTACAGGGAGTGCATTGCTCTGGTTAGGGGTGGGTCAGGGAGGTGGCTGATCATGAGGTGAGGCATGAACTAATACCTAATCGCCTAATCATCACACACACGCCAGGCTCTAGAGCAGCCGAAGCCGCAAGACTTATATTCGCTAATGAAGCTTCGTTATGCTTCTATTGGCTGGAAGTGCGATTGGGTATACGTTGGCTTACGCAGGCTGCAGTTGCGCCCATCTGAAGTTGGGTGAGTTTCGTGGTGCGCCTGGCTCCCTTGAGGTCCGTCGAGACTGTTGAAGTGCATGTCAGTGGTTTGGTTGCGATGCGGCGTAAAATGCGGATGCTCGTGAGTTGCGAGTGTTGCTCGGCTTCTGTAAAGTGCTTGAAGCGTTGATTGGTGCGAAAGAGAATATCTGGAAATCCAGATATTCGAGATAGTCAGCTACGCGTCAGACACTCGAGAGACGGTACAGTCACTCAGATACGGTACAGAGATTGGCGCGTTCCCTGAGTGGATCTACGTAGACGTATATTTTGAAACTTTGTACCAGGATTGTTCTACACAGACGCAGATGTTTAAACTTTGTACTAGGGGTGTTCTTCACAGACGCAGATTTTGAAACCCGTTGCGTCTCATGATGCAGATTTCGGAGCTCCCCAGATCCCAAACAATCCTGGTTCGGACTTCGATTCATTTTTAAATTGTGCAATTGTTACAGTCGGGATTTTGGGGGCTTGCCCTCTTATCATGGTGTGGGGAGGATTCAAAGATTGATATAAATACACGAATAGGGAGTTTTCCCGTGCCTCAAGGCACACTAGTCACACGAACATCATGTATCACCCAAAGGATGGTTGCTAATTAACTAGTAAACTCTGATGTATATCCAGTAGAAAACAGTCGTTCGTGTCAACACATTGTAGTACACGATTGTGCACTGGCATGATGTGGTCACGGTGCCTGCCTCCGCGGGCATCGATGGTTACGGTATTATTTTTAATGAGGTGGTCCTACGGTGACTTTAGCTAGCTCCGGCTTACGCTATGGTGTCCTTAACTTCACGTCCTGTGAGTAACTGTATTACACGGATGTAACAATTTCAATTTCAATACACGATTGTCTTAGACAGGCCATAGATGGCCCAACATAATCACAGGTAGGTGCAAGTCGCACACATCTGTGTGCGTGCCATGCAGCAAGGTCAAGATATGTGCAAGGCATACACATCTGTGTGCGTGCCATACAACAAGGCCGAGTTAGGTGCAAGACATACACATCTGTGTGCATCCTAAGCAGCACGGTCAAGGTAGGTGCAAGTCGCACACATCTGTGTGCGTGCCATGCAGCAAGGTCAAGATATGTGCAAGGCATACACATCTGTGTGCGTGCCATACAACAAGGCCGAGTTAGGTGCAAGACATACACATCTGTGTGCATCCTAAGCAGCACGGTCAAGATAGGTGCAAGGTCCAGATATGTGCAAGGCATACACATCTGTGTGCGTGCCATGCAGCAAGGGCAAGATATGTGCAAGGCATACACATCTGTGTGCGTGCCATACAACAAGGCCGAGTTAGGTGCAAGACATACGCATCTGTGTGCATCCTAAGCAGCACGGTCAAGGTAGGTGCAAGTCGCACACATCTGTGTGCGTGCCATGCAGCAAGGTCAAGATATGTGCAAGGCATACACATCTGTGTGCGTGCCATACAACAAGGCCGAGTTAGGTGCAAGACATACACATCTGTGTGCATCCTAAGCAGCACGGTCAAGATAGGTGCAAGACATACACATATGCGTGCGTGCCATGCAGCAAGGTCCAGATATGTGCAAGGCATACACATCTGTGTGCGTGCCATGCAGCAAGGTCAAGATATGTGCAAGGCATACACATCTGTGTGCGTGCCATGCAGCAAGGTCAAGATATGTGCGAGGCATACACATCTGTGTGCGTGCCATGCAGCAAGGTCAAGATATGTGCAAGACATACACATATGCGTGCGTGCCATGCAGCAAGGTCAAGATATGTGCAAGGCATACACATCTGTGTGCGTGCCATACAACAAGGCCGAGTTAGGTGCAAGACATACACATCTGTGTGCATCCTAAGCAGCACGGTCAAGGTAGGTGCAAGTCGCACACATCTGTGTGCGTGCCATGCAGCAAGGTCAAGATATGTGCAAGGCATACACAATTGTGTGTGCCATACATCAAGGCCGAGTTAGGTGCAAGACATACACATCTGTGTGCATCCTAAGCAGCACGGTCATTTCAAGGTAGGTGCAAGACATACACATATGCATGCGTGCCATGCAGCAAGGTCAAGATATGTGCGAGGCATACACATCTGTGTGCGTGCCATGCAGCAAGGTCAAGATATGTGCAAGGCATACACATCTGAGTGTGCCATAAAACAAGGCCGAGTTAGGCGCAAGACATAAAAATCAGTGTGCATCCTAAGCAGCACGGTCAAGGTAGGTGCAAGACATACACATATGCGTGCGTGTCATGCAGCAAGGTCAAGATATGTGCAAGGCATACACATCTGTGTGCGTGCCATGCAGCAAGGTCAAGATATGTGCAAGGCATACACATCTGTGTGCGTGCCATGCAGCAAGGTCAAGATATGTGCGAGGCATACACATCTGTGTGCGTGCCATGCAGCAAGGTCAAGATATGTGCAAGACATACACATATGTGTGCGTGCCATGCAGCAAGGTCAAGATATGTGCAAGGCATACACATCTGTGTGCGTGCCACACAACAAGGCCGAGTTAGGTGCAAGACATACACATCTGTGTGCATCCTAAGCAGCACGGTCCAAGGTAGGTGCAAGTCGCACACATCTGTGTGCGTGCATGCAGCAAGGTCAAGATATGTGCAAGGCATACACAATTATGTGTGCCATACATCAAGGCCGAGTTAGGTGCAAGACATAAACATCTGTGTGCATCCTAAGCAGCACGGTCATTTTCAAGGTAGGGGTGCAAGACATACCACATATGCTGGCGTTGCCATGGCAGCCAAGGGTCAAGAACGGGCGAGGCCTAACATCTGGTGTGGGTCCATGCAGCAAGGTCACAGTATGTGCAAGGCTTACACATCTGAGGTGTGCCATAAAACAGGCCGAGTTAGGCGCAGACATAAACATCAGTTGTGCATCTGAAGCAAACCGGGTACAGGTAGTGCAAGACATCCACATATGCGGCGTTGCCATGCAGCAAGGTCAAAGATATGTGCAGGCAACACATCAATGTGCGTGCCAGCCAGAGCAAGGGCAAGATATGTGCGAGGGCCTACACATCTGTGTGCGTGCCCAGCCAGCAAGGTCAAGATATGTGGAGGCCTTACCATCTGTGTGCGTTGCCATGCAGCAAGAGGCGCAAGATATGTGCAAAGGCATACAGATCTGGTGAGTGTCCTGCAGCAAGGTCAAGATGGGTGGCGAGGCTACACATTGTGTGGTGCATGCAGCAAGTCAAAGAGAGTGCGAGCGGCATACACAAGGTCAAGTATGTGCAAGGCATACCATCTTTTTGCTTGCCATCAGAGGCAAATATGTGCGAGGCATACACATCTATTGCGTTCCCAATGCAGGCCCAAGTTAGTGCAAGACTAACACATCTTGTGCATCCTAAGCCTCCCGGTCAGGTTAGGTTCAAGACACTACACATATCGTTCGTGCCATGCAGCAAGGGCAAGATATGGGCAAGGCATACACATCTGAGTGTGCCATAAAACAAGGCCGAGTTAGGCGCAAGACATAAACATCTGTGTGCAAATCCTAAGCACACGGTCCAGGTAGGGTGCAAGACATACACCTAATGTTGTGCGTGCCTGCAGCAAGGTCAAGATATGTGGCACGGCATAACTCTGTGTGCGTGCCAATCTCTAAGGTCAAGATATGTGCGAGGCATACACATCTGTGTGCGTGCCATGCAGCAAGGTCAAGATATGTGCGAGGCATACACATCTGTGTGCGTGCCATGCAGCAAGGTCAAGATATGTGCGAGGCATACACATCTGTGAGTGTGCCATGCAGCAAGGTCAAGATGTGTGCGAGGCATACACATCTGTGTGCGTGCCATGCAGCAAGGTCAAGATATGTGCGAGGCATACACATCTGTGTGCGTGCCATGCAGCAAGGTCAAGATATGCGCGAGGCATACACATCTGTGTGCGTGCCATGCAGCAAGGTCAAGATATGTGCGAGGCATACACATCTATGTGCGTGCCATGCAGCAAGGTCAAGATATTGCGAGTCATACCCAATCTATGTGCGTTGCCATGCAGCAATGTCAAGATATGTGCGAGGCATAGCACATCTATTGCGTGCCATGCAGCAAGGTCAAGATATGTGCGAGGCATACACATCTGTGTGCGTGCCATGCAGCAAGGTCAAGATATGTGCAAGGCATACACATCTGAGTGTGTGCCATAAAACAAGGCCGAGTTAGGCGCAAGACATAAAAATCTGTGTGCATCCCCCCCCTAAGCCCACCGGTAAGGAGGTTCAAGACATACACATATGCGTGCGTGCCATGCAGCAAGGTCAAGATATGTGCAAGGCATACACATCTGTGTGCGTGCCATGCAGCAAGGTCAAGATATGCGCAAGGCATACAAATCTGTGTGCGTGCCATGCAGCAAGGTCAAGATATGTGCGAGGCATACACATCTGTGTGCGTGCCATGCAGCAAGGTCAAGATATGTGCAAGGCATACACATCTGAGTGTGCCATAAAACAAGGCCGAGTTAGGCGCAAGACATAAACATCTGTGTGCATCCTAAGCAGCACGGTCAAGGTAGGTGCAAGACATACACATAATGTGCGTGCACATGTCAGGCAAGGTCAAGATATGTGCAAGGCAAACATATCTGTGTGCGTGCCATGCAGCAAGGTCAAGATAGGTGCGAGGCATACACATCTGTGTGCGTGCCATGCAGCAAGGTCAAGATAGGTGCGAGGCATACCATGGTGTGCGTGCCATGGCACAAGGTCAAATCTGTGCGAGGCATACACATCTGTGAGCGTGCCATGCAGCAAGGTAAAGATGTGTGCGAGGCATACACATCTGTGTGCGTGCCATGCAGCAAGGTCAAGATATGTGCGAGGCATACACATCTGTGTGCGTGCCATGCAGTCAAGGTTCAGATAATGGCAAGGCATACCATCTGTGTCGTGCCATGCCAGCAAGGAAGATATGTGCGAGGCATACACATCTGTGTGCGTGCCATGCAGCAAGGTCAAGATATGTGCAAGGCATACACATCTGAGTGTGCCATAAAACATGGCCGAGTTAGGCGCAAGACATAAACATCTGTGTGCATCCTAAGCATCACGGTCAAGGTAGGTGCAAGACATACACATATGCGTGCGAGCCATGCAGCAAGGTCAAGATATGTGCAAGGCATACATATCTGTGTGCGTGCCATGCAGCAAGGTCAAGATATGTGCGAGGCATACACATCTGTGTGCGTGCCATGCAGCAAGGTCAAGATAGGTGCGAGGCATACACATCTGTGTGCGTGCCATGCAGCAAGGTCAAGATATGTGCGAGGCATACACATCTGTGAGCGTGCCATGCAGCAAGATCAAGATGTGTGCGAGGCATACACATCTGTGTGCGTGCCATGCAGCAAGGTCAAGATATGTGCGAGGCATACACATCTGTGTGCGTTCCATGCAGCAAGGTTCACGATATGCGCTAGGCATACCATCTGTGTGCCGTGCCATGCAGCAAGGCAGATATGTGCGAGGCATACCATCTATGTGTGCCATGCAGCAAGGTCAAGATATGTTTGCGAGGCATACACATCTATGTGCGTGCCATGCAGCAAGGTCAAGATATGTGCGAGGCATACACATCTATGTGCGTGCCATGCAGCAAGGTCAAGATATGTGCGAGGCATACACATCTATGTGCGTGCCATGCAGCAAGGTCAAGATATGTGCGAGGCATACACATCTATGTGCGTGCCATGCAGCAAGGTCAAGATATGTGCGAGGCATACACATCTATGTGCGTGCCATGCAGCAAGGTCAAGATATGTGGCGAGGCATACAATCGATGTGCGTGCCATGCAGCAAGGTCAAGATATGTGCGAGGCATACACATCTATGTGCGTGCCATGCAGCAAGGTCAAGATATGTGCGAGGCATACACATCTATGTGCGTGCCATGCAGCAAGGTCAAGATATGTGCGAGGCATACACATCTGTGTGCGTGCCATGCAGCAAGGTCAAGATATGTGCAAGGCATACACATCTGTGTGCGTGCCATGCAGCAAGGTGAAGATATATGCAAGACATACACATCTGTGTGCGTGCCATGCAGCAAGGTCAAGATATGTGCAAGGCATACACATCTGTGTGCGTGCCATGCAGCAAGGTCAAGATATGTGCGAGGCATACACATCTGTGTGCGTGCCATGCAGAAAGGTCAAGATATGTGCAAGACATACACATATGCGTGCGTGCCATGCCGCAAGGTGAAGATATGTGCAAGGCATACACATCTGTGTGCGTGCCATACAACAAGGCCAAGTTAGGAGCAAGGCATACACAATTGTGTGTGCCATACATCAAGGCCGAGTTAGGTGCAAGACATAAACATCTGTGTGCATCCTAAGCAGCACGGTCAAGGTAGGTGCAAGACATACACATATGCGTGCGTGCCATGCAGCAAGGTCAAGATATGTGCAAGGCATACACATCTGTGTGCGTGCCATGCAGCAAGGTCAAGATATGCGCAAGGCATACACATCGGTGTGCGTGCCATGCAGCAAGGTCAAGATATGTGCGAGGCATACACATCTGTGTGCGTGCCATCCAGCAAGGTCAAGATATGTGCAAGGCATACACATCTGAGTGTGCCATAAAACAAGGCCGAGTTAGGCGCAAGACATAAACATCTGTGTGCATCCTAAGCAGCACGGTCAAGGTAGGTGCAAGACATACACATATGCGTGCGTGCCATGCAGCAAGGTCAAGATATGTGCAAGGCATACACATCTGTGTGCGTGCCATACAACAAGGCCAAGTTAGGTGCAAGACATACACATCTGTGTGCATCCTAAGCAGCACGGTCAAGGTAGGTGCAAGTCGCACACATCTGTGTGCGTGCCATGCAGCAAGGTCCAGATATGTGCAAGGCATACACAATTGTGTGTGCCATACATCAAGGCCGAGTTAGGTGCAAGACATAAACATCTGTGTGCATCCTAAGCAGCACGGTCAAGGTAGGTGCAAGACATACACATATGCGTGCGTGCCATGCAGCAAGGTCAAGATATGTGCAAGGCATACACATCTGTGTGCGTGCCATGCAGCAAGGTCAAGATATGCGCAAGGCATACACATCGGTGTGCGTGCCATGCAGCAAGGTCAAGATATGTGCGAGGCATACACATCTGTGTGCGTGCCATCCAGCAAGGGCAAGATATGTGCAAGGCATACACATCGGTGTGCGTGCCATCCAGCAAGGGCAAGATATGCGCAAGGCATACATATCTGAGTGTGCCATAAAACAAGGCCGAGTTAGGCGCAAGACATAAACATCTGTGTGCATCCTAAGCAGCACGGTCAAGGTAGGTACAAGACATACACATATGTGTGCGTGCCATGCAGCAAGGTCAAGATATGTGCAAGGCATACACATCTGTGTGCGTGCCATGCAGCAAGGTCAAGATATGCGCAAGGCATACACATCGGTGTGCGTGCCATGCAGCAAGGTCAAGATATGTGCGAGGCATACACATCTGTGTGCGTGCCATCCAGCAAGGGCAAGATATGTGCAAGGCATACACATCTGTGTGCGTGCCATAAAACAAGGCCGAGTTAGGCGCAAGACATAAACATCTGTGTGCATCCTAAGCAGCACGGTCAAGGTAGGTGCAAGACATACACATATGCGTGCGTGCCATGCAGCAAGGTCAAGATATGTGCAAGGCATACACATCTGTGTGCGTGCCATACAACAAGGCCAAGTTAGGTGCAAGACATACACATCTGTGTGCATCCTAAGCAGCACGGTCAAGGTAGGTGCAAGTCGCACACATCTGTGTGCGTGCCATGCAGCAAGGTCCAGATATGTGCAAGGCATACACAATTGTGTGTGCCATACATCAAGGCCGAGTTAGGTGCAAGACATAAACATCTGTGTGCATCCTAAGCAGCACGGTCAAGGTAGGTGCAAGACATACACATATGCGTGCGTGCCATGCAGCAAGGTCAAGGTAGGTGCAAGGCATACACATCTGTGTGCGTGCCATGCAGCAAGGTCAAGATATGCGCAAGGCATACACATCTGTGTGCGTGCCATGCAGCAAGGTCAAGATATGTGCGAGGCATACACATCTGTGTGCGTGCCATCCAGCAAGGGCAAGATATGTGCAAGGCATACACATCGGTGTGCGTGCCATCCAGCAAGGGCAAGATATGTGCAAGGCATACATATCTGAGTGTGCCATAAAACAAGGCCGAGTTAGGCGCAAGACATAAACATCTGTGTGCATCCTAAGCAGCACGGTCAAGGTAGGTGCAAGACATACACATATGCGTGCGTGCCATGCAGCAAGGTCAAGATATGTGCAAGGCATACACATCTGTGTGCGTGCCATGCAGCAAGGTCAAGATATGTGCAAGGCATACACATCTGTGTGCGTGCCATGCAGCAAGGTCAAGATATGTGCGAGGCATACACATCTGTGTGCGTGCCATGCAGCAAGGTCAAGATATGTGCAAGGCATACACATCTATGTGCGTGCCATGCAGCAAAGGTCCAAGATGTGTGCGAGGCAATACACATATGTGTGCGTGCCATGCAGCAGTCAAGATATGTGCGAGGCATACCATCTGTGTGCGTGCCATGCAGCAAGGTCAAGATATGCGCGAGGCATACACATCTGTGTGCGTGCCATGCAGCAAGGTCAAGATATGTGTGAGGCATACACATCTATGTTCGTGCCATGCAGCAAGGTCAGATATGTGCGAGCATACACATCGATGTGCGTGCATGCAGCAAGGTCAAGATATGTTCGAGGCATACCATCTATGTGCTGCCATGCAAGTATGTCAGATATGTTAGAGGCATACCCATCTATGTTCAGTGCCATGCATGCCAGGTCAAGATATGTGGCGAGGCATCACATCTAATGTGCGTGCCATGCAGCAAGGTCAAGATATGTGCAAGGCATACACATCTGTGTGCGTGCCCATGGCATCAATGTCCAGATAACGCAGGCAATACCCATCTGTGTGCGTGCCATGCAGCAAGGTCCAGATATGTGCGAGGCATACACATCTGTGTGCGTGCCATGCAGCAAGGTCAAGATATGTGCGAGGCATACACATCTGCGTGCGTGCCATGCAGCAAGGTCAAGATATGTGCGAGGCAAAAAATACACATCTGTGTGCGTGCCTGCAGTCAGGGTCAAGATATGTTTAAGGCATACCATCTGGTGCGTGCCATGCAGCAAGGTCAAGATATGTGCAAGGCATACACATCTGTGTGCGTGCCATGCAGCAAGGTCCAGATATGTGCAAGGCATACACATCTGTGTGCATTCCATACAACAAGGCTGAGGTAGGTGCAAGACATACACATCTGTGTGCGTGCCATCCAGCAAGGTCAAGATATGTGCAAGGCATACACATCTGTGTGCGTGCCATGCAGCAAGGTCCAGATATGTTGCAAGGCATACACATCTGTGTGCATTCCATACAACAAGACTGAGGTAGGTGGCAAGACATACACATCTGTGTGCGTGCCATCCAGCAAGGGCAAAGATATGGGCAAGGCATACACATCTGAGTGTCCCATAAAACAGGCCGAGTTAGGCGCAAGACATAAAACATCTGTGTGCATCCTAAGCAGCACGGTCCAAGGTAGGTGCAAGACATACACATATGCGTGCGTGCCATGCCAGCAAGGTCCAAGATTATGTGCAAGGCATACCATCTGTGTGCGTGCCATACAACAAGGCCAAGATATGTGTGAGGCATACACATCTGTGTGCGTGCCATGCAGCAAGGTCAAGATATGTGCGAGGCATACACATCTGTGTGCGTGCCATGCAGCAAGGTCCAGATATGTGCAAGGCATACACATCTGTGTGCATGCCATACAACAAGGCTGAGGTAGGTGCAAGACATACACATCTGTGTGCGTGCCATCCAGCAAGGGCAAGATATGTGCAAGGCATACACATCTGTGTGCATTCCATACAACAAGGCTGAGGTAGGTGCAAGACATACACATCTGTGTGCGTGCCATCCAGCAAGGGCAAGATATGGGCAAGGCATACACATCTGTGTGCGTGCCATGCAGCAAGGTCCAGATATGTGCAAGGCATACACATCTGTGTGCATTCCATACAACAAGGCTGAGGTAGGTGCAAGACATACACATCTGTGTGCGTGCCATCCAGCAAGGGCAAGATATGGGCAAGGCATACACATCTGAGTGTCCCATAAAACAAGGCCGAGTTAGGCGCAAGACATAAACATCTGTGTGCATCCTAAGCAGCACGGTCAAGGTAGGTGCAAGACATACACATATGCGTGCGTGCCATGCAGCAAGGTCAAGATATGTGCAAGGCATACACATCTGTGTGCGTGCCATACAACAAGGCCAAGATATGTGTGAGGCATACACATCTGTGTGCGTGCCATGCAGCAAGGTCAAGATATGTGCGAGGCATACACATCTGTGTGCGTGCCATGCAGCAAGGTCCAGATATGTGCAAGGCATACACATCTGTGTGCATGCCATACAA
Source organism: Chlamydomonas sp. ICE-L (assembly GCA_013435795.1). NCBI lineage: Eukaryota > Viridiplantae > Chlorophyta > Chlorophyceae > Chlamydomonadales > Chlamydomonadaceae > Chlamydomonas > Chlamydomonas sp. ICE-L. The sequence continues at coordinate 12,757,961 of JACBWV010000338.1, forward strand.
CAAGGCTGAGGTAGGTGCAAGACATACACATCTGTGTGCGTGCCATCCAGCAAGGGCAAGATATGTGCAAGGCATACACATCTGAGTGTGCCATAAAACAAGGCCGAGTTAGGCGCAAGACATAAACATCTGTGTGCATCCTAAGCAGCACGGTCAAGGAAGGTGCAAGTCGCACACATCTGTGTGCGTGCCATGCAGCAAGGTCCAGATATGTGCAAGGCAACCACAATTGTGTGTGCCATACATCAATGCCGAGTTAGGTGCAAGACATAAACATCTGTGTGCATCCTAAGCAGCACGGTCAAGGTAGGTGCAAGACATACACATATGCGTGCGTGCCATGCAGCAAGGTCAAGATATGTGCAAGGCATACACATCTGTTTGCGTGCCATGCAGCAAGGTCAAGATATGCGCAAGGCATACACATCGGTGTGCGTGCCATGCAGCAAGGTCAAGATATGTGTGAGGCATACACATCTGTGTGCGTGCCATCCAGCAAGGTCAAGATATGTGCAAGGCATGCACATCTGAGTGTGCCATAAAACAAGGCCGAGTTAGGCGCAAGACATAAACATCTGTGTGCATCCTAAGCAGCACGGTCAAGGTAGGTGCAAGACATACACATCTGTGTGCGTGCCATGCAGCAAGGTCAAGATATGTGCAAGGCATACACATCTGTGTGCGTGCCATGCAGCAAGGTCAAGATATGTGCGAGGCATACACATCTGTGTGCGTGCCATGCAGCAAGGTCAAGATATGCGCGAGGCATACACATCTGTGTGCGTGCCATGCAGCAAGGGCAAGATATGTGCGAGGCATACACATCAATGTGCGTGCCATGCAGCAAGGTCAAGATATGTGCGAGGCATACACATCTATGTGCGTGCCATGCAGCAAGGTCAAGATATGTGCGAGGCATACACATCTGTGTGCGTGCCATGCAGCAAGGCCCAGATAACTGCGAGGCATACACATCTGTGTGCGTGCCATGCAGCAAGGTCCAGATATGTGCGAGGCATACACATCTGTGTGCGTGCCATGCAGCAAGGTCAAGATATGTGCGAGGCATACACATCTGCGTGCGTGCCATGCAGCAAGGTCAAGATATGTGCAAGGCATACACATCTGTGTGCGTGCCATGCAGCAAGGTCAAGATATGTGTGAGGCATACACATCTGTGTGCGTGCCATGCAGCAAGGTTAAGATATGTGCGAGGCATACACATCTGTGTGCGTGCCATGCAGCAAGGGCAAGATATGTGCAAGGCATACACATCTGTGTGCATGCCATACAACAAGGCTGAGGTAGGTGCAAGACATACACATCTGTGTGCATCCTAAGCAGCACAGTTTAGGTAGGTGCAAGACATACACATCTGTGTGTGTGCCATGCAGCAAGGTCCAGATATGTGCAAGGCATACACATCTGTGTGCGTGCCATGCAACAAGGTCAAGGTAGGTGCAAGTCATACAGTGTTTTCTTTTCGTTTTTGGAGCCCCCCCCCTTTCATAGCTATTCTGGTCCTGGAGTCATCTGACCAGTCTCCGTTTGTAGATATTTATAATTATTTTCAAATCGGCTTTCAACATTCTAACTTTTAATTAAAATGTAGGTATATGTGATACACATATGTGTGCGTGCCATGCAAAAAGGCCAAGGTAGGTGCAAGACATATGCTTCTGTGGGTATGCCATGCAACAAGGTCAAGGTAGTTGCAAGGCATATATATGTGTGCGTGCCATGCAACAAGGCCAAGGTATTGATATAGGAGAAACCCAAAACTATAATAGGGTCCCCAGCAATGTGGTCCAACGTGCAAATTGCTGAGGTCCATCAAGTCCATCAAGTCTCTTTAGCCTGTTTGGCTATCCTAGGACTGTAACAGACGTACATTCGAGTAGGGGTGACAAACAAAGTGGGCAGTGCACGTGCAGCCTACCAAACATACATATTGTGCATACAGTGCATGTGCAGCCTACCAAACATACATACAGTGCATACAGTGCTGTGGTGTTGTAGCTGAGACCAAACGTCCGTAAATGGTCAAACCCTTTTGACCGCAGTCCAGTCCCCCTTGACTCCATCAAGCCGAGGGCACATTTGGTATCCAGTAGGGCACCAGGAAAAATGCAATCATCATCATCATTATCATCATCATCATCATCATAGGCACGCTATTAGCTAAGCACACTGTTTCTTTTTTGGGATACACATGGCAGCTTCCAGCCAGCTCCATGAGTCAGCTAGTGGCTTGATCCCAAACCTTTCAAGTGCATTGGAATGCCTGTTGTAACAGCTTTAAGATGCACTTTCTAACCTCAGGTTTGCCCCAAGGACATGGAAAGGGAGGTGCATAAAGGTTGCAATGAGTAGATAAAAAATAAAGAGTGGCCAGGCAGTGTGTGCACTACCAATCTTTAGTCCCGACAAATGTAATGCCTTTAGTGGCTAATACATGCATCCAAAAGGTGGATTTATTATTGACAGAAGCGGGTTGGCTTTATGAAATTAATAAGATTTATATGTATAAAACAAAACCTTTCCCAGTGCCTTTATTAAACCCTACTAAACACTCTCTCAAATATGTTATAAAAAGCTTAGCCTTTTAATACCATATTGAAGAGAGCGTATGTTTAGATGACCACCGCCATCACCACCCTCCTCCCATCCTAGCCAAGTGGTGTGTAGATAAGCAGGCAAGGGTATTCACGGATAGATCACGAGGATCATTATGAGCATTGACTAGGCATGAGTGGCTCAGGCTGCATGGGTGTGGAGACTCAAAGCGGCCCTTGGGAATGTTGAACTTGACTTGGACTAACTTGGACTTGACTGTCTTGGACTTAACTGTCTTGGACTTGAATGTCTTGGACTTGACTGACTCGAATGATGGACGGACATGACCTGGAGTGAGTTGACAAATAAGATCGCCTGGACACGTTACCCTTGGTCGGGGTAGATCCCAGCATCTCCATCTGCATTTGCAGCTCCAGGAGTCTACCCACACGACTATTCTGAAGACGGGCGCAGAGAGAGGCCCTCTTGAACCACACTGGATCAGCAGAAGATTCGGAAGAGGAGGGCAGAGCAGAAGCACACAGTGAGCTCGTAAGTGCACTGACTGTGACATTTTCTCCACTGTTCTCCCCCTGATAGGCTGGGGAATCGCTACCGCTATGGAAATAAGCATTACGCAAGCGGCAGGACGCAGCTGATCGGCTTACCGGGCGGCTGGGAAAGAGATCCATAGGCTCACAGTCTGCAGTAGCACCAGAAGCAGCAGTATCTGGTGCAAAAACAGCCGCATCAGCAGAAAACCAAACTGGAGCAAGTCGAGGAGCAACTGCCGCTAGTTGGATGGCTCTATCTGCGAGCAGAGTTGCTCCTGCTGTGGGTGGTAGCAGTGGGAAGAGGAGTAATCCACGTGGCACTAGCCTGGAGCTGTGGAACTGAACACGCTTCATGTACTGGTGGGGTGTTGCAACTGCTATGTGTATGAGGAGCAACTGCTTCTGTTTGGCTGGCTCTGCGAGCAGAGTTGCTCCTGCTGTGGGTGGTAGCAGTGGGAAGAGGGGTAATCCACGTGGCACTAGCCTGGAGCTGTGTAACTGACCACGCTTCAAGTACTGGTGGGGTACTGGGGTGTTGCAAATGCCATGGGCAGGAGAAGCAACTGCTGCTGTTATAGAGTTACGCCTGCTATGGGTAGTAGCAGTGGGAGGAGGACCACTCCATGTGGCACTAGCCTGGTGCTGTGAAACTGACTGCTCTGCGGGTTCTGGCGAGAGCACGTTTGGTCCATCAGCCTGGCTGAGTTCATTTGTGGCAGATGAGCTTATGCATGGCAGGGCACGAAATAATCTTGAAAGCTTTGTGGGTGATGCATGCTGGTCAGCAGTTATGCTGTCTGCGACGGACGTGGATGGAGACAAAGGGGTAGGAGTGTAGTAGAGTAGTCTGCTGCTAGTCTATATATCTGGGTATAAGCACCGAAGATTCAGTTACTGGAAATCTTGAGTTGCCTTTTCGACACGCCCAATGGTCTAGCTCTCCGTTTCAAGGATTTTGGAAATGGCCTGCATGTATGAATGTGAGCAAAGAGGCATATGAGTACATACATAATAAATGTAATAATAATTAAGCACGGGGATTTATTTTAGCGCTAATGAGTGCTAATAGTGCTACTAGCACTAAGCTCCTAAGCCCCCCCCCCCTCCTGACCCTATATATAATAATGTATATACTAATGAAGTATATAGTAAGCTGATCGTGTAAGCAGGAATATACAGAAAAGTATCCAGTATACAGAATAAGTATCCAGCATACAGAATAAAAGTATCCACAATACAGAATAAGTATCCAGTATACAGAATAAAAGCATCCAGTACACAGAATAAGTATCCAGTATACAGAATAAGTATCCAGTATACAGAATAAGTATCCAGTATACAGAATAAGTATCCAGTATACAGAATAAGTATCTAGTATACAGAATAAAAGTATCTAGTATACAGAATAAGTATCGAGTATACAGAATACAAGGATCCAGTATACAGAATAAGTATCTAGTATACAGAATAAAAGTATCCGGTATACAGAATAAGTATCCAGTATACAGAATAAGTATCTAGTATACAGAATAAAAGTATCTAGTATACAGAATAAGTATCCAGTGTACAGAATAAGTATCCAGTATACAGAATAAGTATGTAGTATACAGAATAAAAGTATCTAGTATACAGAATAAGTATCCAGTATACAGAATAAGTATGTAGTATACAGAATAAAAGTATGTAGTATACAGAATAAGTATCCAGTATACAGAATAAGTATCCAGTATACAGAATAAGTATCCAGTATACAGAATAAAAGTATCCAGTACACAGAATAAAAGTATCTAGTATACATAATAAAAGTATCCAGTATACAGAAAACAAGTATCTAATATTCAGAATAAAAGTATCCAGTATACAGAATAAAAGTATCCAGTATACAGAATAAAAGTATCCAGTATACAGAATAAGTATCTAGTATACAGAATAAAAGTATCTAGTATACAGAATAAGTATCCAGTATACAGAATAAGTATCAAGTATACAGAATAAGTATCTAGTATACAGAATAAAAGTATCAAGTATACAGAATAAGTATCCAGTATACAGAATAAAAGTATCCAGTATGCAGAATAAGTATCTAGTATACATAATCACTATGGAAACAGGTTTGGACGTTAAACGACATTAAACGACGTTATATGACATTAAAGCGAGTTAAATACAAGTTGAGCAGGTTAAACCAAGTTAGCTTAAATTATCAAACGTTATTCTCCCTTCACGACACCTCAAAAGGGTCAAACTCCTCGACCCCACCCCTAGATAAGCGTAAACACAAGTTAACACAGGTTAGAACCAGTTATCTTACTTTATGTTGCGTCTTGCATCGCGATATGCCATAACGCGACATTCCTATGCAGGGTCACAAGGGAAAGCAACTGCCAGCCTAGGATTTCCCCGTCAGAATCGAAGGCAGACGACAGACTTCACCCCGGCTCATCCCGACTTATCATCCCGCGCAGGCAGACGACAGACTTCATCCCGACTTATCTTCCCGCGCATGCTGTAAATCGCTGGCTTCGACACACAAATCCGCTAAATCGAAATCCGCGGAGCATCAGCATCAGCGAGCAGCCAAGCAGGGAGCTATATGGAATACTTACCATGGAGGAGCTCGCTTTCACCATGTGTGCCGTTTGTGCAGGCCGCAGTTAGGGCGCAGTAAACTTTACCCCGCCCATCGTGCACAAACTCAATTAGTTAGTTGCTGGAGCGCAGCGCCCTTAGGTAGCATTTCCGGGCGCATGCTGTCTAGCGCTGGCTTCAACTCACAAAACGCACTTGCGTGTACTGCAAGCATCACTGCTTACCCTGGAGCTCGCTCGCAAGAGCAGCTACCGCAAATTATAAATGCTCGTCTGCCTGTTGACTCGTGAGCGCTTCGCCCACAGCGCTCAAAAACATAACGGCCTTTCTAGTTAGTCGCAATGCCATGAAAGAAAGGAAGCAAGGATACCGGGGAGCGTTTCAGGAAGTACGAGAGAAAGAGAGAAAGAGAGAATGAGAGAGAGAGAGAGAGAGAGAGAGAGAGAGAGAGAGAGAGGAGAGAGAAGAGAGAGACCGGAGAGGGAAGGAGAGATGAGAGAGATTGAGGAGGAGAGGAAGGAGAAGAGGGAGAGATGAGAGGAGGAGAGAGAGAGTCGAGGGAGAGATGAGGAGAGAAAGGAGGAGAGAGAGATCGAAGAGCGATGGGGAGAAGAGAGAGAAGAGAGAGATGGACGAGAGGAGGACATGTACATCTTTCAAAAAAAATCATCCGTGCTCAAACTGGCTCTTGCAAAATTTAGCGGGCTGCCAGTCTTTGCAACATTACGACCAGCCAACGTAGGCTCCTGCTCCGACTCAAAGATGCTTTCGCTGCTAAACGGTACTACCGCCCTCAAAACCAAGGTTGTTGTTCGTTGACGCCATGCATTGATTTTATCGCGCTGACCCTTGCACCACTCAGGGAACCGACCGATTATCTGAGGAGTATCTAGATACGTACCTGCTTATTTCAAATTATTTTCTCAGATACTATCTAGATGGTATCTAGATATCACAGATACTGGTGCATAGATACTGATATCTGTAGTATCTAGATACTGCCTAGAGAGTATCTAGACAATATCTAGATACGGATATCTGTATTTCTAGATACTTCTTGGAGAGTATCTAAACAATATCTAGATACGGATATCTGTATTACTAGATACTGTTTAGATAGCGTTTAAACAATATCTGAAACCGTACATGCGCCTGTACCTGCGGTAGCTAGATAACATCTAAATAATATCTGAGATAAATATCTAAGATAATAATTTGAAATGAGCAGATACGTATCTGGATGCTCTTCAGATAATCTCGAAATTGTATTACAAATTGTTCATGGTGATCTTAAAATCATCCCATGAGTTAGTTTACATGTATATTAAGTAAAGTTGTACTTCTCAACAACTTGATAGACAGGTAGCTACAATAAAACACCATTATACAGGCAAACTGACCCACTGATGTAACGCAAACCCCACTCATAACATTTCTAACTCTTCTGACCAAAAATAAATCAACAAATTATAATAAGCAAGCAACTTGCAAGCAACCACACAAATTACGTGCCACCCCTCATCCTACCAGTTGTACAATTTGTGATACATGGCAGTGCATTACTCCATTAGATTGTCAGCAAGGCAACTAGCTACAAGACACATACTCCTTATATGGGAATTATATGCTTGGGACCGCACCTTCACTAGCTACTAATCCTACTATGTCTGTGAGTAATAAAGTCTCAAGAGATCCCATCCTTCAAGACTCAAGAGTGCCTAACAGCCAGCCCTCTTTATAGCAGGTAGCCTTGCTCCTACACTCTGGTACCTATCTAGCTATCTACCTAGGGGGCCTTCTTCCCCCTGCCCAGGCCTCGGCTTGTAGGTTTTGAATTGGAAGCCTCGACACTTAGGAATATGCAGCATCGATTTTGTGTAATAAAGTATCAAGATATCCCATCCCTGAAGAGTGCCTAACAGCTAGCCCTCTTTAGAGCAGCTAGCCCTACTCATAGACTCCAATACCTATCTAGCTATCTACCTAGGTGGCCTTTCTTCTCATGTCCCGGCCAGTAGGTTATGCATCGGGAGCCTTGACACCAATGGCAGTACCATCTTGGAGTACGGTGGATGAGGTGGGAGCAGCTGTAGGTGTATCCCATCCGTAGATGCCACCCAGGTGTGCTACCTTCTTCTTTACCGAGCTTCCTCATCCTTGGCAGTCGGTTGGCCTTAATGGGCTACCCTCATCCTTGGCAGTCGGTTTCATTGCCAAGCACTCCATGGGCCAAGCTATTGCCACGCGATCCATGGCACCAATTGCCTCCACAATACTTGATCAAGTCCTCCCACGTCCCAATGGAAGCATCCTTGACGTAAGCACATGAACAAAGCATACGGGAAGTTTTTTCACGTTGGAATTGTGCACCAAATATATTATGTCAGTTAATTAGCCAGTTTTTGAGTCAGTCATTCAGCTAGTTAGGCATCCATATGTCAGTCAGGTAGCTACTTATAAATTGGAAGAGTAGTTCGTCAGCAGGCTACGTGAGCTAAGGCAAGGACCAGCATGGGAGGGCAGGCTATATACACTAAGACAGGTTGTGGGACCAAAAATAGAGGGCATGCTACATGAGCTGAGGCTGGGACTAGCATTGGAGGGCAGGGACCAGCAATGGAGCGCAGCCTACATGAGCGGAGGCATGGACCAGCAATGGAGGGCAGGCTACATGAGTGGAGGCAGGGACCAGCAATGGAGCGCAGGCTACATGAGCGGAGGCAGGGACCAGCAATGGAGGGCAGCCTTCATGAGCGGAGGCATGGAGCAGCATTGGACGGCAGGCTATCCTACATGAGCGGAGGAAGGGACCAGCAATGGAAGGTAGGCTACATGAGTGAAGACAGGGACCAGCAATGGAGGGCAGGCTACATGAGCGGAGGTTGGGACCAGCATTGGAGGGCAGACTACGAGAGCGGAGGCAGGGACCAGCAATGGAGCGCAGGCTACATGAGTGACGGCAGGGACCATCAATGGAGCGCAGCCTACATGAGCGGAGGCAGGGACCAGCAATGGAAGGTAGGCTACACGAGTGAAGACAGGGACCAGCAACGGAGGGCAGGCTACATGAGCACAGGCATGGAGCAGCATTGGACGGCAGGCTACATAAGCGGAGGAAGGGACCAGCAATGGAAGGTAGGCTACATGAGTGAAGACAGGGACCAGCAATGGAGGGCAGGCTACATGAGTGGAGGTAGGGACCAGCATTGGAGGGCAGACTACGAGAGCGGAGGCAGGGACCAGCAATGGAAGGTAGACTACACGAGTGACGACAGGGACCATCAATGGAGGGCAGGCTATATGTATGAGAGGGGGCCAGGCCGAGGGACCCGCACTAGAAGGCTGGCTACATGAGCTAGGGCAGGGACCAGCAATTGAAAGCAGGCTATCTGAGCATGGGGTGAGCTATCTCTTAAGAGCATTCCCATGCATGACAATACATGCATGACTAACCCCGTACAGTCTGGTTGACTCATGGAACTAAGTATCAAAATAATGAAATTGTATTGATGCCCATGGGCAGGCAAGAGCGTAAGATGTATCCTACCTTTCAGTAGATGGGACTGCAACCTCTCGGAGGCATCAGTAGCCCCAGTATCCCACTTAGTGTAGACCACGTCCTTCACTTGGAAATCTCCCTACATAAATGAGGGACCAGATGAGCTGAGTGAGATGCTGTGAGTGATCAATGTGCTGAGTGAAGATATGAGCTAAGTGATGAGATGAGCTGAGTGAGATGATGCGCTAAGCGTTGAAACATGTTGAGTAAGATGCACCATGTGAGGAGATGCAATGAGTGATGAGATGAGCTGAGTGAGATCATGCGATAAGATGAGATGGGTTGAGTGAAATGCACTATGTGATGAGATGCGCAAAGTGATGAGATGAGCTAGGTCACATGAAATGAGTGAGATGCACTGATTGATGAGCTGAGCTGAGCGAGATGCGATAAGTGAGGAGATAAGCTTAATGGGATGAGCTGACAAGCTGAGCTGAGCTGAGCGAGATGAGCTAAGCGAGAAGATAAGCTGAATGGGATGAGCTGAGCGAGCTGGGCTGAGTGATGAGCTGAGCTAAGAAGGATGCGCTAAGTGAGGAGATGAACTGAGAGAGATGAGATGAGTGAGATACGCTAATTTTCTGGGCTAAGGGATGAGACAAGCTGAATGAGATGATCTGCATTGCAAATTTAGGCGGTCTTTGGCAGGTCTTTGGCACCCTTTTCCGCCCCCCTGCAGACCCCCCCCCACCCACCCCCCACCACCACACACACATGCACCTTTTAAGGCCACATAAAAGGTTGCCTAAGCCCCCAACAAATCAGCAATGCTGAGTGAGATACGCTGAGTGATGAGACGACCCGAGTAACATGATCTGGGCCAATGAGGATGTCATAAAGAATTAAGAGCTGAACTTACATTGTGATGGCTATCAGTATGGTATGGTAATCTATGAAGGGCAGGGAGCACGGCAAGGGGCTGGGATGTGATAAAGCGCATGCGTTAGAGAGCAATGAAGGGCAGGATGCAGGGTTGTGCATGATGGGAGGATGGCAGTGAATGCCACGAGAGGGGAGTACGGCATGGAAGGTCAAGGGGACCAGATCAGGGCAGGGCGGACAGCAGGACAGGGCATCGCGTACCCGAGGTGCCAGCTTCTGGGGGTGTGTTGTTGGCCTGCAAGCATTCCAAGTTGTTGGGGGATGGGTCAATGGGTAAGAGAATGGGTAAGAGCACAGGCATGGGCATGGTGGGGTTTCAGGCGACTAACAAAGTAAGATCCAGACTTAGGTGCAGCTAAGAATCCAGGAGGCAAGGATAGCTGAGTCGCGGTGAGCGATGGGCATCTTCGGGAGTAGGGGGGATGAAAAGAAGCCCAGATCTTTCAGGCAGCCCTCTCTGACATCCAATCGAGATGGGATTGAAAGGAGCCTTTGTATTATTCGCTAGCATTCTCGGAATGTTTCAACTGTTCATCAACGACAGCATGCGCAATGAGTGATGCAACGCCTGCGACTCTGATTGCTTGCTGGTTTGAATGCGTACCAGCGGAAACTGGCGTTTGGTCCTGCCTATTCAAACTTCGAGCGAAGGAGCGCGGGGTGTATGCCAGGGGTGTATGCCCCTGGTGCCCGCTGGTGCCCTGGGCTGTGCTGGGAGTGTGCGTGAAGCATTTGCTGAAGGGGGCAGATTCCTTCAAGCCATGCTGTGTCAGGACAGGTCTTGCAGATTGTCACTGTAGGACTGCCATTGCTGTGCCTGTCGAGTTTGCCAAGCAATTAACCGCTATCATGGCAGTTATAAATCTCTGATATAAATAGACTGACCCACATACCGGTAAATACAATTAACGGTATCATTAATATATTTCAATGCATGGACACGACACTTATTCCCATTGTTCCCATTGGCTGAACACAGAAAGAATGAGGGTGGTGGATAGAGCACACATCCCTCGCTCAATGAGACACTGTCAAATGTGTGGGTTCCAAAAACCTGAGGATGAAATGCATATGTTCGAGTGCCCTTTTTATAATGATATTCGCCTCCGCTACCAGAAGCTGTTTACAGATATTTATAGGCATGTCCATGAGGATACCAACTTAACCGTATGGAATGTGGAATTCTGCGATTCCACATTCAGAACCTTTATGAATGGAAATGGCACTAAGTCTTTTTGGAGCAACCTAGCCTACTATCTTTCTACTTGTAGAAGAGCAAGACAGGAAGCCCTGGACTGCTTAGTGGCACCGTAATTTATCATCCCTTTTTTTCTTCTTCTTGTGACTTCTCATTTGTTAGCTTCTTACCTCCGCCACTGTAAGTGGTTGAGATCTGGGTCCGGCTCTAAGGGGTTTAATACCTACGCCACCAAAACGGTGGTTGGGAGTTTGGTTTGTTTGTCCTCGACACACCCCTGATGTAATGGGGTTTTTTGCTTTGTGGGTGCTTTTTCTTTTTGTTTAAAGCACAGAGTCTCATACACCCTCGCGGTGTCAAGTAGACTTTAACATGTAATGTAATGTAATGTAATGTAATTTATTATCTGTGTTAAGTCAGCTAGACACCTAGACTCCTAGGCATATCTTTGAACTATCTTTACACGGATGATGTAACAAGTAACTAACAGAGTTCAAGTTCACGTACACGGTATCCGGTTCTTTAAAGTATGGAGTGGTGCTGTCCGTGTTTACTCCACCAGCAGACGGCGAGCAACTTAAATCCCTTCGTTCCACGGTAGGTATATTAATATATTCCTGGTGTCTGTGGGTAGATGACAGTGAGCAACACGGAGTCAGGGCATCTGAAAACATTATAGCAATCAAATCGAAACCGTTTTAAGGAGGTTACAGTAGGCGCATGATATGTTGGCAGAATATAGAGATGGCGGATGGCACCCAAAATCATGGCGGATGTCAAGGTTGGCGGATGTTACAGATTTAGGGCGCTCCATTAATTGGCCCTGGTTACCAAGGCCGGATGGCGGAATCCTTTTTACATGTTTCAAATTCAAATCAGATTTAAGTGTGTCTTAGAAAATGAGTTCTACTGGGCATAAGCAGGACCTGTCACCCTGTGTATACAACTTGAGGAGGGCTGACCCCCCCCCCCCCCCCCCCCCCCCCTCCGTGAAATATAAATCCCCCCCAACTTCACACCCACGTGAAGCCCTTAACTTCAGCCCCCCACCTTATAGCACCCACCATATAGCACCAATAGCTGCATAGCATGAAGTGGGGAAATAGCAGTGCCGTGGTGCCCTTGAGAGCGTGTGCGAGTTTCAAAAGGGCGAGGTTTCAATAACACAACACTCAAAATCTACAGATCACCAGACTAGGCAGATGCCTGCAATATGAGCACATGACTAATTCAGCTGGTCGTCTGCTGTACATATAGCAGACCACTGGACTTGCAGCTGCCTAGAAGCTGTACGTATAATATAAACAAGGCTAGCGCCTGCAATGGACAGACCATACGAGCTGGAGCTGCTATACATATTGTCTGCCACGTCTGCAATCTAAACACAACACTCCGACTCTGCAGATCAACAGACTAGGCAGATGCCTGCAATATGAGCACATGACTAATTCAGCTGGTCGTCTGCTGTACATATAGCAGACCACTAAACTTGCAGCTGCCTAGCAGCCGTACATATAATATAAAAAAGGTTGGCGCCTGCAAAGTACAGACAAGATGTTCTGGAGCTGCTCTACATATAGTCTGCCACGCCTGCAAACTGAACAAGCCACTAATTCAGCTGGACTGCGGTACAAATAGCAGAGCGCCAGGCTGGGCAGCTGCCTAGCAGCTCCACAGATCATCTCAGCAGAGTGGTGCCTGCAATGCACAGACAGCAAACCGCAGGAGACGCTGTATATTGCCGGCCACACCTTCAATCTAAATACAACACTTCAACACAACAGATCACTAGACTAAAAGGCAGTTGCCTGCAATCTGAACACGCCCCTGATTCAGCTGGACTGCGGGTCAAATAGCCGAGCGCCAGGCTGGGTAGCTGCCTTGCAGCTCCACAGATCATCTCAGCAGGTGGTGCCTGCAATGCACAGGGCAGGCAGGCAGTAGGCGCGGGAGACGCTCTACACATCGCCGGCCACACCCGCAATCTCAATACAACACTTCAACTCTAACCGATGACTAGACTGGAGGGCAGCTACCTGCAATCTGAACACGCCACTAATTCAGCTGGGCTGCGGTACAAATAGCTAAGTGCAATGCTGGGCAGCTTGCCTAGCAGCTCCACAGATCATTCTCAGCAGAGTGGTGCCTGCAATGCACAGAAAGTTACCGCAGGAGACGCTGTACAATTGCCCATAGGCCACAACCTTCAATCTAAATACACCTTCAACTCTAGCAGATCACGATACGGGACAGGCAGTTGGCCTCGCAATCTGAAGCACG
>JACBWV010000338.1:12779519-12932019 GCA_013435795.1 Chlamydomonas sp. ICE-L
CAAGTCGAGATATGTGCGAAGGCATACACATCTGTGGGCGTGCCAGCCGCGAAGGGCAAGATATGTGCAAGGCATTACACATCTGAGTGTGCCATAAAAACAAGGCCGAGTTAGGCGCAAGAGATAAACATCGTGTGGATCCTAAGCAGCACGGTCAAGTGTAGGTGCAAGACATCACAATGCGTGCTGCATGCAGCAAGGGTCAGATATGTGCAAGGATACAAATCTGTGTGCCTGTGCTATAAAAAAGGCCAAGTTAGGTGCAAAGAAGAACATACCACAATCTTTGTGCATCCATAAGCAGCACGGTCAAGGTAGGTGCAAGTCGCCACATCTGTGTGCGTGCCCTGACAGCAAGGTCCAGATATGTGCAAGGCATACACAATTGGGGCCATCCATCAAGGCCGAGGTAGGTGCAAGACATAAACATTGTGGATCTAAGCAGCACGGTCACGGTAGGTGCAAGAATACACATATGCGTGCGTGACATGCAAGCAAGGTTAAGGATTGTGAAAGCTACCACATCCTGTGTGCGTTGCCATGCCAAGCAAGGTCAAGATATGCGAAGGCATACCAATCGGTGTGTGCGTGCCATGCGCAAGGTCAAGATATGTGCAAGGCATACACATCTGAGTGTTGCCATAAAAAAGGCCGGTAGGCGCAAGAAATAAACATCGGTGGAATCTAAGCCGCACGGTCAGGTATGTGCAAAGACATTACACATATGCGTGCGTGCCATGCCGCAAGGTCAAGATATGTGCCAAGGCATACACCATCCGTGTAGTGCCATGCAGGAAAGGTCAAGATATGTGCGAGTCATACACAATCTGTGGTGGTGCCCATGCAGCAAGGTCAAGGATAGGTGCGAGGCTACCACATCTGTGTGCGTGCAATGCAGCAAGGTCAGCATATGTGCGAGGCCATACACATCTGTGACGTTGCCATGCAGCAAGTCAAGATGTGTGCGAGGTCCTACACATCTGTGTGCGTTGCCCTGCAGCAAGGTCAAGATACTGTGCGAGGCATACACCTCTGTGGTGCAATGCCATGCAGCAAGGTTCAAAGATATGGGGGCAGACACATTGTGTGCGTGCCAGGCAGCCAAGGTCAAGATTGTGCGAGGCGATACACATCTATGTACGTGCCATGCAGCAAGGTAAAGATATGTGCGAGGCATAACATCTATGTGCGTGCCATGCAGCAAGGTAAGATATGTGCGAGGCATACACAATCTATGTGCGTTTGTGCCATTGCAGCAAGGTCAAGATATGTGCGAGGCATACCACTCTATGTGAGTGGCCATGCAGCAAGGTCAAGATATGTGCGAGGCATTACACATCTGTGTGCGTGCATGCAGCAAGGTCAAATCCAGATAGTGCACGAATACCAAATCTGTGTGCGTGCATGCAGCAAGGTCAAGATATGTGCAAGACATACACATTGTGTGATGTGCCATGCAGCCAAGGGCAAAGATATGTGCAAGGACATACACATCTGTGTGCGTGCCATGCAGCAAGGTCCAGATATGGCGATGGCATTACACATATGTGTGCGTGCCATTGCAGCAAGTCAAGATTGTGCAAGGAAATAAACATATGCGTGCGTGCCATGGCGCAAAGGTCACGAATGTGCAAGGATACACATCTGTGTGCGTGCCATACAAAAACAAGCAAGTTAGGTGGCAAGACATACCCATCTGGTTGACATCCTATGCAGCATGGTCAGGTAGAGGTGCAAGTCGCACACATCTGTGTGCGTGCCATGAGAGGTAAAGATATGTGGCAGCATACACAATTGTGGTGCATACATCAAGCCGAGTTAGGTGGCACGATTATAAAACATCTGTGTGCATCCTAAGCAGCACGGTAAGGTAGGTGCACGAACATAACATATGCGTGCGTGACAGCAGCAATGTCATCAAGATATGTACAAGGCATACACATTGTGTGCGTGCCCATGCAGCAAGGTCAAGATATGCGCAAGGCAACAACATCTGTGTGCGTGCCATGCAGCAAGGTACAAGATATGCGCAAGGATTCAAATCGGTGTGAGTGCCATGAAGCCAAGGTTCAGAATGTGCAAGGCATACACATCTGAGTGTGCATAAAAAAAGGCCGAGTTAGCGCAAGACATAAACATAGTGAGCCTACTAGCAGCACGGTAAGGGTATGTGCAAGGACATAAACATATGGTGCGCTGCCATGCAGGAGGGCAAGTATATGCAAGGCATACACATCTGGGGGCGTGCCATGCCGCGAAGGTCAAGATAGTTGCAAAGGATACACATCTGTGTGGGCGTGCATGCAGCAAGGTCAAGTATGCGCAAGGCATTACAACAGCGGGTGCCGTGCCATGCAGCAAGGTCAAGATATGTGCGAGGCTAAACATCTGTGTGCGTGGAATCCAGTAAAGGGCAAGAGATGTGCAAGGCATACACATTCTGGGTGCCATAAACAAGGGACGAGTTAGGCGCAGACATAAAAACTCTGTGTGCATCCTAAGCAGCACGGTCAAGGAGGTGCAAGACATACACATAGGCGTGCGTGCCATTGCAGCAAGGGTCAAGATATGTGCAAGGCATAAACATTGTGTGCGGTGCAATACAACAAGGGCCAAGTTAGGTGCAGGGGACATTACACATCTGGTGCATCTAAAGCCGCAAGGTTCAAGGTAGGTGCAACGTTGCACACATATGTGTGCGTGCATGCAGGAAAGGTCCAGATATGTGCAAGGCATACACCATTGTGTGTGCTACATCAAGGCCGAGTTAGGTGCAAGCATAAACATCTGTGTGCATCTAAGCAAGCACGGTCAAGGTTAGGTGAAGACATATACATTGCGGGCGTGCCATGAGCAAGGTCAAGATATGGCAAGGCACCACATCTGTGTGGTGGCCATGCAGCAAGGTCAAGATATGCGCAAGGGCATTACACATCGGGTGTGCGTCTTGACATGCCAGCAAGGTCAAGATATGTGGCGAGCATACACATATGTGTGACGTGCCATCCAGTCAAGGTCAAGATTATGTGCAAGGCAATAAACATCTGAGTGTTGCCATAAAAACCAAGGCGAGTTGGCGCAACGACATACCACATCCGTGTGCATCCTAAGACAGCACGGTCAAGGTAGGTTGCAAAGAAATACACATATGCGGTGGTGCCATGCAGAAATCGGTCAAGATAAGTGCAAGGCTACACATCGTCGTGCAGTGCATACAACAAGCCCAAGGTAGGTGCAAAGACATACACATCGGTGGGCATCAAGCAGCAAGGTCAGGTAGGTGCCAAAGTAGCCACACACTGTGTGCGTGCCATGCAGCAAGGCAAGATATGTTGAAGGCATACACAATTTGTGTGCCATAACATCAATGGGCAGAGTTAGGTGCAAGACCTAAAACATTGTGTGCATCCTAAGCAAGCACGTCAAGGTAGGTGCAAGACAAAACATATGCGGCGTGCCAGCAGCAAAGGTCAAGATTATGTGCCAAGGCATACAATCTGGGGCGTGCCATGCAGCAAGGTAATATGCGACAAGCATACACATCGGTGTGCGTGCAACTGCAGCAAGGTCAAGATATGTGCGAGGCATACACATTGTGTGCGTTTGACATCCAGCGAACGGTCAAGATATGTGCAAGCATACACATCTGAGGGTGTGCCATAAAAAACAGGCCGAGTTAGGCGCAAGGACATAAACATCATGATGGGAATTTCTAAGCAGAACGGTCACGGTAGGTGCAAGAAACACATATGCGTGGCGTGCCATGCAGCAAGGTCAAGATAGGTAAGTGGCAAGGCATACACATCGTGTGTGCGTGCCATACAACAAGGCCAAGTAGTGCAAGACATACAACATCTGTGTGCCATCCTAAAGCAGCACGGTCAAGGAGGTGCAAGCGCAACATATCTGTGTGCGTGCCATGCAGCAAGGGTCCAGATATGTGCAAGGCATACACAATTGTGTGTGCCATACATCAAGGCCGAGTTAGGTGCAAGACATAAACATCTGTGTGCATCCTAAGCAGCACGGTCAAGGTAGGTGCAAGACATACACATATGCGTGCGTGCCATGCAGCAAGGTCAAGATATGTACAAGGCATACACATCTGTGTGCGTGCCATGCAGCAAGGTCAAGATATGCGCAAGGCATACACATCGGTGTGCGTGCCATGCAGCAAGGTCAAGATATGTGCGAGGCATACAAATCGGTGTGCGTGCCATGCAGCAAGGTCAAGATATGTGCAAGGCATACACATCTGAGTGTGCCATAAAACAAGGCCGAGTTAGGCGCAAGACATAAACATCTGTGAGCATCCTAAGCAGCACGGTCAAGGTAGGGTGCAAGACATACACATATGCGTGCGTGCATGCAGGCAAGGTCAAGATATGTGCAAGGCATACACATCTGTGTGCGTGCCATACAACAAGGCCAAGTTAGGTGCAGACATACACATCTGTGTGTGCATCCTAAGCAGCACGGTCAAGGTAGGTTGCAAGGTCGCACACATCTGTGTGCGTGCCATGCAGCAAGGTCAGATATGTGCAAGGCATACACAATTGTGTGTGCCATACATCCAGGCCGAGTTAGGTGCAAAGACATAAACATCTGTGTGCATCCTAAGCAGCACGTCAAGGTAGGTGCAAGACATACACATATGCGTGCGTGCCATGCAGCAAGGTCAAAGATATGTGCAAGGCATACACATCTGTGTGCGTGCCATGCAGCAAGGTCAAGATATGCGCAAGGCATACACATCGGTGTGCGTGCCATGCAGCAAGGTCAAGATATGTGCGAGGCATACACATCTGTGTGACGTGCATCCAGCAGGTCAAGATACTTGCAAGGTACTAATCGAGTTGCCATACAACCAAGGCCGAGTTAGGCGCAAGACATAAACATCTGTGTGCATCCTAAGCAGCACGGTCAAGGTAGGGCCAAGACAGACACATATGCCGTGAGTGCCATGCACAAGCCTGTCAAGATGGTGCAAGACATACACATCTGTGTGCGTGCCATCAGCAAGGTCAAGATAGGTGCGAGGCATACACATCTGTGTGCGTGCCATGCAGCAAGGTCAAGATATGTGCGAGGCATACACATCTGTGTGCGTGCCATGCAGCAAGGTCCAGATAACTGCAAGGCATACACATCTGTGAGTTGCCATGAGCAAGCGTCCAGATATGGCGAGGCCTACAACATATATGTTGCGTGGGTACATGCAGCAAGGAAGATGTGTGCCCCCAAAAAAACAAAAAAAAAAAAAAAAAAAAAAAAAAAAAAAAAAAAAAAACAAAAAAACAAAAAAGTATAAAAAAAAAAAAAAAAAAAAAAAAAAAAAAAAAAAAACAAAAAAAAAAAAAACCACCCCCCCCCCCCCCAAAAAAAAAAAAAAAAAAGAACTCTCCCAAAAAAAAAAAAAAAAAAAAAAAAAAAAAAAAAAAATCCAAAAAAATAAACAAAAAAAAAAAAAAAAAAAAAAAAAAAAAAAAAACAAAAAAAAAAAAAAAAAAAAAAACCAAAAAAAAAAAAAAACGCAAGGCATACACCATTCTGTGCGCGTGCCATGCAGCAAGGTCCCCGGATATGTGCGAGGCATACAACTCTATGTGCGTGCCATGCAGCAAGGTCAAGATGTGTGCAAGACATACACATTCTGGTGGTGCCATTCAGCAGTCAAGATATGTGCGAGGCATACACATCGTTGTGTGGCCATGCAGCAAGGTCAAGATATGCTGCGAGAGGCATACACATCTGTGTGCGTTGCCATTGCAGCAAGGTCAAGATATGTTGTGATGGCATACCATCTGTGTGCGTTGCCATGCAGCAAGGTCAACGATGCGTGCAAGACGTACACCTCTGTGTGCGTGCCATGCAGCAGGTCAAGATATGTGCGATGCATTAAACCATCTGTGTGCCGTGCCATTCAGCCAGGTCAAGATATGTGCGAAGGCATACACATCTGTGTGCGTGCCAGCAGCAATGTTCGTCCAGATAACTGCACAGGCCTTACAACATCTGTGCGCGTGCCATGCAGGCAAGGTCCAGATATGTGCGAGGCATCACCCCATCGTGTGCGTTGCCATTGCAGGCAAGGTCACGGATATTTGCGAGGGGCATACACATCTGCGGCGTGCCCCTGCAGCAAAGGTCACGATATGTGCGAGTCCTTTACAATCTGTGTGGTGCCATGCAGGCAAGGTCAAGATTATGTGTGAGGGCATCACATCTGTCGTGCGTGGCCATCAGCAAGGTCAAGATATGTGCGAGGCATACACATCTGTGTGCGTGCCATGCAGCAAGGTCCAGATATGTGCAAGGCATACACATCTGTGTGCATGCCATACAACAAGGCTGAGGTAGGTGCAAGACATACACATCTGTGTGCTCCTAAGCGCACAGTTTAGTAGGGCAATACATACACCATCGTGTGTGCCTGCCACAAAGGTCCAGAATGTGCAAGAGGCATCACTCTGTGTGCGTGCATGCACATGGTCAAGGTAGGTGCAAGTCCGCATTGTGTTCTTTTCATGTTGGAGCCCCCCCCTTGGATTTTGGAGCCCCCCCCCTTTCATAGCTATTCTGGTCCTGGAGTCATCTGACCAGTCTCCGTTTGTAGATATTTATAATTATTTTCAAATCGGCTTTCAACATTCTAACTTTTAATTAAACGTGTATAGTGATCCCATATTTGTTGCGTGCCATTCAAAAAGGAAGGCCAAGGTCGGTGCACGACATATGCTTCTGTGGGGTATGCCATGCCACAAGGTCCAAGGTAGTTGCAAGCATATATAGGTGTGCCGTGCCGAGGCAACCAGGCCACTATTGATATAGGAGAAACCCAAAACTATAATAGGGTCCCCAGCAATGTGGTCCAACGTGCAAATTGCTGAGGTCCATCAAGTCCATCAAGTCTCTTTAGCCTGTTTGGCTATCCTAGGACTGTAACAGACGTACATTCGAGTAGGGGTGACAAACAAAGTGGGCAGTGCACGTGCAGCCTACCAAACATACATATTGTGCATACACTGCATGTGCAGCCTACCAAACATGCATACAGTGCATACAGTGCTGTGGTGTTGTAGCTGAGACCAAACGTCCGTAAATGGTCAAACCCTTTTGACCGCAGTCCAGTCCCGCCTTGAACTCCATCAAGCGAGGCAACATTTGGTAATCCAGTAGGGCACCGAAAAATTCAATCAATCACATCATTATCAATCAATCACATCATCATCCTCATAGGCACGCTATTAGCTTAAGCACACTGTTTCTTTTTGGGGATACAGACATGGCAGCTTCCACCAGCTCCATGGTCTCTAGTGCTGATCGCCAACCTTTCAACGCCATTGGGAATGCTGTTGTAACAGCTATAAGATCACTCTCTAACCTTCAGGTTTGCCCCAAGGACTGAAAGGAGGGGTGCATAAAGGTTGCAATGAGTAGATAAAAAATAAACAGTGGCCAGGCAGTGTGTGTACTACCAATCTTTAGTCCCGACACATGTAATGCCTTTAGTGGCTAATACATGCATCCAAAAGGTGGATTTATTATTGACAGAAGCGGGTTGGCTTTATGAAATTAATAAGATTTATATGTATAAAACAAAAACTTTCCCAGTGCCTTTATTAAACCCTACTAAACACTCTCTCAAATATGTTATAAAAAGCTTAGCCACGCTTCAAGTACTGGTGGGGTACTGGGGTGTTGCAAATGCCATGGGCAGGAGAAGCAACTGCTGCTGTTATAGAGTTACGCCTGCTATGGGTAGTAGCAGTGGGAGGAGACCACTCCATGTGGCACTAGCCTGGTGCTGTGAAACTGACTGCTCTGCGGGTTCTGGCGAGAGCACGTTTGGTCCATCAGCCTGGCTGAGTTCATTTGTGGCAGATGAGCTTATGCATGGCAGGGCACGAAATAATCTTGAAAGCTTTGTGGGTGATGCATGCTGGTCAGCAGTTATAGCTGCGAAGGACGTGGATGGAGACAAAGGGGTAGGAGTGTAGTAGAGTATTCTGCTGCTAGTCTATATATCTGGGTATAAGCACCGAAGATTCAGTTACTGGAAATCTTGAGTTGCCTTTTCGACACGCCCAATGGTCTAGCTCTCCGTTTCAAGGATTTTGGAAATGGCCTGTATGTATGAAAGTGATCAAAGCTGCATATGAGTACATACAATAATAAATTTATAATAATTAAGCACGGGGATGTATTTGTAGCGCTATGAGTGCTAATAGTGCTACTTAGCACGAAGGCGCCTAAGCCCCCCCCCCCCCCCCGCCTGACCTATATATAATAAAGGTATATACTAATGAACTATATAGTAAGCTGATCATTTAAGCAGGAAATACAGAAAAATATGCCAGTATCAGAATATTATCCACATACAGAATAAAAGTATCCACAATACAGAATAGTATCCGTATACAAATACAAGCATCCAAGTACACAGATAAGTATCCAGTTACAGAATACGTATCCAGTATACGAAAGGAATCCATATCCAGAATAAGTATCCCGTATACAGAATTAAGTATCCGTATACAGAATACGTACTAGCTAAAACGAAGACAATATCTAGTATACAGAATAAGTATCGAGTATACAGAATACAAGGATCCAGTATACAGAATAAGTATCTAGTATACAGAATAAGTATCTAGTATACAGAATAAAAGTATCTAGTATACAGAATAAGAATCCAGTATCAGACTAAGTAGTCCAGTCACACACACACACACACACTATGGCAGTTACAGAATTAACGTATCTATTATACCAGATAAGTATCCAGTATACAGAATAAGTATCCAGTATACAGAATAAGTATCCAGTATACAGAATAAAAGTATGTAGTATACAGAATAAGTATCCAGTATACAGAATAAGTATCCAGTATACAGAATAAATTATCCAGTAATACAGATAAAGTATCCAGTCCAACAGAAGTAAAGTCTCTCGTATACATATAAAAAATCCATACAAAAACAAGTATCTAGTATTCAGAATAAAAGTATCCAGTATACAGAATAAAAGTATCCAGTATACAGAATAAGTATCTAGTATACAGAATAAAAGTATCTAGTATACAGAATACGTATCCATATACAAAACTAAGTATCAAGTATACAGAATGTATGTGTAATACAGATAAAGTACAGTAATACAAATAAGTATCGTCAGTATACAAATAAAAGTATCTAGTAACATAATCACTAATGGAACGGTTTGGACGTTAACGACATTAACGCGTTATTGACATTAAAGCGAGTTAAATCCAAGTTAAGCATGTAAAACCAAGTTACTAAATTATCAAACGTTATTCTCCCTTCACGACACCTCAAAAGGGTCAAACTCCTCGACCCCACCCCTAGATAAGCGTAAACACAAGTTAACACAGGTTAAAACCAGTTATCTTACTTTATGTTGCGTCTTGCATCGCGATATGCGACATTCCTATGCAGGGTCACAAGGGAAAGCAACTGCCAGCCTAGGATTTCCCCGTCAGAATCGCAGGCAGACGACAGACTTCACCCCGGCTCATCCCGACTTATCATCCCGCGCAGGCAGACGACAGACTTCATCCCGGCTCATCCCGACTTATCTTCCCGCGCATGCTGTAAATCGCTGGCTTCGACACACAAATCCGCTAAATCGAAATCCGCGGAGCATCAGCATCAGCGAGCAGCCAAGCAGGGAGCTATATGGAATGCTTACCATGGAGGAGCTCGCTTTCACCATGTGTGCCGTTTGTGCAGGCCGCAGTTAGGGCGCAGTAAACTTTACCCCGCCCATCGTGCACAAACTCAATTAGTTAGTCGCTGGAGCGCAGCGCCCTTAGGTAGCATTTCCGGGCGCATGCTGTCTAGCGCTGGCTTCAACTCACAAAACGCACTTGCGTGTACTGCAAGCATCACTGCTTACCCTGGAGCTCGCTCGCAAGAGCAGCTACCGCAAATTATAAATGCTCGTCTGCCTGTTGACTCGTGAGCGCTTCGCCCACAGCGCTCAAAAACATAACGGCCTTTCTAGTTAGTCGCAATGCCATGAAAGAAAGGAAGCAAGGATACCGGGGAGCGTTTCAGGAAGTACGAGAGAAAGAGAGAATGAGAGAGAGAGAGAGAGAGAGGGAGACATGTACATCTTTCAAATTCAAAATCCTCTCGTGCTCACCTGCTCCTTGCCAATAAATCTAGCGGCTGCCAGTCTTTGCACACATTACGACCAGCCAACGAACTCAGGCTCCTCAGTCCGAACTTCAAAGATGCTTCGCGCTAACGGTACCGCCCTCAAAACCAGAGGTTGTTGTTCGTTGACGCCATGCATTGATTTTATCGCGCTGACCCTTGCACCACTCAGGGAACCGACCGATTATCTGAGGAGCATCTAGATACGTACCTGCTTATTTCAAATTATTATCTCAGATATTTATCTCAGATACTGAACAGATACTATCTAGATGGTATCTAGATATCACAGATACTGGTGCATAGATACTGATATCTGTAGTATCTAGATACTGCCTAGAGAGTATCTAGACAATATCTAGATACGGATATCTGTATTTCTAGATACTTCTTAGAGAGTATCTAAACAATATCTAGATACGGATATCTGTATTGCTAGATACTGTTTAGATAGCGTCTAAACAATATCTGAAACCGTACATGCGCCTGTACCTGTGGTAGCTAGATAACATCTAAATAGTATCTGTGCAATATCTGAGATAAATATCTAAGATAATAATTTGAAATGAGCAGATACGTATCTGGATGCTCTTCAGATAATCTCGAAATTGTATTACAAATTGTTCATGGTGATCTTAAAATCATCCCATGAGTTAGTTTACATGTATATTAAGTAAAGTTGTACTTCTTGAGTCAGTCATTCAGCCAGTTAGGCATCCATATGTCAGTCAGGTGGCTACTTATAAATTGGAAGAGTAGTTCGTCAGCAGGCTACGTGAGCTAAGGCAAGGACCAGCATGGGAGGGCAGGCTATATACACTAAGACAGGTTGTGGGACCAAAAATAGAGGGCATGCTACATGAGCTGAGGCTGGGACTAGCATTGGAGGGCAGGCTACATGGGCAGAGGCAAGGACCAGCATTATTGGAGGGCAGGCTACATGAGCGGAGGCAGGGACCAGCAATGGAGGGCCAGCTACAAGAGCATAGGCAGGGACCAGCAATGGAAGGTAGGCTAAATGAGTGACGATAGGGACCATCAGTGGAGGGCAGGCTACATGAGCGGAGGCAGGGCCCAGTAATGGAGGTCAGGCTACATGAGTGGAGGCAAGGACCAGCAATGGAGGGCAGATTACGAGAGCGGAGGCAAGGACCAGCATTGCAGGGCAGGGACCAGCAATGGAGCGCAGGCTACATGAGCGGAGGCATGGACCAGCAATGGAGGGCAGGCTACATGAGTGGAGGCAGGGACCAGCAATGGAGCGCAGGCTACATGAGCGGAGGCAGGGACCAGCAATGGAGGGCAGCCTTCATGAGCGGAGGCATGGAGCAGCATTGGACGGCAGGCTATCCTACATGAGCGGAGGAAGGGACCAGCAATGGAAGGTAGGCTACATGAGTGAAGACAGGGACCAGCAATGGAGGGCAGGCTACATGAGCGGAGGTTGGGACCAGCATTGGAGGGCAGACTACGAGAGCGGAGGCAGGGACCAGCAATGGAGCGCAGGCTACATGAGTGACGGCAGGGACCATCAATGGAGCGCAGCCTACATGAGCGGAGGCAGGGACCAGCAATGGAAGGTAGGCTACACGAGTGAAGACAGGGACCAGCAACGGAGGGCAGGCTACATGAGCACAGGCATGGAGCAGCATTGGACGGCAGGCTACATAAGCGGAGGAAGGGACCAGCAATGGAAGGTAGGCTACATGAGTGAAGACAGGGACCAGCAATGGAGGGCAGGCTACATGAGTGGAGGTAGGGACCAGCATTGGAGGGCAGACTACGAGAGCGGAGGCAGGGACCAGCATTGGAAGGTAGACTACACGAGTGACGACAGGGACCATCAATGGAGGGCAGGCTATATGTATGAGAGGGGGCCAGGCCGAGGGACCCGCACTGGAAGGCTGGCTACATGAGCTAGGGCAGGGACCAGCAATTGAAAGCAGGCTATCTGAGCATGGGGTGAGCTATCTCTTAAGAGCATTCCCATGCATGACAATACATGCATGACTAACCCCGTACAGTCTGGTTGACTCATGGAACTAAGTATCAAAATAATGAAATTGTATTGATGCCCATGGGCAGGCAAGAGCGTAAGATGTATCCTACCTTTCAGTAGATGGGACTGCAACCTCTCGGAGGCATCAGTAGCCCCAGTATCCCACTTAGTGTAGACCACGTCCTTCACTTGGAAATCTCCCTACATAAATGAGGGACCAGATGAGCTGAGTGAGATGCTGTGAGTGATCAATGTGCTGAGTGAAGATATGAGCTAAGTGATGAGATGAGCTGAGTGAGATGATGCGCTAAGCGTTGAAACATGTTGAGTAAGATGCACCATGTGAGGAGATGCAATGAGTGATGAGATGAGCTGAGTGAGATCATGCGATAAGATGATATGGGTTGAGTGAAATGCACTATGTGATGAGATGCGCAAAGTGATGAGATGAGCTAGGTCACATGAAATGAGTGAGATGCACTGATTGATGAGCTGAGCTGAGCGAGATGCGATAAGTGAGGAGATAAGCTTAATGGGATGAGCTGACAAGCTGAGCTGAGCTGAGCGAGATGAGCTAAGCGAGAAGATAAGCTGAATGGGATGAGCTGAGCGAGCTGGGCTGAGTGATGAGCTGAGCTAAGAAGGATGCGCTAAGTGAGGAGATGAACTGAGATAGATGAGATGAGTGAGATACGCTAATTTTCTGGGCTAAGGGATGAGACAGCTGAATGAGATGATCTGCATTGCAAATTTAGGCGGTCTTTGGCAGGTCTTTGGCACCCTTTTCCCCCCCCCTGCAGACCCCCCCCCCCCCCCCCCCCCCCCCCCCACCACACACACATGCACCTTTTAAGGCCACATAAAAGGTTGCCTAAGCCCCCAACAAATCAGCAATGCTGAGTGAGATACGCTGAGTGATGAGACGACCCGAGTAACATGATCTGGGCCAATGAGGATGTCATAAAGAATTAAGAGCTGAACTTACATTGTGATGGCTATCAGTATGGTATGGTAATCTATGAAGGGCAGGGAGCACGGCAAGGGGCTGGGATGTGATAAAGCGCATGCGTTAGAGAGCAATGAAGGGCAGGATGCAGGGTTGTGCATGATGGGGAGGATGGCAGTGAATGCCACGAGAGGGGAGTACGGCATGGAAGGTCAAGGGGACCAGATCAGGGCAGGGCGGACAGCAGGACAGGGCATCGCGTACCCGAGGTGCCAGCTTCTGGGGGTGTGTTGTTGGCCTGCAAGCATTCCAAGTTGTTGGGGGATGGGTCAATGGGTAAGAGCACAGGCATGGGCATGGTGGGGTTTCAGGCGACTAACAAAGTAAGATCCAGACTTAGGTGCAGCTAAGAATCCAGGAGGCAAGGATAGCTGAGTCGCGGTGAGCGATGGGCATCTTCGGGAGTAGGGGGGATGAAAAGAAGCCCAGATCTTTCAGGCAGCCCTCTCTGACATCCAATCGAGATGGGATTGAAAGGAGCCTTTGTATTATTCGCTAGCATTCTCGGAATGTTTCAACTGTTCATCAACGACAGCATGCGCAATGAGTGATGCAACGCCTGCGACTCTGATTGCTTGCTGGTTTGAATGCGTACCAGCGGAAACTGGCGTTTGGTCCTGCCTATTCAAACTTCGAGCGAAGGAGCGCGGGATGTATGCGGGGGTGTATGCCAGGGGTGTATGCCCCTGGTGCCCGCTGGTGCCCTGGGCTGTGCTGGGAGTGTGCGTGAAGCATTTGCTGAAGGGGGCAGATTCCTTCAAGCCATGCTGTGTCAGGACAGGTCTTGCAGATTGTCACTGCAGGACTGCCATTGCTGTGCCTGACGAGTTTGCCAAGCAATTAACCGCTATCATGGCAGTTATAAATCTCTGATATAAATAGACTGACCCACATACCGGTAAATACAATTAACGGTATCATTAATATATTTCAATGCATGGACACGACACTTTATTATCTGTGTTAAGTCAGCTAGACACCTAGACTCCTAGGCATATCTTTGAACTATCTTTACACGGATGATGTAACAAGTAACTAACAGAGTTCAAGTTCACGTACACGGTATCCGGTTCTTTAAAGTATGGAGTGGTGCTGTCCGTGTTTACTCCACCAGCAGACGGCGAGCAACTTAAATCCCTTCGTTCCACGGTAGGTATATTAATGTATTCCTGGTGTCTGTGGGTAGATGACAGTGAGCAACACGGAGTCAGGGCATCTGAAAACATTATAGCAATCAAATCGAAACCGTTTTAAGGAGGTTACAGTAGGCGCATGATATGTTGGCAGAATATAGAGATGGCGGATGGCACCCAAAATCATGGCGGATGTCAAGGTTGGCGGATGTTACAGATTTAGGGCGCTCCATTAATTGGCCCTGGTTACCAAGGCCGGATGGCGGAATCCTTTTTACATGTTTCAAATTCAAATCAGATTTAAGTGTGTCTTAGAAAATGAGTTCTACTGGGCATAAGCAGGAGCAAAATAATTATTGGACCTGTCACCCTGTGTATACAACTTGAGGAGGGCTGACCCCCCCCCCCCCCCCCCCCCCCCCCCCTCCGTGAAATATAAATCCCCCCCAACTTCACCCCCACGTGAAGCCCTTAACTTCAGCCCCCCACCTTATAGCACCCACCATATAGCACCAATAGCTGCATAGCATGAAGTGGGGAAATAGCAGTGCCGTGGTGCCCTTGAGAGCGTGTGCGAGTTTCAAAAGGGCGAGGTTTCAATAACACAAAACTCAAAATCTACAGATCACCAGACTAGGCAGATGCCTGCAATATGAGCACATGACTAATTCAGCTGGTCGTCTGCTGTACATATAGCAGACCACTGGACTTGCAGCTGCCTAGAAGCTGTACGTATAATATAAACAAGGCTAGCGCCTGCAATGGACAGACCATACGAGCTGGAGCTGCTATACATATTGTCTGCCACGCCTGCAATCTAAACACAACACTCCGACTCTGCAGATCAACAGACTAGGCAGATGCCTGCAATATGAGCACATGACTAATTCAGCTGGTCGTCTGCTGTACATATAGCAGACCACTAAACTTGCAGCTGCCTAGCAGCCGTACATATAATATAAAAAAGGTTGGCGCCTGCAAAGTACAGACAAGATGTTCTGGAGCTGCTCTACATATAGTCTGCCACGCCTGCAAACTGAACAAGCCACTAATTCAGCTGGACTGCGGTACAAATAGCAGAGCGCCAGGCTGGGCAGCTGCCTAGCAGCTCCACAGATCATCTCAGCAGAGTGGTGCCTGCAATGCACAGACAGCAACCGCAGGAGACGCTGTATATATTGCCGGCCACACCTTCAATCTAAATACAACACTTCAACACAACAGATCACTAGACTAAAAAGGCAGTTGCCTGCAATCTGAACACGCCCCTGATTCAGCTGGACTGCGGGTCAAATAGCAGAGCGCCAGGCTGGGTAGCTGCCTTGCAGCTCCACAGATCATCTCAGCAGGGTGGTGCCTGCAATGCACAGGGCAGGCAGGCAGTAGGCGCGGGAGACGCTCTACACATCGCCGGCCACACCCGCAATCTCAATACAACACTTCAACTCTACCGATGACTAGACTGGAAGGGCAGCTACCTGCAATCTGAACACGCCACTAATTCAGCTGGGCTGCGGTACAAATAGCTAAGTGCAATGCTGGGCAGCTGCCTAGCAGCTCCACAGATCATCTCAGCAGAGTGGTGCCTGCAATGCACAGAAAGTTACCGCAGGAGACGCTGTACATATTGCCGGCCACACCTTCAATCTAAATACAACACTTCAACTCTACAGATCACTAGACTGGAAAGGCAGTTGCCTGCAATCTGAACACGCCACTAATTCAGCTGGGCTGCGGTACAAATAGCAGAGCGCCAGACCGGGCAGCTGCCTAGCAGCTCCACAGATCATCTCATCTGGGTGGTGCCTACAATGCACAGGACAGGCAGGCAGTAAGCGCGGGAGACGCTCTACATATCGTCAGCAACACCTGCAATCTAAATACAACACTTCAACTCTACAGATCATTAGACTGGAAGGGCAGCTACCTGCAATCTGAACACGCCACTAATTCAGCTGGAATGCGGTACAAATAACAGAGCGTCAGGCTGGGCAGCTGCCTGGCAGCTTAACAGATCATCTCATCAGGGGGGTGCCTGCTATGCACAGACAGTAAGCAGTGGTGATGGCGGTTGCAGTGATGGTGGTTGTGGTGGTGGTTGTTGTAGGATATAAAAAGTACAGGGAGTGCATTGCTCTGGCTAGGGGCGGGTCAGGGAGGTGGCTGATCATGAGGAGGTGAGGCATGAACAGGTTTGGTGGCAGTGGTGTTGGCGGTGGCAGTGGTGGTAGTTGTGGTAGGATGTTCAAGTAGAGGGAGTGCATTGCTCTGATCAGGGGCGGGTCATGGAGGTTGCTGATCATGAGGAGGTGAGGCATGAACAGGTTTGGTAGCAGTGGTGTTGGCGGTGGCAGTGGCAGTGGTGGTGGTAGGATGTACAAGTAGAGGGGGGATATTGCTCTGGTCAGGGACGGGTCAGGGAGGTTGCTGATCATGAGGAGGTGAGGCATGAACTGGTTTGGTGGCAGTGGTGTTGGTGGTGGCGTTGGTGGTGGTGGTTATGGTAGGATGTTGAAGTAGAGGGAGTGCATTGCTCTGGTCAGGGGCGGGTCAGGGAGGTTGCTGTCATGAGAAGGTGAGGCATGAACAGGTTTGGTGGCAGTGGTGTTGGCGGTGGCAGTGGTGGTAGTTGTAGTAGGACGTTCAAGTAGAGGGAGTGCATTGCTCTGGTCAGGGGTCATGGAGGTGGCTGATAATGAGAAGGTGAGGCATGAACAGGCCTGGTGGCAGTGGTGATGGCAGTGGTGGTGGTGGTAGGATGTATACGTCCAGGGAGTGATTGCTCTGGTCAGGGGCGGGTCAAGTAGGTGGCTGATCATGAGGAGGTGAGGCATGAACAGGTTTGGTGGCAGTGGTGTCGGCGGTGGCAGTGGTGGTAGTTGTGGTAGGATGTTTAGGTAGAGGGAGTGCATTGCTCTGGTAAGGGGCGTGTACGGGAGGTTGCTGATCATGAGGAGGTGAGGCATGAACAGGCCTGGTGGCAGTGGTGTTAGCGGTGGCAGTGGTGGTGGTGGTAGGATGTAAAAGTACAGGGAGGTCATTGCTCTGGTCAGGGGCAGGTCAGGGAGGTGGCTGATCATGAGGAGGTGAGGCATGAACAGGTTTGGTGGCAGTGGTGTTGGCGGTGGCAGTGGTGGTGGTTGTGGTAGGATGTTCAAGTAGAGGGAGGGCATTGCTCTGGTCAGGGGCGGGTCATGGAGGTTGCTGATCATGAGGAGGTGAGGCATGAACAGGCCTGGTGGCAGTGGTGTTGGCGGTGGCGGTGGTGGTAGGATGTAAAAGTACAGGGAGGGCATTGCTCTGGTCAGGGGCGGGTCAGGGAGGTTGCTGATCATGAGGAGGTGAGGCATGAACAGGCCTGGTGGCAGTGGTGTTGGCGGTGGCAGTGGTGGTGGTGGTAGGATGTAAAAGTACAGGGAGTGCATTGCTCTGGTCAGGGGCGGGTCAGGGAGGTTGCTGATCATGAGGAGGTGAGGCATGAACAGGTTTGGTGGCAGTGGTGTTGGCGGTGGTGGTGTTGGTGGTTGTGGTAGGATGTTTCAGTTGAGGGAATGCATTGCTCTGGCCAGGGGTCATGGAGGTGGCTGATTGTGAGGAGGTGAGGCATGAACTTGTTTGGTGGCAGTGGTGTTGGCAGTGGCAGTGGTGGTGGTTGTGGTAGGACGTTAAAGTAGAGGGAGTGCATTGCTCTGGTCAGGGGCGGGTCAGGGAGGTTGCTGATCATGAGGAGGTGAGGCATGAACAGGTTTGGTGGCAGTGGTGTTGGCCGTGGCAGTGGTGGTGGTTGTGGTAGGATGTTGAAGTAGAGGGAGTGCATTGCTCTGGTCAGGGGTCATGGAGGTGGCTGATCATGAGGAGGTGAGGCATTAACAGGCCTGGTGGCAGTGGTGTTGGTGGTAGGATGTAAAAGTACAGGGAATGCATTGCTCTGGTCAGGGGCGGGTCAGGGAGGTTGCTGATCATGAGGAGGTGAGGCATGAACAGGTTTGGTGGCAGTGGTGTCGGCGGTGGCAGTGGTGGTAGTTGCGGTAGGATGTTTAGGTAGAGGGAGTGCATTGCTCTGGTAAGGGGCGTGTAAGGGAGGTCGCTGATCATGAGGAGGTGAGGCATGAACAGGTTTGGTGGCAGTGGTGTTAGCGATGGCAGTGGTGGTGGTTGTGGTAGGATGTTGAAGTAGAGGGAGGGCATTGCTCTGGTCAGGGGCGGGTCAGGGAGGTTGCTGATCATGAGGAGGTGAGGCATGAACAGGTTTGGTGGCAGTGGTGTTGGCGGTGGCAGTGTTGGTGGTTGTGGTAGGATGTTGAAGTAGAGGGAGTGCATTGCTCTGGTCAGGGGCGGGTCAGGGAGGTGGCTGGTCATGAGGAGGTGAGGCATGAA
Organism: Chlamydomonas sp. ICE-L; assembly: GCA_013435795.1. Taxonomy (NCBI): domain Eukaryota; kingdom Viridiplantae; phylum Chlorophyta; class Chlorophyceae; order Chlamydomonadales; family Chlamydomonadaceae; genus Chlamydomonas; species Chlamydomonas sp. ICE-L. Next base: position 12,798,216 of record JACBWV010000338.1, read on the forward strand.
CAGGTTTGGTGGCAGTGGTGTTTGGGGTGGCGGTGTTGTTGGTTGTGGTCGGATGTTTAAATAGAGGGAGGGCATTGCTCTGGTCAGGGGTCATGGAGGTGGCTGATCATGAGGAGGTGGAGCATGAACAGGCCTGGTGGCAGTGGTGATGGCAGTAGTGGTGGTGGTAGGGTGTAAAAGTACAGGGAGTGCATTGCTCTGGTTAGGGGTGGGTCAGGGAGGTGGCTGATCATGAGGTGAGGCATTAACTAATACCTAATCGCCTAATCATCACACACACGCCAGGCTCTAGAGCAGCCGAAGCCGCAAGACTTATATTCGCTAATGAAGCTTCGTTATGCTTCTATTGGCTGGAAGTGCGATTGGGTATACGTTGGCTTACGCAGGCTGCAGTTGCGCCCATCTGAAGTTGGGTGAGTTTCGTGGTGCGCCTGGCTCCCTTGAGGTCCGCCGAGACTGTTGAAGTGCATGTCAGTGGTTTGGTTGCGATGCGGCGTAAAATGCGGATGCTCGTGAGTTGCGAGTGTTGCTCGGCTTCTGTAAAGTGCTTGAAGCGTTGATTGGTGCGAAAGAGAATATCTGGAAATCCAGATATTCGAGTTAGTCAGCTACGCGTCAGACACTCGAGAGACGGTACAGTCACTCAGATACGGTACAGAGATTGGCGCGTTCCCTGAGTGCACCTAGCGCCATTGCGTCAGTGGCGCCAGTCCAGCTCTCTTAGCTAACCTAACCATCCCACCTTCCGCAGCCACAAAGTACAGCGAGTCCCCGTATTGGATGAAGCATTGTCCTCCTGATATCCAGGTAGGTGTTGACCACCGTCGTGAATAGCTTCCAATTTGCGCGTTCCTGCCCTGCGCGTGCCAACCCTGGCCGTATGCGGATTGCGCGTCGACCTGTGAGGGGCTGCGTGCGTTGTGTGGGTGGGTCTGAGATGATCAAGGGAGGGGGGTTGGGGTTGGTGGTGGTGGTGGTGGTGGTGGTGGTGTGTGGGGTGTGTGGGTGGGTATGGGGGATGAAACAGAAGGGGGTGGGATGAAAGAGATGGGGGGTGGGATGAAAGAGATGGGGTGGGGGGTGAAAGAGATGGGGGTGGGATGAAAGAGATGTGAGAGGGATGAAAGAGATGGGGGGGGGGGGGGGGGGGGGGGGGGTGAAAGAGATGGGTCTGAGTTGATAAAAAGGGGGGGGGGGGAGGGGGTGCGGGGGGATTCCTTTAGTTCAGATACGCCTGGCAGGTAGATATGGCGGGGGTAGTAGTACTTGTTTACGTGTGTGTATGAGGGGGGGGAGGGCAGGGGGGGGACTTTGACTGTCCCTTGCTTGGCACACATTGATCTTGTCTTCTTACTCATGCATAATTAAATTGACTTGCAGATCCGGAACCACGCCAAACGCTGGAAGTGGGCAAACTCCGTTGCAAATGAGTTCAGAAAGGCAAGTAGTGCTCCCACACATTTTCGGTTGCCTTGTGTTGCTGCATGGCGTGCTTACTTGCTTGTTTGATTAGTGAATAGTTGTGTGCTGGTGACATGTTTGGCTGCTGTATATATGATGACTGTCATGTCCTGAACCTGCATGCGTGTACGTGTGGCCTGCCGGTTATCCCTGGGGCGCCTGAGGTCTTTAGGATCATTGGCGTGTCTGGGGGGTCACATTGTATACAAGGTAGCGTGAAGCACATGACGTTCGTAGTCATACGTACATAGACCTCATCATGTTGCTTGCCCACTAGTGGGTTTCCGCCTTGTGTGCTTACTTGCTTGTGTGATTAGTTAATAGTTGTGTTGCTGTATGAGTGCTTGACCATGTATGCCCCTGTATGTATACGTACACACGCATGCCCTTCCCCGGCCTGCTAGCTGCTCCAAGGTTGAACAAGGTGCGTCGGCCGGTCCCCCTTGGCATGTATGTGTGACATTCTGCGGGTACTTCCTAGCAGTGTGCTGGTGACATGTTTGGCTGCTGTATATATGATGACTGTCATGTCCTGAACCTGCATGCGTGTACGTGTGGCCTGCCGGTTATCCCTGGGGCGCCTGGGGCGCCTGGGGGTGATAGTGGTTGACCTGGACAGTGGGGGTGGGGGTGGGGGTGGACAGTGTGTGTACACATGTATGTCTGGGGTGGGGGTTGGGGGGTGCACCCCACGTGGGGCGGGGGGGGCAATATTGATGGTTACATTGATGGTTAGCTTGATTGGTTACATTGATGGTAAGCTTGATTGCATTGATATTTAGCTTGATTAATAGCTGGAGCCTGTTAGCATGGACGGTAATATAAAAATGCATGCAATACCGTATGAATCAACAAAAATGTAACAAATCGGTGCCGCTCGTCCATCTACGATTTTACTACGTTCCCGTGTCTTTGAAGTTAACTTAAGTAAGTTAGCGTAACTTAAGTTAACTTGACTTAGCTCAACTTAACGTGTGTTGCGTTAACTTGCGTAAGTTAAAGTGTAGCTTAACTTCAATTCACATAACGTGACTTAACTCAACTTAACTTGTCCACACGTTAATCAACGTTAATATAACGTCAAATGTCGTCCGTTAACTCTGTGTCAATAACGTGCATAGTTAATCTGTTTTAACTCCCTTTAACGTCCAACACTGTTTCCATAGTGAATACATGTATCCAGTATACAGAATAAGTATCCAGTATACAGAAAAAGTATCCAGTATACAGAATAAGTATCTAGTATACTGAATAAAGGTATCAAGTATACAGAATAAGTATCAAGTATACATAATAAAAGTATCCAGTATACAGAAAAAGTATCCAGTATACAGAAAAAGTATCCAGTATACAGAATAAAAGTATCCAGTATACAAAATAAAAGTATGCAATACCGGTATACAGAATAAAAGTATCCAATATACAGAAAAGGATGTGAGAGGCATGTGTATATAAAATAATAAAGTACGGATACAGCATATAATAATGAAGCATATAAAAAGCTGAGCGTGTAAGCTGGAGTAGACAGAAAAGGATCCAGTATAACACCCAGATAAAGTATATAATAATAAGTATACAATAATAAAGTAAATCGTAATAAAGTGCGGACTACAAGTGACCCTTACTTTGGAAGCCTTCATTTTGGAAGCCTTCCTGCCAGAGCACATGCGCGAACTACAGTGGATTCACAGAGATTGGATAAAAACGATGCAGATATCGTGTGTTTTTAAGCCCGCAGCGAAGGAACAGAGTGGCCGGCTGGCATGCAACAAACGGGTCGAAGTGGTTTACAAAGACCCTGGTTTAGCTTTTGTTTTTTGGCGGGAGCCCCCATGTTTACCCATTTGTCCGTTGGTCAGACCGAAAAATTGAAAAAATTGAAGCCTAGCACGTCATCCAACGGTCGCGTAACTAACTCGCTTCCATTCGGTCAGCTCCATCGTTGCCACCTTTCGTTCCGTTGCCAACACACTCCGCCAATTTTCCGCGTCGCTTGCGACGCTGCATAGGACTTGTTCTTCAAGTTGTCATCATTATTGTCAAACGTGATAAGGGTCTTGCCAGGCTGAACTGGGCCAGGCCAGGCCAAGCCAAGCCAAGCGAATGCCCGAAATCTTGCCCTAAATTCTCAAGTTCGAGAAGGCACTACCATACGAACTACGAAGTGTTTCGAACATCCAAATCCGAATCCAAATACGTTCGAGAAGGCACTACGAACATCCAAATCCAAATCGTCCGCTGAATGGCTAAAAGCCCCCGTATACACGCACCAGGGCTGACCGTGAGGGGCCCACGGGCAATAGCCTTTTCCAACTACAATGACGGCAGTGCCAAGGCAGAGAACGTCTTCATGAATGACTTCCGGTTGTAGCTTTGAGATTCCGGATGCAAACGATGTTGCTAAGCACACGCTTTCCTTACCTTATTCCGTCGAGAGTAAACTGGGACAGAGAATTTCAGGAGGTGTGTAGATAGAGACGGATGTCGGCACTCGTCAAGACATGAGTCAACAGGATATGGGAGGATTGCTATGAAGAGTGGGCCGTAGAGAACAAGGAAGTGGAGTTCACGTGGTAGCCCTGTAATTTGTAGGCTGCGAGGGCGTGGTCCACAAGCAGCGCCACGGTCAGTTGCGCGGACAAATCCGGAAGCAGGGCAAGCCGAAGGTCGACGTTCGGCAGGGAAGACGGGTACAGGGGAAGCGGTGGAGGTTGTGGGAGAGTAAGGGGCGGGGAGAGGGCGTCAAAGGGCAGCTTTAAGAGTGGCAAGATTGGCTAGATCAGAGGGCTAGATATCATCAAATATCATATAGGATCGATGCGAAGTCACGGCGGTTCTAGTCGCGGTTAGGGTATAGGAGAGTCATCAAATATTCCCATCCACGCTGGCATGGCAATATCTCCAGACGTGGGAACTGCCCTCCTGTCACATTACGAAACAACGAGATTTCACTATGGGACACCACGCTGTCGCCTGCGAATAAACACGCTGTCGCTTGCGAACAACTGAGCTGTCGCCGTGTAGTGATTTTTGTTGGAGCACGCTCAAAAGTTTGCAACTTGGATGCAGATCCCGAGTTGTGCCGTTTTAGGCCCGTACGCGCCTAACACCCGTACGACGAACGGCTGATGGCCTGACTGTACGCGTACGGTGGGTACGGTTGGCTATACCTACTTGAAGTACATGTTGCCCGACCCGACCCGACCCGACAGAACGATGTTGTCCGAGGACCCCCTTTATTTGGACAGCTTCCTTACAGCTTGTTTCCAACTGGTTGGGGGTCCGGTTAAGGATTGTGTTTCGGAGGGTTTAGACTCGACCTCTAACCGGGCCTTAACTTTCGGGAAGATGGTTGGAAACGTTCCACCAGTTAAGCAGTCTTTTGCACCTGACCAGGTCACAGCCTGTTTCCAATTGAGGGTTAGGCCGGGTTATGGAGCATAACCGTCCTCGGTAATCGGAAACACTCAAAAATTTGTACTTCGCTCGACCGACTTGTACACCAGTTTCCAGCACAAGGGCGTGACCGCCCTTGTGTTGGCAATTGAATGGGGATCCGCTGGAGGTATGAGGAAGCCTCGCTGAGCCCCTCTGTCACTAGGGTTGTTATGTGTGCTGTGTGCAATGTGCGGTGTGTGCAACCTTGTTGCTGCCCTCGTGGCTGTTCTTGCGGAACGTGTGTCTCGTATCCCGCGCTTTGGTACACAGTTGCGCGTTACCTCATAAACTGGGGCTGTGCACCCTCCGGCTGTGACTAGGCAGTCTCCTTCGGGATGACTTGACTGTCGAATCCCAACGTCAAGTGGTTCGGGGCGCAGTTTGACTTAAATCTACCTGGAAGACGAGGTGACGTGACTGAAGATACATCTTGTCTGAAATTTGCTTCGAGTCGGAGAATGGTTGACTGTATTTGCGAGTTTATCGAGCTGCCTTCCGTTTGCAAACGTCAGTTGGTGCGGTCTAAATGCACTTTGTTGGGCGAACCCTTAGGTTCCCTAGCGCACCCGTTTGGCGCATCCGTTTGGTGCATCTGTTTGGCGCATCCGTTTGGCGCACCCGGCAGTACGCCTGATGTACCGAAGTCGGTACCCATGGAGGGGCGGTAAAAATTTGATGACGTGCCGGTGCGGATCGGGGTTACCCTTAACCGTGCCCCCCCCCCACGGTTAAGCGTAACCCCGATCCGCCTTGGTTCCACGCTGGCACTTTGACCGCAGCAGCTGTCACTTGCGGCCATAATGTGGTGAGCGCGAGCGCTGCAATCTTGTAGATCGCGCAGTCACGCGCGATCCCTTCAATTTCCTAGAAACTCTGACGCTCACCGCTATGGATTCGTCTGGTCAAGGTTTGTTTTTCAAGCAGAACCAGCATTGGGGCATCAACGAGCACCCTAGAAGCTTCTGGGATATGGTAACGAAATGGAAAAGGACAGGGCCAACGTCTTGGAGTCAGAACATGAACTCGAATTGCGAGACGGCTGCACGAAAGAAAGTCAAGCCGGCGAGTAAATAATTCAAACGCTTCCAAGCTGTCGAACAACTGATTTAACGATCACATAACCCAGATCTTCCCATAACCCAGATTTCAGGGACAATCGGAAACACTAAATTGTACAGCGGGGTTACGCGACAGGAAGCTGGCTAGAACACGGGTTACGAGTACTGCCGCACTACAGTTTGCGGGGTTATCCATAACCGTAACCTGGTCTTATGGAAACAGGCTGTCAGTTCAAAATGGGTCAACGTGGCAAATGCGCTCTGCAGCACTCCCTCGCGATTCAGACGCTGATTTCAGCGTATATTCCACTTCTGGCCGCTGCTGGTTGCCTCAGGAAGATCAGTCAAAATTGCGTGGCAGGGACGGTGCACTGCTGCTGCGAATCCATCTTAGAGAAACTGTGCGATCAATGATGAGTGTCCGAGAAAGAAAGAAGGATGCGGGACTCCAAAGCAGCGTGATTTTTAAGATGCGCGCTCGAACTTCGTGACGTCACCATATCTCATTCATCAACCGAACTTAACCGCCCCTTAACTTTCTTTAATGGCGGGGGGGGTGCGCCTTTGCACTAACCGGGACGGTTGGTCTTTAACCGGACCTTAACTTTTCGTGTTTCCGACCAAACACCGGTTATTAGCGCCGAAAATAACGACTTTAACCGCCGCTTAACCGGACCCTTAACTGGTTGGAAACAATCTGTTAATCACGCACGCCGACTTGGCGTACTGTTTTTCTTTTTCTTTTGTTTCATTCCGCATCTTCGATTCCGAAGTCGCCTGTTCGTCTCAGGCGACCTACCACCAATCGAAATTGTTTTCACGAGCTGTCCGATTTTGCCACTTCGAGATTGCAACTCTATCCACGCGGGGCGCTCAGAGCCTCAGACCCCCCCCCCCCCGTTTGTTTATCGCATAATTTACTACAACTGCAAATCAACGGTGTCATCAGGAGTCGAAAATTGCCTGTGTGTCACGGGGTACCAAAGGTGTGGGGTCTCTGTATTCCTGAAGTCGGGATACCGGGGATTGGAAGCTCGCAACGGAGTCTTCCGTGGGCCGGTAGCGGAAGGGACTCGGAAAACGCAGAGGGTTGATTACCCGAGGTTGTTTCTGTAGAAGCGTTGAGTGTTGAAGAGAGTTACAAAGGGTTCAAAGAACGGAATAAAGCTATAAATTGTGGTCGCCATGTGAACGGGCAAGTGCCTACAGAACCTGCCGGAAATGGCCAGTGTGATGCGAATTGCAATGCGCTATAACCGTTGAAGGCTGTCAAGCGCTGCAATAGCTTAAGATAACTAAATATGACGGGTGAAAGCTTTCATATGGTCAACGTGACGGTTTAATGTTAGTCGGGGTAAACACGGAAAAGGGGTAACTCCGCAAGCAGCGCTTAGCGATGGCCTACACCGAGGATAGGCCAGAAGCGTACCTGTAGAAGCGTTGAGTGTTGAAGAGAGACCGACTGTGGCCGGCTCTCGGGTTATCAACCCCATAGTTTCTAGGTTACGCTTACAGCTATGGCTGTGTATTGTTTGCGAAATGGAGATCTCGTGCAATGTTTTATGGCACAAGATTTATTATTAGCTTTGTGTTAAGGCAGGTGCTTGCGCGCTATGGAACCTGCGCTGGGGCGCGCCGGCGCGGCCTTGGCCCGCACTCGTATCAGGGCTGTAGTTGAGTGACTAGGAGTGACTATGTGTGGCTGAGCACTAGGACAGCTGCGTGCAGCTTCAGCGCTGGGGTAGCCGCATGCAGCTGAGCGCCAGGTAGGCACGTACTGTGGCCAGGTGGGCCGGGCCTAGGTCTGGTCGGAGTCTACGCTAGTGCGTGTGTGTGCGGTACAGGGTGTTTCCCTGCTTTAAGTGATACGTAACTAAACACACGATCGCGTGTGACATGTGATTCAGGAATTGCTAAGGAAGATATATTGTTACAATTAGTAGAAGACAGTGAAAACAACTGAGCAGTCTGGCGGTACTTAGCAGTACATCGGCGACGCTGCCCCCTGATAGGGCAGTGGCGTCGAGGGCTGCAAGCTAAGCAGTCCTGCAAACCAGATGGCAGGACTTGGGAGGGCACAGCACTAGCAGCTTGTTTCCAACCAGTTAAGGGTCCGGTTAAGTGGCGGTTAAGTTCGTTATTTTCGGCGCTAACCGGTGTTTGGTCGGAAACACAAAAAGTTGAGGTCCGGTTAAAGACCAACCATCCCGGTTAGTGCAACGGCGCACCCCCCCCCCGCCGTTAAAGAAAGTTAAGGGGCGGTTAAATTCGGTTGATGAATTAGATCTGGTGACGTCACGAAGTTGGCGCGCGCCTCTTAAAAATCTCGCTGCTTTAGAGTCCCGCATCTTTTCTTTCTTTCTCGGAAACTCATCATCAAACGCACTGTTCCACCAAAATGGATTCTCAGCAGCAGGCACCGTCCCTGCCACGCAATTTTCGACTGATCATCCTAAGTCAACCAGCAGCGGCTAGAATGGAAGCGGAATAAACGCTGAAATCAGCGTTTGAATCGCGAGGAAGTGCTGCAGAGCGCATTTGCCACGTTGACCCATTTTCAACTGACCTGGCCTTATGCAAAAGGCTGCTTAACTAGTGGAATGTTTCTAACCAGTTAAGGGTCCGGTTAGAGGTCGAGTCTGAACCCTCCAAAACACAATCCTTAACCTTTTAATAATGGCGTAAGTCGGGACTGCAGACACTACTGGATATGCTCGTTACATTGAGTGAAGAGAACTACCAAGCATGGGAGCTTGGACTATATGGAAGACGGAAGGAGACGGCAACAGTACAGATCTGTCCTGCATAGTGGCACGCGTGGCCATAGCTGGCCTCGGTGCTGCACAGCAGGCGGCACAGGGCCCGGAGGGGACTCACACCTGTGCACTCATTGCCACTCTAGATACGACTTATTAGTCGTCTATAACATCCCCCCCAATCCATGATATTCTTGTACACAAGAATACCGTGGATTACATTAGAGGGGCAATTTAAAATATCTAAAGTGTAATCAATCATAGAACTGCTCTATACATTTGTCAAGATATTTACTAGCGAAAGTACTTTAATATCAAGACAGTGGAACCAGGTTCTAGAGTGTTTACTTTCTAAGTGGGCATGGCCCATCAATAATCAGTCTCTTCAAAGTGTGATGAGAGGAGACAAGGGACACAAAGCTCTCGGTTGAGGAGGCTATAATCAATCATGTTTAGCAGGAAAAGGGGAGAGCAAGAGGTACCAGTGTTCATGAAGATACAGGACTCTGGAGGATGGTAATCTTGGAGGCTGTACGTGATGTACCCCTAAGGAGATAGGCCAAATCCTGAAGTGCCATGTGGTCAGAATTCATGGTTACCATTGGTATGGGAAGGGTAGCCATTTAGGGTCCATTCCTCGGTAGGTGCACAGAAGCTGCATGTAGGAGCTAGTGGGCAGCTGAGGTTGCAGGAGAGCTGCAGGATCTAGAGCTGCCGGGGAGCTGGAGCTGCAGGGGAGCTGGAGGGACAGCTGCTGGAGCTGCAGGTATCTTCATGCTTGATAAGTCAGTTGAGTGTCCCCCCTCATGATGTGGAAGTTAAGGTTCCAAATCATCAGGTCAGCATTATCAGCATTCTAATCATCATCAGCAGGCAGTATCAGCAGGGCAGTATCACCATCATCATTCTAATTATCATCACCATGGGAGCTGCAGGGAATGAATCAAGAGTAGCCTGTGGGGCAAGGTCTCTGTTCAGAGCTAGACTAAAATAGAAGAAAGCAATCAGCCATGATGCTATCAATCAATATCTAGGAAGAGTCTGAATCTTGGACCCGTCAGGAAAGGTCTAGAGTGGACTGCATAAGAGCTGCAGGATTTATCAAGATAGAATCTAGACAGAATCAGCATCACTATTTCAGCATCGTCACTATCCCCCTCTGGTTTGACAATCTATTCGAACATACTTCAGATTGGTAAAGCATAATGCAGAAATGGGATTGGGAAAGTGATTAATCTGCGTGGGTATCGCTCGTAGATTTATTTACCAACAAAGTGTGAGACACCATGTGTTTCGTGTTGATAAGTGAATTTAGTGCGTTTGGTGCATCAAGAAATCCTATCCTATTTAGTCCGTTTGGTGCATCAAGAAATCCAATCTATGAGGGTGCGGTTCTATAGGAGTTGTACCAGCCAGCAAGCATTCAGAATGCAAATCAAAGTCAATGCTTAGGCAAGGTGGGCATGAGCGAGGTAATTTCCTAATCAGAAAGTGAAAGGGAAATAACAAAGGAGAGGTCCTCCATGTGTCTTGCATTCTATCTCGTTGCATTAATAACGGTGCACGTTGGCAGCCAAAGATCATGTCCCAAGGTATGGATGGGAACACTCAATTTGTCGTATATGCTAAATGCATTTGGGATGGGCAAGTGTGTGGGATATGCATGGCAAGTAGGATCAATCCCCCCCATGTCATATTTGGCCCCCATGCATTTATCATGGGCAGATAATACATGACATTCAGATCACCCCTTCATTCTATGCACAATATTGCATCTGGTTTATCTCCAATAATGGGAATTGAGTTTAGGCATGTTCAATCGGGGGTTGGTAGATTGACTACAGGACGGCAGGTTGGGAGGGAGGTGGACACAGGGACTCAGGGAGGATCGTCATTGCAAACATGGGGTCGCGCCACGGCGTGAGAGCGGAGTGGCGCTGGAAGACATGTGGTGGAATGGACATGAGGTTCGAGGTGCAGATTCGCAGGTGCGTAGTGAATAGGCAGCGAGAGCAGAAACAATGATGCGATAAGAGATGGTGGAAATGTGGGATGTCCGTAATCACGGTAGGGGCAAGGAATTCGAACAGTGGTAGTCGGTGAGACGGAATGGCAAAAAACTGGGAGCAGCAGGATAAGAGCGCGCAGTAGCTTGCCTAGGTATTTCAGCAGTACACACACGTAGGAGGGCAAAGCCCTTGTCCCCAGTGCTCAAGCGGCATACAATCATGGACCCCCCCCTTTCGCTAAAAAATACCGCAGTTAGCCTACTCCCAGACGATGCTTTTGCGTGGAGTTGTCGCAAAGCAATCGTTGGTTCCTGAATAAGGAGGGAACTATGGGTGATGGAGAGGGATTAGTTCTAGTGGGTGTTCGTTGGATGCGTGGGATGCAAATGGCAGTTTATGGGCAGGGGGTGTCTACCAGGTCTGACGGGTGAGCATCTTGTTGCGGAGTGGATGTGGAAGTGGAGGTGGATTCAGGTGTGGCGTAAGATTTGCGTGGTGAAGATACTGTGGGTGTCGTGCACAGCAAGTGCGAATTTGTTGGACTGGGTGTGGTCAGGGCAGTATCAGCATCAGTGTTCTTAGGCTCATTATCATCAGCAGCAACAGCATCGGCATTAGCATCAACATCAGCAGCAGCAACATCATTATCATCGTCTGTGGCAGCAGCAGCAGAAATCTCATTGAGTGTGGGTGCAGGCAACACAGCAGCAGGGGCAGTGGTGATAGTGTGAGCAACGAAACAGTATTCTGTGTTGTTGCGAGGTGCTTTGCGGGTGGTTAAGTACCGGTGCATTGGGATTCGTGGCTGTTTGTGAGATGGGTTAGAGCGATGAGATGATTTGGGGTTATTGGTGACCAGTTTGCTGGGGCAGACATCCTGGTTGTGGCCCCGACCCTCGCAATGATAGCAGAGTCCAGCCCATTCGGCGCGTAAGTGGGGTGGAGGGTGCAGCGCACCCGAGTCTGTGACTACCCATTGGACTAAACTGCAGGGCATGTGGTTTTTCCTGCGCAATGCCCAGTGGGGGTAATCAAATCGTGCGCAGCAATCCTTCCTGTTGTGGCCTGTACCTTCGCAGGTATAACAGATTCCATACCATGCGGCGTATGAGTGAGAGGGTGGTGCTATGCCAGACTGTCCGGCTGCTGAATCAGGGGAGATTCTAGCAGCAGGATGCCATGCAGGCTTAGGGTGAAGACGTAGAGGCGGCATGCAAACAAGGGGATACGAAGTAAGGTGTTTATGAGTATGTGTATTTCTCAGATCAGGAGTATTGGCATAGTTGGATAGTGGGCGGAGGATCTGAGGTGAGGTAGGTTGCAGTCGGGTGTTCGGAGGGAGAGAGTGGTGGGATGGATGCTCGGATGAGCGGGGTTAAAATCAACAAGGCGATTCGCAAAGTTGAAGTCGGCAGTAAATGCCTATCGGTGCTGGCTTCTCAATAGCCGTAGATCCTACTCTAGCAGCAGGGAACTACGCTGACAAGTGGTGGTTTCCTACTGTGTGAACAGATTGATGGAATTCGACGGTTTCTTACAAACCGAAGGTAGCTCTGATCGTCTCCTCTACGATGCTGGGAGCGAGTCAGCTCTTCCGGTTAGCAGAGGTTAACATGGCGGCCCATAGCCTTTTAATGTAGTAAGTCGGGACTGCAGACACTACTGGATATGCTCGTTACATTGAGTGAAGAGAACTACCAAGCATGGGAGCTTGGACTATATGGAAGACGGAAGGAGATGGCAACAGTACAGATCTGTCTTGCATAGCTGGCCTCGGTGCTGCACAGCAGGCGGCACAGGGCCGGGAGGGGACTCACACCTGTGCACTCATTGCCACTCTAGATACGACGTATAAGTCGTCTATAACATAACCGGACCCCCAACTGGTTGGAAACAAGCTGTAGGGCAATGCCGGGCGGTGCCGGTACGTAGCCCTCAGGACTGTACTTGAATCTGATCTGTTCTTTAGGTGGTACACTCTTCTGTTTAAATTCAAATCAGGAGTTGCTAAGAGGTCGTCCACAGGGTAATTCAAAGCGCGTGCTTTTGCGCTTTTGAGCGCTGACTTTTTGACCCCCTCTGCGCTTTAAGCGCATTTTTTGCAACCCCTTGTGGGCGCTGCAAGCAATTTTTGCGCTTTTTGCACTACAAAGCGCAGTTTTTTTGTTTTCGAGTGCGCTAAAGCGCTGGCCAATTTAGCCATTTGAAGTACCCTGGTCGTCCACACGAGCAGGTTTAGTTTAAGGTTTAGCCTTATTTCGCCGGTAAACCGAAACCGTGGACCCCTTTTCTCGCGTGGACGCACGATAGTTTAGCTTAGGTTAGCAGTTTCGCAAGACCTGAACTAAACTTTAACCCCCCCCCCCCCCCCCCCCCCCCCCCCAGTTTAGTTTAAGTTTAGGTTTAGATAGTCGGTTGTGTTCGTTGGCAGATGTACTTCGAGCAGATTCGCAAATTCCGGAGGCCGCGACGAGCGAAGACATCTGCTCACCAAGCTTCTACGATTCGTCTATCTCCTCAGTTTCGAATTTTGTCGAGCAGCATGCAAGAAGGCATCGGCGATGAAGATGTTGATGACCAGCAGCCACTTCTCACCCAGCAATATCAGCTATCGCGGTCTTTGCGCAGCCTCGAAGTCACTTGCTTCACAGCACGGATCATGGTGGGGGGCATGGCCCGGAAAAAGCTCGTCTGTCATCAAATATTCAAAATTCCTGAGATTATTCGGCTGTACACCTAAACTAAACCGACCGCAAACTGTGGACGCGAAATGCCCGTGTGGACGATTTTTGCGGCAGTTTTGGGTTCAGGCCAGCGTGGACGCCGAGACCCTAAACTTTCCGGTTTAGTGGCTAAGCTAAACCTTAAACTAAACCGGCTCGTGTGGACGACCTCTAAGGCCTCCAAGAAGAAGACCGACGTGCGACAGACACGAAGCCTGACACGTCAGCCAACTGTCTCGTAACAAACTGGCTTCGGTCCGTTCCCACCTGTGACCTGTCGCTTCGGTAACACTCTCTGCCATTTTCCTGCGTCGCTTGCGACGCTGCCTATGACTTGTTCAATAAGTACTTTTCTTATACTGCTTTCTTCATTGTCCACCTCGTCCCCTGATTTCGAGCACGAATGTAGCAGACGGGCAATGAGATGGTTGCATTTTTGCAGCAAGATAGCTGACCAAAAGTTGCTACCCCGTCTTTGTCTCTTTCCTAGATTTAAAAGAAGTAGCTTTTCTAATATTACTTTCCTCAAAGCCCATCTCGTCCCCTGATTTCAAGCACGAATGTAGCATAGGAGCAACGACATCGCAATGGCAACGCGGACCGGTCGAGGTGTCACAAACGGATCGCTCCAGATGTATAGTTGCGAGTTTATCCTGCACAAAAATTCACTGTGTGAGGATTGTCCCCAGCCAGGACCGAACTGGCGACCTCAGGATTGCTTCATCGTTATATGAGACCTGCGCTCTAACCAACTGAGCCATGGAGACAGGGTCTAGGACCATTGAAGCTGTGGGGGCTGATAACACAACAGCTAGTCAAGCTAAATTTAATCTAGCAAACTCCATAAATCTGCATTTAGAGTTCAAGTTCTGGAGGGCGGTATGGTCCAGACCCGGCCGTTAAGGCTTCGGCGACCGGAGTTCGAGTCCCGCTGCCGGAAGACGGCGGGTTGTTTCTCGAGTCCGACTTTAGGGCGGTGTTGTTTCACTGCTAGGACATGAGCCCCTTGTTATCTTTCTTTCAAGTAATTTGAACCCTTAACGAACCCTCTTTCTGTTTAGGTATCAACCCCTATATCTCTCTCTTTTGCTCAGGCTAGTTTGATCTAGGTAGTTTGTCTAGTCCTCGGATTCTTGCTCTTCCTACCCCCTCGTTTTCCTGCGTACTCCCCGCCTCGTCCTGGTTGGATTGCTTGTTCATGTACTCCTCCAGGCCCTTGTTCCCAAGTAGAGTCCGCTGGCCTTGTAGAGGACTAAGACCTTTATGACCTTGGTTGGACATGTATTCTACGTTTATGCCATGTATAATAGGTGTCCTCCAGCTAGCTATTGCAACAACCAACCTAACCAACCCCACCCTGCGCCTACCCATCATTTCCCCTCGCCAACCCTTCCGTGTTAATGTAAGATTGTTACAACGGCATAGGCTCGATAGAGGAGAAGATGCTATTAAGCGCAACAGGCGCAATCATATAGAATAGAGATGTGTACTGCAGGGTACTGCAGTCACGTGCAGGCCACAGCTAGTCTGAGGCAGGGTAATTCAAAGCGCGCGCTTTTGCGCTTTTGAGCGCTGACTTTTTGACCCCCTCTGCGCTTAAAGCGCAGTTTTTTGCAACCCCCTGTGGGCGCAGCAAGCAATTTTTGCGTTTTTTGCACTACAAAGCGCAGTTTTTTTGTTTTCAAGTGCGCTAAAGCGCTGGCCAATTTGGCCATTTGAAGTACCCTGGTCTGAGGCCTGGCGGCAGGCAACACGGTACCAGGAGGGAAAGGTACCGGTGTGCATTATGCCGACTCAGAGACTGATATATAAATCAGTCAATAACATCCCCCCCAATTCAAGGTATTCTTGAGCTCAAGAATTCCTGGAATTAACTGAGGGGCATAAGAAAATTAAAATATTAAAACTATGGAGACTTCGAGAATTTCTAGTAGCTGAAAGGGAGAAATCACTTCAGCAGGGGTCTTCAAAGAAATGTCAGTCTTCTGGGGTAGCTGGCTATGTAAGTGGCACTGCAGGTAGGCTGCAGGCTAAGTAGCAGAAAGGCTGCTGAGAAGGTGCAAGGAAACTGCAGGTAAGCTGCAGGCTAGGTAGCAGAGAGGCTGCTGAGAAGGTGTAAGGAAGCTGCAGGTAGGCTGCAGGCTAGAGCAGATAGGCTGCTATGGGAAGCTGGGGAAGGAAAGTCCAGGCTTGGTGAAGGCTTGTGAAGATATCCTTGGCTACGAGAAGTTGCATGATTCGAGACTAGAGGATTTGTCATTTAGACATGATGTCTGGACTAGTCCCCCCATAATTTGGGTGAGCTACATTAGGTAGGCCCTAAATTAAAGCAAAGACATCAAGGAGAGACTATAAAAATTCTAAAATTCAGAAGGGGTGCTGCCTGTGGAAGTACATGAGGCAGTACAGTAGGCAGGTAATCTTAAAAAATTCTAGAGTGTTCAAGTCTATCCAAAAGATGAAGAGCAATGTTGGAAACTGAATTAAGTGCCTGGCTTGCTGGGGATGCCATCAAGGTCAAGTTGCTGGCAGACCTGGTCAAGGAACTGGTCAAATGACTTGGGAGCTAGGCTGGGGGGGGTAAGAATGTTGATAAATGTGAAGTCCATGGGGCTCCAGTTCATGCTGAGGTGGTTGACACATAGCACTTTGCCTCCAGGATGTGCACAGCTCCTGGGGTCCATGATCATCTTAGGTCTGAATGAGAGTGTGTGAGCATGTGCATTGACCATGGCAGCTTGGAGACAGATGGCCCACAGTAGAGTGGGTCTGGCTGTGGTAGAAACAGTGGGGTAGGCTTGCACCATTTGCTGGAGTCTGCTGTTGTGCTTGATGATAGGACTGCAGGCATCAGATGGCTCCTTGTGCATTGACCTGTGTGGGAACTGTTCTCTTTCAGAAGCTAGCAGGGTAGGGAACTTGCTGGTGAATGCTGTGATGAGCTTGGACAGTGGAGGCCTGGGCTTGATGTTGAAAGCTGGTGAAGCAGGCCTGCTGTTCAGGTAGTGTAGGGTGCATCCAAAACGTGTGAGACTAAGGCTGGAGTTGTTGGAGAAGTGGATGTTTTTGACATTCTGATTAACTTCTCCCAGTGGTAGTCCAATGTCTGGTGACCTGTTGACCAGTATCCATTGGTCCCAGGTAGTTGCTGTGTCTAGATCAGATGGCTTGAGTGGGCCGTCCCCATCTATGGGGCCATCATATTCCTCATATTTGGTCCTGATCTGGTCACTGAGGAGTTCCATCTCTGCTCTGGCTCGTTGCAGGCCCAGGTTGTCCAGCTGTTGTTGGAGGTCTGGAGTGGTTTCAGGAGGGTCATCTACTCCTAGTCCAGGGTCATCCTGGGGCTTGTGTACCTCTGGATGGATGAGCTCTGGCATATCATCACTGTCAGTATCATCAATGGAGTCTTCCAGATTGTCTGCAGTGGAAGGGGAATGGTACTGGCGGGAGAGGGGGAGGATGGTCCTGGAGGTCTTGGTCTGCCTCCACATGAGTGGGTGGGTACTGCCCTATCTCAGAATCAGTGTGGGGTGCAGATGGGTCAGAAGTAGAGTGGAAGTCCTGGAGGTCTTGATCTGCCTCCACATGAGTGGGTGGGTACTGCCCTATCTCAGAATCAGTGTGGGGTGCAGATGGGTCAGAAGTAGAGGGGAAGTCCTGGAGGTCTTGATCTGCCTCCACATGAGTGGGTGGGTACTGCCCTATCTCAGAATCAGTGTGGGGTGCAGATGGAGCAGAAGTAGAGTGGAAGTCCTGGAGGTCTTGATCAGCTCTACTGGGGGAGGTCTCATGAGTGGGTGGGTACTGCCCTGTCTCAGAGTCAGTGTGAGTTGATGGAGGCTTGGTAACCATCATGATGTAGGCATTGGTAGGATCCACAGGGATAAAGGGATTACTAGCAGGGGCTGGTGAAGTTTGGTTAAGGTAGAGCCCATGCCTTTTGGGGCATGAGAGGAGCAGATTGGTACCAGATGGTCTTGGGATGGAGAGTGTGGCTTGAGTCTTGGACAGGTGAACTTGGAGGTCTGGGCACAGGCTGGTGGCTGCATGAATGCTAATGATGTTGGGCATGTTGCAGTCAGCAAGAAGTACATTGTTCAGGATGATCAGAGTCCTGCCATGGCCCTTGATCTTGGCCTTCCCTATCTGCTTGCAGAAGATAGGTGGAGAGTCTTGATCTGCCAGCTGCAGCCTAATAGGCTGTTGGAGGTCCTGAATGTCATGCAGATGGGAGATGTTACTTGTTGCATGAGAGTGTGCTGCAGTATCTATGATCCATTCTGTCTGCAGTGCTGCCTGGAAAACTTCTCCATCTTCTATAGTGCATTCATCATCAGCACTTATTTTTCCAAAGAATGCTGTATTAGCCAGGGGGTCAGGTGGCAAGGCAAATGAAACAGACTTGCCTCTGGTTGGTGTAGCAAATCTCATGGGCTGGAGGTTGTCCTCATCCAGTGCCAGGGACAGGAAGTTGTGTTCTTCACCCTCACTGTCAGAGTTGGAGGTGGACTGGTCACCATCAGCAACATGGGCATGGCGTCCCCTTCTTGGGTATCTTCTTAGACGCCTCCTGTCTGGACTGGTCTTCTTGGGAGTCTTCTTGTCATCAGGATCCTTGTCATCTCCTGATCTGTTCTTGGGAGGTGACTTAGATCCATGGTCAGCTTCATCTGAGTCAGCTGGTCTGAAAGCCAGCAGATCAGTGTCCTCACTGGTGCAGTCTCTGGAGCTATGGCCTAGTCCCCCACAGTTCCAGCAGGTCATCTTCTTGTAGGAGATGGTCCTGTCTCTGAATGGGAGGTGCTTGCTGTTGAAGGGCTTCCTGGCCCTGTAAGCTGCAGCTGCCATCTCAGCCTCTTCAGGGGATGGTGCATGGTCAACTTGCTTCACTAAACACCAGTTGAAGAGGGCACTTTGGAGCATAGAAAAGGTGGTGACAGCAGTGGGGTTGAACTGATTGATGTAACCATCATATTCAGGGCGGGAGTTCAGTCCCCTGACAATGAGGTTCAGGAAGGTGCTGGTAGAGATGATGTGGGTGCTTTGTATCTTGGGAATCTGGGAGTACAGATCAGCTGCCCTAGAGAGGTAAGTCTGCAGGGATTCAGTAGAGGTCATACGTAATCCCATTATGGCAGTCAGGGTGGTATGCTCTAGCCTGCTGCCTTCCTCAGAGTACAGGGCATCTAGAAACTTGAAGGCTCTAGTGGCCATATCTGTGTTAGCATGAATGGCCTGCTGGATGGGATCTGATACATGATCTATGATGATCTTAAAGGCCTTGTTGTTCTTCCAGGTGGAGATCCTGTTGGGGACACCAATCCTAGGGGCAGCCGGAACAGCCGGATCAGCAGCCGCAACAGGAGGGTAAGTAATGTCATCAGCAGGGTAACCATCAGAGTCAGCAGGCTCGCCAGCGACCACCGCTTGTTGGCAGTCGAAAGCAACGGCAATGGTGTCCCTATCTGATTTGAGGGCGAGGAGTATATTCTGCCTGGCGCAGCGCCAGGTGTAGTGGTTGTTGCCGGTGAATATACGGGGAGGTTGCATGGTGAGGTCTTCTGTGTAGGAGTCTTGGCGTTGTAGGTCGGAGTGTTGGGATAGGGGGAGTTACGAGGGCGGGGCAGGGGAAGAGGGGATGGAGTGTGTGTGGGAATCGGCGATCCAAAGGGATCCAGCGGATTACCGGTGGATGAACGTTGCCAAGCGGCAAGGTTCGACGACAGAAGCTTCTCTTAAGCTGGAGGCGTAGACAAATTGATCGTCTGAGATCAATACAGCACTGTGTGGGTCTCGGTGAGGGCGTCGTCCTATACTCACTTCATAGATTTTGGTGACTTGTGGTCGCTCTTGCTTGCTCCAGTCGTAGGACGCAGTGGCAGATCCAAGGATTCTTGGTAGGAAGCGGCAGGCGGAGCAGCGGGAAGTAGGATCCGCACAGGGAGTCCAGGTGCTTAGTTAAAACTCGGGCCTTCGACAAGTCAGAGGGGAACTGAATCCGAACGCGGAAATCAGCGGCTGTTCTTCGTTAGCGTCTAAAGATGGCGCACATAGCCTGCTAATGTAAGATTGTTACAACGGCATAGGCTCGATAGAGGAGAAGATGCTATTAAGCGCAACAGGCGCAATCATATAGAATAGAGATGTGTACTGCAGGGTACTGCAGTCACGTGCAGGCCACGGCTAGTCTGAGGCCTGGCGGCAGGCAACACGGTACCAGGAGGGAAAGGTACAGGTGTGCATTATGCCGACTCAGAGACTGATATATAAATCAGTCAATAACATTCCGCCCTCTCCTATAACCCCGTCTGCCTCGCAAGCCAAAGCCCTTCCCCCCCTCCCCTCCCCAAACCATTAACATTTCTACTTCCCGTAGAATCTCCATTTATCCCTCTTCAAGATCGTCAACTCCCATTCCCTACTTCCTGAGAGATCTCCATTTCTCCCTCTCCCACACCGTCGCAACGATGTTAGGACACAAGAGTACTCCATACGATGGTAAGGGAGGCTACAGTGTCTTAGCGAAATGGCATGCAGAACTTGTTGCCCCCTTGCTCCAAGAGAGCTCAGTCTTCTCAGTTGTAGATTGTGATCTTGAGAATGCCCCAGTTGATGAACCCTCCAATGGTTTCCACTACGGTATCAGAGATCAAGCAGGATTACACCCTTATCCAACTACATGGCCATGGACCATATCTTACGCAACTCTACTCCTTCCCTTGCTGATATCATCGGAAGCCACACCAACAATGCGGCTGGAGCGCTCCGCTACCTTAGACGTAACTATGGTCCATCCTCCTCCAACACCAACCCAAGAGCCTCCCTCCCCACAATCCGAAGATCCTGGATCCTCGGCACCTTAACCTCCAACCTTGGATGACGCACAGTCCGTCTCTCAAGCATTTGACGACGCAGCAGCTGCTGCGGATTTTCTACGCGTAGCCATTCCCAAGCTCAACGCATGGGGAGTCCACGTCGATGTTGTCCCTCCAGTGCCCCCTCAGCCTCAGCCGCAGAACCCTCTGACAGGCAAGTGGCCACCTCACTTTGACCAACGCCTCATCTGCACGGGGGTTGGCCACACATCTTCCATTTGTACCAGTTACTCACCGTATGCATCTGTCAGTGACTCATGCACCAACTGTGGAGGACCGGGCCATCATGTGGGACAATGCTCCAGTTGTGAGTTGCCAACGTGGGATCCAACAGATCCTATTCACCACCCTTCCATCAACCCCATCCCCAGCAAGTTGCTGGAGACCCGTGCAAATTGTGCTGGCAAAGGACACTTTGCCAAACAGTGCTTCTCATCAGTCAAGCTTGATCCCACTGATGTCACGTGCACAAGATGTGGTGGCTATGACCACGACAAGACCGTCTGCCCCAACCCGTGTCGTGCAAAATCCCAGCTCACCACTCCTCAAGAATCTGAGGATGAGAATGAAGAGACTGGAGATGACTCTGATGACGGTGAGGTCCTTGATAATACTGACTCTGAGATAGGACTTTTCCCCACCACTCATGAGATTGCCCCCAGTTCCTTATCCCTTTTTCCCTACCTTCAAACCCACTGGTGCCTCAACACTGATTCCAAATGCCACATGACCGCCAATGCTGACTCCCTCATCAGAGTCACCAAGCTCAACCCACCAGTGTCAATACTCCCACCTGGCTACTCCACACCAGTACTGCGCTACTACACTGGAACAGCTGTGCTTCAAGGAAAAGGACTTGTAGTAACCCTGCTAAATGTCCTAGTTGTCCCATTTCCCAACACCTGCAACTTCATTAGTGCACCAACAATCTTGACATATGATGATGACATCCAAATCCACACTGACTGTCAACTTGCACAGATTGAACTGCCGTATCAGCATGAAGATGGTCTATCTGCCTACCTACACCACTGGTCTGGAATGCCGTGCAACCACGCCTACAAGTGGACTGTACACCACCAGCTTGTACCACCCATCCCCATCTGACCACCCAGACAATGATACCCTTGGTGACCCATGGTACCTTGAGCCAGGAACAATGGTCCACGACCTGGGACCAGAAGGAAAGTCCAGATGGAGACAACGTTTCTTGCTGGCATCACCTCCTCCTCCTGCCCCACCTGCTCCTCCACCTCCTCCTCCACCTCCGCCTCCACCTCCTGATCCACCTGCTCCTCCACCTCCTCCTCCACCCCCACCTAGGTGCCCCAGAAAGGATGTAATTCCTTCTACGAGCATGACCTGCTGGAACTGTGGAGGGTTTGGCCACAACTCCCTCCAGTGCCCAAGTAGTGATACTAACCTTGCACATAGACCACCACAATCACTGACCACTGACCCTATCCTTGCACGTAGACCAAGACCTACTGTCACAGCCCCCCCCAGGATTCCCAAAAATACCTCTAGACTGGCCAGTAGTTCAGGACATGCCCTCCACGTGGACCGAATGCTGCATAGCAGCTGGTTTCACCACACCACCTACACTTAAACTAAAACCACATACAGACCCTAAAACTATATCCACCAGATCCTCCACAACAGCATCCAGGAAAAGGACAGTTGAAGAAAGAGCTTTCATTGCTGAGTTGGCCCTAGTAAAGGCATCTCTGATTGACCTATACAACACTGTGAGTGACCACATGGTGCCAACTACCTCTACTCCCATGATTCCCACTACCTCTACTCCCATGATTCCCACCCTCTTCCACAACGTCCCATGCACCATCAGACCTTGGGGCATCACAGATTTCTCACCAACCTCATCATCATCACCCTTTGACTGCGAACCTGATGATGTCACAAACAACAGTGCTATGTGCAGGATCAGTTTCCAAGATCTTGTAGGAACCCAGGAAGGCCACTACCCCCTAGGAGAACTCATGAACATCATGGATCAAATCTGCCAACCAACAACCCTCCCACCACAACTCCTCGTGAACATGTTTAGACTACCTATGTACACTTTTATCACTGCCTTCTTTGACCAGTACAGGCACCTGAGATCACTCCCCAATGCCATCTGGTCAACATCAGACATGCCCAAACACCCAGCCCACATCATCACATCACTTCACCTTCACACCAGCAGCCTAGCAACATTGGTGTACCAGTACGACACCTGTTCCCCACACATGAAGGACCAGCTCAAATGGAACATCTGCCTGCAAGCAGCCCTAGTTAGTGCCTACTCTCTAGCCACCCACTGACAACCTGGCATCCTCCTGCACTCACACAAGATCAAAGCAAGTAGACAATGAACCCAGCCCGTTCCTCATCTATATTGATAACATTATCCTCCCATGGAACCACCAGGACTACTTCATCCTAAACTCATTTCCCCCAGAGTTCCACCCTGACCCAACACCTGACCTGTAGGATGACTTCCACCAGTGCATCACCAAGAGGCTAAGGAGAGATGGCTTCTACCAAGTGCCCTACCCTGCAGAGAACCCTGCAGACGACCCTGCAGAACCTGCCTAGTGAACTTTGGATCCATTCCTGCCTCTCAAACCCAAAAGTCCCAGCATCCATTCCTGCCTCTCAAACCCAAAGTTCCAGCACCCAAAGTTCCAGCACCCAAAGTTCCAGCACCCAAAGTTCCAGCACAAACACCTCTCCTATGATAAATCTCTTATCATGGGGGGAAATCTCCCTCTTTGTGCTTCTACTTGACTTTAGATAATCTGAGATACAGGACATTGATCCCATAGATTCTCTCTATTAGCCAAATTCTCTGATTCCCCTGCTGACCTTGTCCTCAGATCCCTGGCAGCTACACAGCAGACACGCAGACCTTTTCTAGTTAATGAGCCCTACTGGCTGCACCTTCCTAGCAGCTACACAAGCTGGAATCCAGTCTTATCTAGACGATAGATGATAGCTGACTTGTACTGCCCCAGCCAGACTCCCTTTCCTGAATGTACTTGCACATATCCCTCTGAGACAAGTACCACTTCCTAATGCCACCAGCCAGGCCTAATGCCCTTCTGCCCCAAGGGCACTTTGCTATTTCCTGTTTTCACTCTTGCGTCCCTTTTCTTTAATTTACCTCCTAATTCCCGGAATTCTTCTAAATGAAGAATACCAGGAATTGAGGGGGATGTTATTGACCGGTTTCCCCGGTCCTGCTAGAGTGTCCTAGAACACCAGGCTTCCCGCCTGGCTGCATACGCTGTAGTGCCTCTGCCCGATAGGGCCTGCACCCAGCGGCGTCAGTACCCTAATGTACTGTCGCCATCTTACTTCTTGTTATGCCGGGCTTTCCCGCCCGCTTGCTATCTCGCACCTGTAAGCCATTACAATCCTTCTGTCCATTCCCTGTGCCGTTTCAGTTATATCACTCCGGAAAGCTAAAAATTGTTATGGCACGGCTTATTAGCTGTACCCTGTGGCACGGGAGGGCGCGTGTCCACGCTGTCCAGTCAAGCTAAGTGACTGAGACCGCCAGCCAGCTAGTGGCTGTGACCACGTCAGTTGAATACCACTGGTGTGTGCTGAGTATAGGTTATACCTAAACCCTCATCGAGATGCTTCTTAGTGTCTATGCTTTTATCTTCTTTGCAACCAAAGATTTCCTTTCAGTAATTGAAATTGAAATTGAAATTGTTACATCCGTGTAGAACCGTTACTCACAGGACGTGAAGTTAAGGACACCATAGCGTAAGCCGGAGCTAGCTATAGTCACCGTAGGGCCATCTCAGTAAAAAGAATTACCACCGATGCCTGACCGGCAGGCACCGTAGCCACATCATGCCAGTGCAGCTTAATACGGGGGGTTTTCACCCCGGTTGGGAAGCACCGACACAATGCAGCTGGCAAGACAAAACCTGAGAGGGGGGACGGTCTGTGTGCTAGTCCCCGGGTATCGAGCCGGGGTGTGCTTCCATAAAACGTCTGCACTGTAAAATACTCTGAAAGCTAGTGATGGTGTGGGAGTGGACTGTGTCCGCCAGTTTGAGGGCACATGATCTCTGAAGTCCAAGAGTGGTCATAGAAGTCAAAAAAGAGGTTGGAATAGTACCAGTTGTTCCAACGGTGATAACTTCATAGTGAACGAGGTATCCAGCCGATCTAAGGCCATTTACTAATTCAACATGCTGGGCGTGTTTAGTGATAAACTTAGTAGCATGGTTGGTATCAGAGCAGTATCCAAGCTCAAGAACCCAGAGTTCTTTATCAGACATACAGGTAGGAGAGTCTATGTCAGGTAGGACGGCAAGATCAGGTCTCATTCTCTTCCAGTCCGCTACAGTAATAGTGGAGGGGCGTAACCAGTCAGGGAGACGTTTGCCCAGGACCCCCCTGGGGAGGTCCTCTTCCTTGCCAGCGTCCATGATCATTCTGCGGGATCCCAGGGCTCCGGTGCAAATGGCCTTGTGGATGAGTCGCACTGCGGCGTCATGTCTCTTGATATAGAGCCCCTTGAAAGTCCGGTGTGTGCAGCCCGCCAGGATGTGGCCCGCTCCGTCCTCACAGGTGTGGCAAATGGGGCATAGGGAGTTCGTGGGTGGGTGAGTGCTTGTAATATAAGGGAGTTTCCAGCGGAATGCAAGTTTACGGTTCCACAGTCTACCCCAGCGGGCTTTAAGGATGTGGAATTTAGTTTTATGTTGGATAAGGGTTGAGGTCCAAAATTTGTTACTTGCATGAGGAAGTTGGTGGGGAGTGTTATCAGCCCAGGTGGTTGCATAAATCCCTTTAAGAGGGTGTTGGCCAAGGTGGCAGCTAGTGGGCAGGTTAGAGGTGATACCTTGTGTAAGGTTAGGTGCTAGGATGCGTGGGGGAATATCTCCCATGGGTGTGCGAGGAGGTTGAACTGTGGGCCAGTAGACATTGTGGCGGGGGATTTCCCCAGTGTTGTCAGTAAAATTGGTGGAGGCAGGGTGCTCAGCTGCCTTGCGTGCCAGAATGTCTGCCCTGTCATTTCCAAGGATACCTGTGTGGGAACGGACTTTACAAAGAGTGGTGTGTGAGCCATGCAGGATGCGTTGAATGAGGTGTTTTTGAATTGATTGCAGAAGTTCAGTATGAATGGAACGGGTTGTTGTGGTAGGGTCATGAATCATTTTTTTTAATAAGTTGAAGAGAGCAGAGGCTGTCTGTGTGGAGTGTAATGGATTTGTCGTAGTCAATGTTGAGAAGGGCTTGGTGGATGGCTACCAGTTCTGCCCTGTTGTTAGTTTTGGTGGCCCCTATTCCCCCAGGGTTGATGGTGTAGCTTTGTCCTGCAGCCGGGACATATACTGCAGCACCTATTTTACTAGGGTGCCCTGGTTTACCTTTTATTAGGCTACCATCTGTGTAGACCTGGAGGCCTGAGGAGGGGGTAGCTAGGTGAAGACAAGGGTGAGTAGTGGTAAGAAGAGAGGGAGGAGGGTGTTGGTGGAGTGGAGTTTGTCAAGGATTTTTGGCAAGAGATTTGAGTTTCCGGGGGTAAGTAATGACAATGTCAGAGAAGGTAAGAGTGGGAGGTGGAGTGATAGTAGAGGGCTCCCAGGATGAGGAGAGGCTTTGCATGTAGTATGTCCATTGGTCAATAAAATCTGGGAGTTTAGGAAAATAGGTATCTTGGCTGTGGGGGTTGCATATAAGGATGAGGTGTAGTTTGTGGGTGGAGGGTGGAGTGTGAGATTTGCTGCCAAGCCAAATTTCAGAGGTAGTATAAAATTCAGACTGCGGTCTGGAGTCAATATAGTGAATCCAGGAGTGGTGGAGGAGGGTTTTGTAAGGGGCAGCAAGGTCGTCAGGGAGGAGCATCAGGGTGCAGGTAGGGCTGAGAGTATTTTCAGCATGGTCAGCACTGGCTAGGGCCCACCTTAGAGCTTGGTGTGCTTGTGTCGTGGAGTTAGGAATGTCCACCAGTGAGCCCCCAGTCCAGATGGTAAGAAAGGGGTCTTGGTTGGAGCCAAAGAGCTGATCAGCAGGGCTGGTAGAAGAGAAGCTGGTGAGGCTTTGGTCGTAGCTAAGGGGGTTAGAAGTACGATGGTGAGTAATGCCCAGAGCAGCTGCTGCTTGGTAGAGAAAAGGAGAAAGAGTGTTGGTAGCAGCAGGAGCAGCTCTGTATCTGGTGAAGAGGGCAGCTAAGTCAGTGTGGTATGTTCCTCCTTGGGTCAGTTGGTTCCATTTGGTAGGGTGGTGATTTTTGAAGTGGTCATAGTTTTGTTTGAGAGAAGTTAGTCTGTCGTTGGGAATGTGCCCAAGACAGTGACCAGTGGGGTTATAAAGATATGAAACGTTGGTGTGTGTGTGTGTGGATTGGTCATCCAGAGTGGTGAGGATGCCTGTTTGTATAATGTAGGCTGAGGGTGGTTGAATGTCCCAGTCTGGGTGCCTGTCGTGTGTGTCAATTTTCAGAAGTTTGTGAACAAGGTTGTGGTTGTCAGCATTAAATCCTGGGGAGGTGGCCCATTGGCCTTGTTGTTGAAGGTTAGTAAGGTGGGTGTCCTTCCTAGGGTTGAGGTGTGTGGTTAATGGGGGAGTAGTTTTAAAAGTGTGGGTTAATTGGTCGTATGCTGGTTGTCCCAAAAGTTCAACAAGGTGAGACGCATTGTGAGATTGGGGTTTCCAATGTATGGTGGAGGTAGTGGAGGTAAGAGATGTGCTGTGGTGGATGCTGTATCCCATGTGTGTGTAGGAGTTGATATGTTCGTTGTGCATGATGGTTGGGGCCCATTGAACGTGGACAACAGTGGAAGTGACTAGTTTGTCGTCGTTGTAGGAGCGCTTGCCCCGCCAGCTCGTGATGTGCAGGGCTTTGTATTGGGATCCGTAGGTAAGGTGGAGCAGGCGCGCCGGTGGTGCAGGTGCGCTGCTGTCGGGGGATGACATGGCCTCGCGGATCCTGTCAGGGTGTGAGGTGGGAGTTATTCTATATGCACGGTAAAATTTAGAGGTGGAGGAGTGACGGATCCAGGATTTGCACAAGTAGTGGCGTGCTGCCCAGGTGGCATCACTGCTGGGGCAGCCCCATGCTTGGTGCGCGTGACTGCCTTCGGTCTGCGTGGGCCACGCCCACCATTGGTTTCCTTCCAGGTCCCCAATGGAATCCGCCTCGTAGTCTGCGTCAGTAACAGTGGCGTGAGGTTGGTAACGCTGGGTGGGTGGGGTAGAGGGTTCAATAGAAGCAGGAGATTTAACGTTATCGGTTCCTTTCAGTAATATACATTGGTCTAGTGGTAGACCAAATCACTTGAGGATGAAGAGTCGGGGGTTCGGTAGCTCTTGGCGTTGCAGGTCGTTGTCAACCGTGATGTTAGCTTGTCCAGTTGAGTAGAAGACTGCTCCTTACCCGCGTATGACGGGCTCCCTCAACACCACGCCCCACCAGGCGTTATCATTAACTTTTTTGCAACCTAAGAGCCTACGAGTCTTGCAGTCCCTGCAGTCAACAAAACAGATTTTTGAGTCCCACAGATTCCCAGAACAACCCTGATTCGGACTTCAACAAGCACGATTCAATTATACAATTGTTACATTCGGGATCTTGCCCTCTAATTATGATGTAGAGAGTACCGGCATTCAAATAATGAAATTGAAATTGAAATGGTTACATCCGTGTAATACAGTTACTCACAGGACGTGAAGTTAAGGACACCATAGCGTATTCAAATAATGATATAAATACATGAATAGGGAGTTTTCCCGTGCCTTAACACTAGTTCGAGGCACATTAGTCCAACGAACATCATATACATATCACCCAAAGAGTAATGACTTATTAACTAGTAATATCTGATGCATATGCACATCATCCAGCAAAACTCCATGTACAGTAATAAAATCAGTCATTCAGGTCAACGCATTACATTGTATTACATTAAATTCTTGTCTGAGACAGGCCATAGGTGGCCCAACAAAATCACAGGGTACATGCAGCACTGTGGCTGACCCCTTGCAGTTGCACACGCCCATTAGGTCCCAGCCAACACGACATAGCACATGAAACACATGACACATGAAAACACATAAATCACATGATCCATGATTTACAGCACCTCCTATTTCCCCCTCCCTGCCTCCTCGCTTGCCTGGAGGTAGTACACCCAGGCCACCGAGGCTTGGCTTGGGCACGTGACCGTCAACTTTCCAGACCTAGGCTTTGAAGGATCTAGTGGTTTAAAGCTGACCGATATGTTGGTCTGCTTCTTGGAGCCTATCTTTTCGCTGGGCTTCACAGTGAATGCAGGGTTGTCCACAGAGAACAAGAACTCAGCCTCTGAGGTGAATACATTCGTGAATGGCACCTGGCCGGAGCCCTTTCCGCACTCAATGGGTCCTTGCGGCTTCGGTGGGATGCACCTACCCACCAAGGGGCACAGGTACTCCCCTCCAGTGTCTGACGACACAACCAGCGTGTCTCTGAGGTTCTCCCCTACGGCACTGGGCTCGAACACCACTTCAAGGGTGAGCTCCACACCCGTGGTGGGAGAGAAGGCACCGCTCGAGCTAGCGACAAGAGGTGCTGACAGGGCCTTGAAGGGACTGTTGGGGTTCTTGAACGTGCACTTGTACTCTGGCTTGTCCTCAGTCCAATGGGTGAAGCGGAAGGTTTGGGCCTCGCTACCACCCAAGGGTACGTTGAAGGTCATGCTGCGCTCGGGGTTTGTGGCCAAGCCAATGAGCTTACACTGCCACTTGAACTCTCCCAACTCGGGGCTCTCCAACACCAGGGGGGCCTCGCTTTCAGTGACTAGCAGCGGCCTATAGGACACCTCAACACTCGTCAGGCTCTTGGCTTTCAGTGTCACATTAGGGGCGATGATGACCGACTTGTTGGGGCAGCTGGCTTTCATCACCACGTCCGTGCTGAGAGGGTTTTTGATGGTCACCTTGCTAGTGGTCAGCGTTCGAACAGGGCTCTCCAGTATAAGGTTGCCCCGGTCCGGCGGCGCACTGGCCAGAAACTTGAGATCGTAGAAGGTAAACTCCCCGGAGTTTTCATTCTTGAACGTTACAGTCGCCAAGGTGGTGGATGCCGTGTAGCTAAAGACAGTCAGCTTGAAATCCTTAGTCGACAAGGGTGGCACATCCACATACTCGGGGCCGTTAAGCTCGGTAGAACTGAGAGGGGTAGCAGCCAAGGTGTGAAGATTAGATGACGTGTTTGTATGTATGTATGTATGTATGTATGTATGTATGTATGTATGTATGTATGTATGTATGTATGTATGTATGTATGTACGTATGCATGTATGTGTTACAGTGGCCAAGGTGGTGGATGCCGTGTAGCTGAAGACAGTCAGCTTGAAATCCTTAGTCAACAGGGGTGGCACATCCACATATTTGGGGCCGTTAAGCTTGGTAGAACTGAGAGGGGTAGCAGCCAAGGTGTGGAGATAAGATGATATGTGTGTATGTTTGTTTGTTTGTTTGTACGTATGTATGTACGTACGTATGTATGTATGTATGTACATATGTATGTATGTATGCGAGGGGGGGGCAAGAAAAAAGCTGCCGTACCGCACCTTCGCTTTGGATAGAGCCTATCCTCAAACTATATAAACAAAAACAAGTTTTGTTTTTGAGCCAAAAATAAAGTTGTACAAAAGTTAGAGGGGTCCAAAGTTTTTTTCAACCAAAGCGGCCCAAATCTTAACTTCGCGATAAATCACGTTTGGGTAACCCCATGAAAGATGTAAGAGCATAACTGAAATGGGCTTTAAAAGATCTTTCGAATGACCCCCATTTAAGGGGGGGTAGGGTGAGGTAATTGGGTTTTGGGAGGGGGGGGGGGGGGGGGGGGGGGGGGTAAAAAAACTTTTAGCCAACTTTATTTTCCCCCTCTTTTTGTATGAAACGTCCACAATTCCAACTCCCAACTGAATCGGACACCATATCGAAGGTGCGGTCCAAAATCTGTCTTTCTGCCCCCCCCCTGTATGTATGTATGTATGTTAGTATGTATGTGTGTATTTATGTACGTGCTACCGTCCAGGGGTAGGCAAAATGGGCAGAAGGGACTTGCCCAACCATGACAGGAAGGGCCAAAATGAAAAAGCACTGATGAAGTGAACCCCAAAGAGTCGTGATGTGCTTGTTCCATCTGATGATATAAACATACATTGGATCTGTCGTGATATGCTTGTTCCATCTGATGATATAAACATACATTGGATCTGTCGTGATATGCTTGTTCCATCTGATGATATAAACATACATTGGATCTGTCTTAATATGCTTGTTCCATCTGATGATATAAACATACATTGGATCTGTTGTGACATGCTTGTTCCATCTGATGATATAAACATACATTGGATCTGTCTTAATATGCTTGTTCCATCTGATGATATAAACATACATTGGATACGTCGTGAGATGCTTGTTCCATCTGATTATATAAAAATTCATTGGATCGTTGAGAGAATTTGAAAGAGACATTATACTGTTGAGAGAAGTTTGCATCAACACACGACAATGTGATATATTTCTCTTCTCTTCACCTCTAGCTAGGGCTATATTTATGGGATATATTTTAGCACTAATTAGCACTATTATCACTAAGCTCCTCCCCCCCCCCCCCCCCCCCCCCCCCCCCCTCCTAACCCTAAACACACATCACATGGCTCCATACTTACATATCGGCCTGTTTGCGATCGATGATGATCTTGAAGCGTTGTGGTTTATGCAACCAGTTTGACACCTTCAGCACCTCAACGTGTGTCTGCTTGGCGATAATGTTGCGCTCCACACTACCCTCTGCCACGGGGGACTCCGCACGTCCGATCAACCTGAGGGGTGGGTGGGATGGGCGATGGGTGTGGGATGGGTGAGGGGTGTGGGATGGGTGAGGGGTGTGGGATGGGTGAGGGGTGTGGGATGGGTGAGGGGTGTGGGATGGGTGAGGGGTGTGGGATGGGTGAGGGGTGTGGGATGGGTGAGGGGGGTGGGAATATACAAATTGCATCATTTGATATTGTATATACATGGTAACTTTGGCCTAGTCAGACTGCCGTCATCATATGATATCATATTGCCCTTCCCTACTTGTATGTATGTTGCTACAGTCCAGGGGGAGGCCAAATAGGCTAAAGTGACTTCCACTCTGTCTGGGATAGGGAAGAAGACATATCCCTCATGCAGCTACTCAGCAGTGGACTTAGACAATGGATTTTTTGTGTAAATAAGTTTAATTAAAAAAAACAAGTTTTTATACCGGTATCTCCTATTGAAAAAACTTTTACAGTTATAACGTGAATGTTTTCTGGCACTTACTTGTATAGTAGACCAGTACCGTCTGGGATAGGGAAAAAGACAGAGCCCTCATGCGGCTGCTCAGCTGTGGACATAGACAATGGCTTAAAGGTGATGGTGTATTGCGCCTTGCCATTAGGCAGTACGTCCACAAACTCAGGACCTGAAAAGAAGTCATTCTGAATGACAGGCCGCAGGTTCCACTTGCTACTACTAGGGTTGGTCAGCGTCACAGACTGAGTGCAGGACGCGCGGACAGAGCATGCGAAGTTTACAGCCTCGCTCTCCGGCTGCAAATCAGAGCATGCTCCAGTGAGCGTGAGGAATTGGTCCTCGCCGCCTTCCACTGTGAGACGCACCTGGAGGTCGATGGGAGAGATGTAAATGGGTGGGATGTAGAGGAGGTGGATGTTGATGGGAGGGATGTAATCGAGGTGGATGTTGATGGGAGGGATGTAAAGGAGGTGGATGTAAACGAGCTGGATGTTGATGCGATCGATGACAATGAGATGGATGTTGATGAGATGGATGTCCTAGAGATAGAGGTTGATGCGATGCATGTTGATGCCTTCCACTGTATGTATGTTGTTACAGACAAGGGATTGACCAAATAGGTTAAAAGGACCTGCCCAGCCATGATGTTAGGAGGGGCTATACAGAAAAAACACTGATGAAGTGGACCCCAAATCACAATTTTTTCGATGGGGGCACTGAGTTCGTGCTACAGCAATAATACACAAATGTGATTCTCATAGCACCATCTAATCATGTGCTCAGGGGCACATACACCTAATAATGAAACGGAACACATGCAATCGACTTAGAAAGGAAGCACTATGAGATGCCCTTTCTCCAGATGGTTTCGTGCTCTCAGGTCTTTTTCCTCTTAGGTTTAGTTTTAGATGTGGCTGAATGTGTTAGATAGTTGAACTTATGGTTTGAATTTAACCCATGGCATGTTCTGTCTAGGTTTTGGAATGAATGAAATGGAACACAAGCGATCGACTAAGAAAGAAAGCATGTGGAACAAGCCCGAAAAACCCTCTTCTAGGCGGATGAAAGCCCCCCCCTCCCCTATTGGTGGTTGGCCCCAGTGAAAGCAAACGGGCTGGCCCATTCAACCTGACGCCTAGTAATAAGGCATACTACAACTTTATTTAAAGGAAGCACTATCAGATGCCCCTTCCCCAGGCATGTGTCCTGGTTAACGCTAAGGGGGGGGGAAGGCCTCCACTTAAGTAAGGGGGTTAAGAGGAGTTTATGTTTTGATTCAAAGGTTTAGGGTTTAGGGGGGTTTAGGGTTGAGCGCACCTTCTCCACGCGGATGTCCTGGTTAACGCTCGTGGGGTGGAAGGCCACGTCAAGCTTTACATCTTGGCGGGGTGCGAGAAAGCCCTCGGCAGGGAAGACAGAGAAGTTCGGCCCCATGGCGGCTGTGTTCCAGACGAACTTGGTGCCGACATCACCGGTGTTTTCCAGTGCAAGTCGCTTGACCGATCTGGAGCCCAGAACCACAGGGCCAAAGGGGAGGGAGTCCGAGGCAAGCGAGAGTTCAGTGCCAAGACATGCTCCCGTCATCTGCAGCAAGGTGACGTTCACCCCGCCCACGTCGAGCACAAAGTCCTCGGCGAAGGCTCGCATGCGGCTGCCGGGGCGGTAGTTGAATGTCAAGTCTGCGGTGTCGCGAGGCTTGAGGGTAACTGGCCTGTTAGGTATCAACCCAATGCTACGTCGCTCGAGTGCCGCCATGCTGGGCTGAGGGTCGAAGGTGACAACAGTGCGGCCGTTATTAACCACTGTGACAACTCTCGTTGCTCCGCCTCGAGTGACGCTGCCAAACGCCAGCTTCCTTTGCTCGGGCTTGACGAGCTCAAGCCTCATGGCCGAGCCTTCACCCGTCATACAAACGTTGATGGTATACAAGCCGTTGATCTCAAGAGGGAGGTTGCTGGTGTAGGGGGTGACGGCCGAGGGGCAGAAAACTATCTCCACATCCTTCACCTCTGCAGGCTGCAGGACGCAGGCCGACAAGTCCACCTGCCAGTGCTCTGTGTTGGTCCACTGTGGGTCTATTGCAATGGACTGTGTGTCGTTGTTGGTCAAGCGCAGGTGCTTGGTGGCGGGAGTCATACCAGGCTGGTACACCACAGTGGCTCCGAAGTCGGCGGTTGAGAAGGAGAGGTCCAGACGGGGTCTGTGGCCCACAGCATTGAGCGAGAGGTTGTACTTATTGCCGTTGATGACCTGGCAGCTAATGGGGTAGTTATTGAGCTTGTCGGGGGCGTGGGGGAGGTAGCTCAACTCGCAGACCATGCGCTCCCCACGAAGGACTGTGCCCTTCTCGGGGACCATGCTGACCCGCGGGTTGGTGCCCATTTTCCACTGGAAGTCGTAGCTCAGGGTACCACTGTTGATCATTACCACCGCCTTAACGGCACGCTCGTTGACTATGACCTGGCCGAAGTCTACGCTGTTGGTGGCGCCCTTAGGGGCCAGCACCACAGCATTGCTGTCCATGCTCTCGATGCTTAGCGTCTCGCGGATAGCGCAGCCATCGCCCTTGACGTTCAACTTCAACGACGTGTTCTTCTTCTTAATGGTGCACACCACGTTGTAGTTGAGTGAGCGCTCCTGCTGGGGGGAGAAGGTGGCCAGAAGCTGCAGGGAGCCGTTGGGAGGAACCGTGCCAGAGGAGGGTTCGAACTGGATCTCAGGCGGTCGGCCAGTGCTGCGCACTAGAGCATCAGTCGCGTCATACGTGTTCTTGTCTAGCACGAACTGGAAGGGCAGATGTTCGCTATTGACCAGTTTGACGATGGCCTTGCCGCGTGCACCTCCGATCAACGTCTGCCCAAAGTTTATAGAAGGACGGTCGAAGAACACGCGCGGCTCTGTGACCAGTCCCACCATGAGGAAGGGCACTTCGATGTTCTGTTCCGGAATGCAGAAGCGCCAGAATGCCTCAGCCACCTCATCCTCGTAGGGTGTGTATTCGAAGACCATCTCAACTTGGCGACCGGCGGTGATAACTCCCTTCCGTCGGGCACATGCAAAGGGGGAGGGCTTGCTTTCTTCACCACCTGGATGGCAGAAGGGTGAGGGTGAGTAAGGGGGTGGGGGTGAGGGCTACGATGGTTAGTTAGTGATGAATGAGTGGATGGAAGGATGGATGAGTGGCTGGGAGAAAGAAAGGGAGACAGAAAGAAAGGGGGCACATGCAAAGGGGGAGGGCTTACTTTATTCACCACCTGGATGGCAGAAGGGCGAGGGTGAGTCAGGGGGTGGGGGCTAGGATGGTTAGTGGTGCATGAGTTGATGAATGGATGGATAGAAGAAAGAAAGGAAGAAATAAAGGGGGGAACATGCAAGGGGGGGGGGGGGGGGGGGGGGGGGGGGGGGGAGCTTATTTTAATCGCCACCTGGATGACATAAGGGTGATGGAGGGTGAGTCAAGGAGTTAGGGGATCAAAAAATCAGTCTTCCTTGACATGGGGTCCCAGAAGAATTTGTAGCTCATGCTAGTGGGGGTGAGCACCCCTATGAGTGTATAGGACCCCCACACCCACCCACCCACCCAAATCAGACTTACTTGACATGGGTTCCCAGAAGAATTCGTAGCTCACGCTAGTGGGATTGAGCACGAAGAAGCGTTTGGTGTTGCGCACTTTGATGCCTAAAGAGTCAAACTCAAGAACCTTGGTGGCCGGGTCCAAAGATTCGCCAGCTGTCCCACTGGGGCCAGCCATCTCAGGGTTCCGTCGTCCCGCATTGATGTAATCACTCTCGGGGAGTTCGAAGTGGCACCAGGGGCGCAGCACCTTGCCGCCCAGCTGGCGTTCCAGGGGTGCCATGCTGGCGTCCAGGTGGGGGATCTCACACTTGAGTAACCTAGAGGGAGATGAAACAGGTGAGTGGCACAAATGGAGTCTTTATTTAAAAATATGTAGGAAGGTCAATTTAACAAAGTGAATAAATCGCGCATACTTACATTAGCCGGCAGGGCCAGCTCAAGTAAGTATGCAAGATGAGGGGATATAATTATGATACAGATACGGAAATAATAGATATAAATATACGGGAATAATAAGATGGGGGAAACATGATGACTGTGTCTATGAGAGGGGTGGAGGTGAGGACATATGTGTAGCCCATTCTGTAACCCAGCCCCACGGGCACCCTATTATGATTGGGGTAGGGGTGATGTGTGTCTGTGTGGCCACCGGCCACACGGGCTACCGTACTAGTAGTAGATATAAATATAAGGGAATAATTAGGTGAAATCTGTCTCAGCCAGCTCATGAAAGTATGCAAGATTAGGAAATCATGATGAAGGTACAGATGCGGAAATAATAATAATAAGATCAATATAAGGAAATAATATTTACGATAAGGAAAGAATAATAAGGTGAGATCCGGCTCAGCCAGATTATGCAAGTTTGCGAGATTAGGGAATAATAATAAAGATACAGATGCGGAAATAATAATAAGATAAATATAAGGAAATAATAATTAAGATAAGGAAAGAATAATAAGTTGAGATCTGGCTCAGCCAGATCATGTAAGTATGCAAGATAAGGAAATAATAATAAGATAATAAGGCGGACTATGTTTTTACTTATATGCTGCTTGTATTGGTGGTTGTCCCGCGTGCAAGCAAACTGGCTGCCCCCCTCAACCTCCTGCCTCGTAATAAGGCGTACTATGTATTTACTCATACGCTGTTTGTTTTGGTGGTTGTCCCGCGTGCAAGCAAACGGGCTGGCCCCCTCAACCTCACGCCTCGTAATAAGGCATACTATTTATTTGCTTATGAGCTGCTTGTATTGGTGGTTGGCCCGCGTGCAAGCAAACGGGCTGGCCCCCTCAACCTAACCCCTCGTAATAAGTTGTTCTATTTATTTATTATACCCGGCTTGTCTCACCTTGCACAGTCATCCACTTCCTTAGGGGAGAATTTAACGGTGACGGTGGTTGTCTCTCCAGCGGCCACAGCCCCCCCCTCAGGGAGAACAGTGTACAGCCCACTGGTGTCGATGGTCTCGCCATCGGCGAAGTACACGATAAAGCGGTAGTCGAGACGAGAGGTGCAGGTGTTCTTCAGGGAGAAGCTGAAGGAGCGGGTCTGGAACATCATGGTAGGGCGGAACATGACGGGGCTTACATCGCACTCGTACTTAGCGTTATCGGCGGTGGCAAATATCTTCAGGGGGATGTCCTTGGTGGTTCCGGGAACCTCAGTCACCGCTGGCTCCGGCTCGGGCCGAGAGACCGGCTCCCCGTTGTTGGTCCCAGCTACCGCGTAGTCCAGCACGGCGGATCGGTCATCCCAGTTGACGGGCTTGGCTCCCTCCTGAAATGGTGGGTGGGTGGACTGGTGGGTGGGTGCATTGGTGGGTGGGTGAAATGGTGGGTGGGTGGACCGGTGGGTGGGTGGGGTGAGAACTCAGCGTATGAATGTATGTATGTATGTATGTATGTATGTATGTATGTATGTTAGTATGTATGTTTGTATGCATGCATGTATGCATGTATGTTACAGTCCAGGAGAAGGCCAAATAGGCAAAAAGGACTGTGACAGGAAGGGCTAAAAAGAATAAGCTTGATGAACAAGCCTCCTTGGGATTGATCTGAGAGATGGACATAGGTGTGGATTTGGGCGTGGGCAAGGATTTGGGTATGGGTGTGGGTGTACTTCCTTGGGATTTATCTGAGTGATGGACGTGGGTGTGGGTGTGGATTTGGGTGTGGGCGAGGATTTGGGTGTGGGTGTGGATTTGGGTATGGATTTGGGTGTGGGTGTGGATTTGGGTGGGTGTGGGCGTACCTCCTTGGGATTGATCTGAGTGATGGACATCTTCACCTCCTGTGGCGAAAGCTGGACAGGGGATTCTGTGAGGAAGGTGAGGGTGATGTCCTTGGTGCAGCCGGGGAGCAAGTGGCCGATGGCGGGAGAGAAGCTGAGAGTAGGGTGTGCGGCAGGGGGCCACTTGAAGCGCATCGTCTTGGTTGCTGAGTGGTTCATGATGGCGAAGGTCTGCACGCGGGGCACGCTCAGAGGTCCGTCGGGGATCTTCAACTGCTCTAGTGAGCCGTCAGGCAAACCGTCAAACGTGACGTCTTCCTTGTAGCCCTCGCCAGTAAGGGCGACGTGGTAGTCCTCGAAAGGGTTGGCTTGTACCTTGAGGCGGAGCTCGTGAGTGCAGGGGCCGACTTCCGAGGGGTTGAATTTCACACTGTGCGTGAAGCAGGGGGAAGTTGGTCAGCACTTGGGGTTCGGTGGTTAAGGTGAGGTTGGTTAGGTAGACGTGGTCTTCGAAAGGATTGGCTTGAACCTTGAGGCGGAGCTCCTGAGTGCTGGGGCCAACTTCCGGGGGGTTGAACTTCACACTGTATGTGATGCAGGGGGAAGCTGGTCAGCGCTTGGGTTTAGGTGGTTGGGGTGTAGGTGGTTGTAAGTGGTTAAGGTGAGGTTGGTAAGGGCGGCGTGGAAGTCCTCGAAAGGGTTGGCTTGAACCTTGAGGCGGAGCTCGTGAGTGCAGGGGCCAACTTCCGAGGGGTTGAACTTCACACTGTATGTGATGCAGGGGGAAGCTGGTCAGCGCTTGGGTTTAGGTGGTTGGGGTGTAGGTGGTTGTAGGTGGTTAAGGTGAGGTTTGTAAGGGCAACGTGGAAGTCCTCGAAAGGGTTGGCTTGAACCTTGAGGCGGAGCTCGTGAGTGCAGGGGCCAACTTCTGAGCGGTTGAACTTCACACTGTATGTGATGCAGGGGGAAGCTGGTCAGCGCTTGGGTTTAGGTGGTTGGGGTGTAGGTGGTTGTAAGTGGTTAAGGTGAGGTTGGTAAGGGCGGCGTGGAAGTCCTCGAAAGGGTTGGCTTGTACCTTGAGGCGGAGCTCTTGAGTGCAGGGGCAGACTTCAGAGGGGTTGAACTTCACACTGTACGTGAAGTGGGGAGAAGCTGGCCAGCATTTGGGGTTAGGTGGTTAAGCGTTTAGGTGGTGAAGGGT
Organism: Chlamydomonas sp. ICE-L; assembly: GCA_013435795.1. Taxonomy (NCBI): domain Eukaryota; kingdom Viridiplantae; phylum Chlorophyta; class Chlorophyceae; order Chlamydomonadales; family Chlamydomonadaceae; genus Chlamydomonas; species Chlamydomonas sp. ICE-L. The sequence goes on from JACBWV010000338.1 coordinate 12,836,856, forward strand.
TAGGTGGCAAAAATACGGCCCCTACCTGTATGTGACACCTTTCTCGGACTCTACACTGAAGTTTTGGTTGCCCTCGAGAAGAGCAAACCAAGTCACTAAATTTGCGATGCATTGCACGAAACAAACCCTAAACCCATGGCCCCTACCTGTATGTGACTCCCTTCTTGGACTCTACACTGAAAGTCTGGGTGCCCTCGAGAAGAGTGAAATTGGGGTGGGGTTCCATGTCCAGGCGGGCTGAGGCAGGCAGTATGCCGTTGTTGCGCAAGTTGAGCTTCAGCGTGGTAGGTCGACCCAATAGGAGGCGTCCGAAGCTGAGCAGTGGTCGGCCACTAGGGTCGAACTGCGCAGGTTCTTGGATGCTGATGGAGGGGAGGGTGCCCTCTCCCCTCACCTCACAGGTCATGCCCTTAGTCTTAGGGTCGCTACCACCCTCTACTGATGCCTCGAAGGTGGCCGAGTAGGACTGGATGGCGTTGGGTACGAACTGGATGGCAGCGTAGCGGAACTCGTGCGGGGGGATGACTAGTTGGGAGGGGATGACTTCAATCGGGAAGGGCAGCCCGGCTGGGAACTGACCCTTGGGGGTGATGGTGAACTTGACGATGCAAGGCACCTTGATGGGGTTGCTGAACTTGAGATTCGCCCGCACGCCGCTGGTGAGGTGTTGGTCCAAGATGGCAGCTGCAGCGGCGGCAGCGGCTTCTGGGCTTGCCGCAGCTGCGATTGTTTGGTGGTGGTGGGTGGTGGTGTGGTGGGTGGTGTGGGTGGTGTGGGTGGTGGTGGTGGTGGTGTGGTGGGTGGCAGCTGCGGCTGCTGCTGCACCGGCTTCTGGGCTTGCCGCAGCTGCGATTGTTTGGTGGTGGTGGGTGGTGGTAATGGTGTGGTGGGTGGTGTTGTGGGTGAGGGGCTGGTCCAAGATGGCAGCTGCTGCTGCGGCAGCGGCTTCTGGGCTTACTGCAGATGCAACACCTGCCATTGTTTGGTGGGTGGTGGGTGGTGGTGGTGGTAGTGATGGTGGTGTGGGGGATGGCAGCTGCAGCAGCAACGGCTGCGGCAGCGGCTTCTGGGCTTGCCGCAGATGCAGCACCTGCCATTGTTTGGGGTTCAGTTCATCAGTGTTTTTCTTTTTAGCCCTCCTTGTCAAGATTGACTGGAACATACATTCAAGTGACAAGTTGCAGGCAAGATCTGGCAGTGCAACAAGCAGAATGCACAAAGCAGGTATGCGCCCAAGGAACGTGTATCAGGGAGGCCTGGTTGTGTTGTCTGCAGGCATAGGGTACATACATATGTACATACCTGGAGCACCCTTATTGCCGTCTGCAGCCGAGCCAGGCTTGCCTGGCATTAAGGCAGTGCTCGGCTTGCGTGCATTCAGGCAAGTCCTTTTAGCCTAGTTTGCCTACCCCTGGACTGTAACATATATACATACATACTGTAACATTTATATACATACATAAATACCTGCAGCGCCCTTCTTGCCGCCTGCGGCAGAGCCAGGCTTGCCTGACATTGGGGTGATGCTCGGCTTGCGTGCGTTCAGGCAAGTCTCTTTAGCCTAGTTTGCCTACCCCTGGACTGTAACATACATGCATACACACTGTAACATATTTACATACATACTGTAACATATATATACAAACATGCATACCTGCAGCGCCCTTCTTGCCGCCTGCGGCAGAGCCAGGCTTGCCTGACATTGGGGCAGTGCTCGGCTTGCGTGCGTTCAGGTCCGCAATGATGGCCCCGAAGTTAAACACCCGCTCTCGGAGACCATACTCGTTGTTGATCGGGTTGAAGGGGTCCAGGGTGGACTGGATAGTGTGCTCCTCAAAAATGGACTCCATGCGAGTTGTGTCAATGCCAGGGATGCATGACTCTCCCACAATCTCGTAAGGGATGCCGTCAGGGTGGTCACCATAGTCTCTCTGGGTTGGGTTGGGTTGGGGGTAGGTTGGGTTGGGTTAGGATAGGTTAGGTTGTCGCCATAGTCTCTCTGCAGCAGAGGGTGGGTTGGGTTGGGTTGGGTTGGGTTGGGTGTGTGTGTGTGTGTGTGTGTGTGTGTGTGTGTGTGGGGGGGGGTAGGCTAGGTTAGGTTGTCGCCCCAGTCTCTCTGCAGCAGAGGGTGGGTGGGTTGGGTTGGGTTGGGTATGTTGGGTTGGGTTGGGTTGGGGTATGTTGGGTTGGGTTGGGTTAGGATAGGTTAGGTTCAGGTTGTCGCCATAGTCTCTCTGCAGCAGAGGGTGGGTGGTTGGGTTGGGTTGGGTTGGGTTGGGTGGGTTGGGTTGGGTTGGGTTGGGTTGGGTTGGGTTAGGTTAGGTTAGGTTAGGCTAAGTTGCCACAGTCTCTCTGCAGCAGAGGGTGGGTGGGTTGGGTGGGTTGGGGGTTGGTGTGTGTGTGTGTGTGTGTGTGTGTGTGTGTGTGGGGGGGGGGGGGGGGGTAGGCTAGGTTAGGATTGGATAAGGCGGGTCTTGGTGGAGTCAGGCTTATCACCATAGTCTCTCTGCAGCAGAGGGTGGGCGGGTTGTTGGGTTGGGTTGGGTTGGGTCGGGGGGATAGGCTAGGATATAGTTGGGCGGGTCTTGGTGGAGGCAGCGTTGTCACCTTAGTCTTTCTGCTGCAGAGAGTGGGTGGGTGGGCGGGTTGGGTTGGGTTGGGTTGGGTTGGGTTGGGTTGGGTTGGTGTTAGGTGTTTGGGGGGTGTCTGGGGGTTGGGGGGGTAGGCTAGATTAGGATTGAGTTGGGTGGGTCTCGATGGAGTTAGGGTAATCGGAGACACCACATACACCTCTTACCTTCAATATCAATCTCACTACCACTATAGCCCCTTTAGCCTAGTTGGCTACCCCTGGACTGTAAACATACATACGTACACACCATAGCTATTGAACCACCTCTGGTACACTGATACCCAGCTTCACACCTTGTCGCCCTCGGCGTTGAAAACCACTGACTACCAGGGTACTTCAAATGGCCAAATTGGCCAGCGCTTTAGCGCACTTGAAAACAAAAAAGCTGTGCTGTGCAGTGCAGAAAGCGCAAAAATTGCTTGCAGCGCCCACAAGGGGTTGCAAAAAACTGCGCTTAAAGCGCAGAGGATGTCAAAAAGTCAGCGCTCAAAAGCGCGCGCTTTGAATTACCCTATTCACGTTTGTTGCCCTCGGCGTTGAAAACCACAGACTACTCCTGCCTTCAATGTAACTATCACTACCACTACCACTGTAGTCCTTTTAGCTTAGTTGGCTACACCTGGACTGTAAACATACGTACATACATACATACATACATACAAACATACATACATACATACATACATGCATACAAACATACATACTAACATACATACATACATACATACATGCATGCATACAAACATACATACATACTAACATACATACATACATACATGCATACAAACATACATACTAACATACATACATACATGCATGCATACAAACATACATACTAACATACATACATACATACATACATGCATACAAACATACATACTAACATACATACATACATACATACATGCATGCATACAAACATACATACTAACATACTACATAACTAAACATACATTGCAGACGATATATAATACAACATACATGCTACATACATACATACTAAATACATACCATACATGTACATACATACATTGCAGGCATACAAAACATACTAACATACATTACATACATACAACATACATGCATTACATACAAAAATACATACTACAGAAAACCATAAACATAAAGACATAAATACATACATGCAGATGACAAACATAATATAAAACAACATCATAAAGGCAATGATACAAACATAATACTAACATACCTACATACATGCAGTATCACAGCTATGACCCACCTTGACACGTGCATAACAGCTTCTTCTAAAACAAAATACACCTGTCGCCTCGGCATTGGACACGACAGACACCTCCGGCCTTCATATCACTTTCACTACCACTACAGTCCCTTTAGCCTAGTTGGCCACCCCTGGACTGCAAATATACATACATACAAACATACCACAGCTATTGACACGCTAATACCCAGCTTCTCTGAGTACAACTTGTTGCCCTCGGCATTGAACTTGTCGCCCTCGGCAACACAGACACCCCCTTCCTCCACTCTCACTGTGGTCCCTTTAGCCTAGTTGGCCACCCCTGGAGTGTAAACATACATACATACATACATATCACAGCTATGGACCCACCTCTGACACGCTGATACCCAGCTTCTCTGAGTAGACTGTGTCGCCCTCGGCATTGAACACCACAGACACCTCAAGCCTGGCACCGGGCTGGATCTGCCCTTCAGATGGCGTCACGGTGAACTGCCCAATAGTGAGAGCAGCCCCAACTGCTCCCTTGCCTGTTGCCTTGCCCTTCACAGGAGGGGTCTTTCCGCGTGCTATGGCATCTGCTGGAGCTATTACACCAGACGCCAGGTTGGCCAACCTGGGTGCAGGAAGGGAACAGGATGAATGGTGGTGGTGGTGGGGTGTGTGTGGTGGTGATAGGGGCTAACTGCTCCCTTGCCTGCTGCCTTGCCCTTCACAGGAGGGGTCTTTCCGCGTGCTGTGGCATCAGCTGGAGCTATTACACCAGACGCCAGGTTGGCCAACCTGGGTGCAGGAAGGGAACAGGATGAATGGCGCTGGCGCTGGCGCTGGTGGTGGGTGGTGGGGGATGGGTGGTGGGGGTGTGGTAGTTCCACGCGCTGAGGCATCAGCTAGGGCTATTAAACCAAAGACCAGGTTGGCCAACCTGGTGTGGTGGTGTGGTGGTGGGTGTGAGGGATGGGGGGTGGAGGGAGGGGGTGTGGTGGTTCCACGCGCTGGGGCATCAGCTAGGGCTTTTACACCAGAGGACAGGTTGGCCAACCTGGTGTGGTGGTGTGGTGGTGTGGTGGTGGGTGTGAGGATGGGGGGTGGAAGGAGGGGGTGTGGTGGTTCCACGCGCTGTGGCATCAGCTGGAGCTAATACACCAGACGACAGGTTGGCCAACCTGGGTGCAGGAAGGGAACAGGGTAAATGGTGATGGTGTGATGGTGATAGTGGCTAACTGCTTTCTTGCCTGCTGCCTTGCCCTTTACAGGAGGGGTCTTTCCACGTGCTGTGGCATCAGCTGGAGCTACTACACAAGACGACAAGTTGGACAACCTGGTGTGATGGTGGTGTGGTGGGTGTGAGGGTGGGTGGTGTGGGGGGTGGTGTAGTGGTGTGGCATCAGCTGGGGCTTGTACACCAGACGACAGGTGGTGGTGTGGGGGTGGTGGGGGTGTGGTGATGGTACAAGGGGGTGGTGGTGTGGTGGGGCACCAGCTGGAGCTACTACACCAGACAACAGGTTGGCTAACCTGGGTGCAGGAAGGGAACAGGGTAATTGGTGGTGGTGATAGGGGCTAACTGCTCCCTTGCCTGCTGCCTTGCCCTTCACAGGAGGGGTCTTTCCACGTGCTGTGGCATCAGCTGGAGCTACTACACCAGTCGACAGGTTGGCCAGCCTGGGTGCAGGAAGGGAACAGGGTAAGTGGTGGTGGTGATGGTGGTGGTGTGGAGGTTGGGCAAGTCCCATTAGCCTATTTGGCCTAACTCTAGACTGTAACATACAAACAGTGATAATTTCCCCCCAAGCACTTACTTGAAATCGTAGAGGAATTCCCCAAGGTTTGCAATCTCGAACGTCTTGGGCTTCGATGCCGCCTGGTACGTGATGGGACCAAAGTTCATGCCCCGCTGGGGTGTGACTGAGTATTTGGAGAAGACGGCCCTCAGGGTGACAGGGATGGGCAGCGGCCCTTGCTCCTTGGCGTTTGTGGCCGGCTCAACGATGGACAGGGAGATGTCAGTGTTGCTGACCAGAGTCACCTCTCCACGCATCTGTCGGTCCTTGTTGAGGTGGAACTGGATGGGGGTCTCCTTGCCAGGGTCGATGAGGCCGGTCTCGGGGACGATGGAGAAGATGTTCTTGCACTCGCTAGCTGGCTTGAACGCAAAGTTGAATTGGATCTGGTACTTGCCGGTGTTCTTGATGGATAGTTGCCTCATGCTGCTGTCAATAACGCGCACCTGGGAGGAGCACATAGTGTGTGTGTGTGTGTTATTTAGTTTGTTTGTATGGGCTAGTTAGTCAGTTAGCTAGTTACTTAGTTGTGTGCAGTTAGTAGTTTCTTTAGCCTCCTTGGCTACCCCCTGGACTGTAACAACATACATTTAAATGACAACATACCTACCCACCTACCTACATTTACACGACAACAAACCTACCTACCTACATTTAAATGTTCAAACACGAGAAAGAGAGGATAAGGTAACAATACAAATAAGGTAACACACACTGCATACATACATACATACATACATACATACACACATACATACATACAGCATCCCCGTGCTCATGAGTCCACAATCAAGAAGACTGAGGTTAGGCTGCTTATATATAGCTTGAACAAACAACTGTACGCATTAACTATCAGCGCATACCCCCCACATGCATGACAAACAGTGTGCTATGCATACATACATACATACATACATACACACAAACATACTGCATACATACACACATGCCTACAGGCAGCATTCCCCGTACTCACCAGTCCATAATCAAGAAGACTAAGGTTAGGCTGCGGAAACTTGATATCGATCTCAATCTTGTACGCCTCTCCCTTGATAGCGATGGGAATCGACGTGGCCACGCCCTGCAGCTCCTGCTGGTCGAGGATCTCTAGATCCAGTTTGAAGTCAAAGAGTTTTTTGTCGACTGCGTTGAATTGAACCGCCACCTTGGCATTTGATCGTGCGGGAATCTCACCGCGATCGGGAGTGATGGTGAACTCAGAAGGCACCTTGTCCATTCCTGCTAGCCGCCACTTGATAGGTAGCACTCCCGGGTTGGTGATAATAAGGAGCGGACATCGATCTTGTCACACTGGTTGGGCGTGGGGGGGGGGGAGGGGGAAGGGGGAGGGGGCATATTGGTGTGTGTGTGGGGTGGGGTGGGGGTGGTGTGTGTGTCTGTTTTGGGGGGGAGGGGGGGGGGGGGGGGGGGGGGGGGGGGGGGGGGCATATTGGTGTGAGGGGCAGTTGGGGTTTCTGTGGGTTTTGTGTGTGTGAATGTGACGGGGTTGTACAGTGGCGGTACAGCCCCGTCTATGTTCTTTAGGCGCTACTCACTGTCTGTTATTGGTTTATTATTACAAATACATATTATATGTATAATATGTATTATTAAATATGTAATTATATAAATATGCAATTATATAAATACAAATAAGCATCCCGTTTCTACGAATGATTCAATGGTTGAGCTTGTTGGACCGATGAAGGTGCTGGGTTCGCAGAAGGTACTTGATTCCAATGCATGAGAACAGCTAGGTGGCATGTGGTAGAGAGTTGAACTCCGCTCCCCGCACCCTGCTTACTCATGCCCACATGATAGGTCAGTCAGGGTGGTAGAGAGTTGAACTCCGCTCCCCGCACCCCGCTTCCTCATGTCCACATGATAGGTCAGTCAGGGTGGTAGAGAGTTGAACTCCGCTCCCCGCACCCCGCTTCCTCATGCCCACATGATAGGTCAGTCAGGGTGGTAGAGAATGCAAGTCCCTATTGTTTCCGCCCCGTTACACTTAGTTCCACTGCATGATAACAGCTAGGTGGCATGTGACAAGGAGGACACTAAGGAAGAGAGAGACGGATGCGATATACGCGGGAAGAGGCCTGCCATTAACAGGTGCGCTTAAGTGTTTGCGCTCGCTGTCAACCGCCATGGTAGCACTGCCCAGGTAAAGTAGCAGCCCGTTCTCTACCGCCATACAACAGGGCTCTCTTAATACCACGCTACACCAGACGTGATCATTACTTTCATTACATGCAGGCTCAGGGTGCAGGTGTGTGTGTGTTTTACAGCCAGTTAAGGCATAGCCAAGTCAATACTAGTTAAGGCATAGCCAACTTCATGCCAGTAAGCATGCAAAGTCAATACTAGCTTAAGGCATAGCCAGTCAATACTAGTTAAGGATAGCCAAGTAATGCTAGATAAGGCCATAGCCAGCACTACTAGTTATTAAGGCATAGCCAAGTCAATACTAGTTAAGGCATAGCCAAGTCAATACTAGTTAAGGCATAGCCAAGTCAATACTAGTTAAGGCATAGCCAAGTCAATGCCAGTTAAGGCATAGCCAAGTCAATGCTAGTTAAGGCATAGCCAAGTCAATACTAGTTAAGGCATAGCCAAAGTCAATATAGGTAAGGGCATAGCCAAGTCATGCAGGTAAGGCATTAGCCAAGTCAATACTAGTTAAGGCCATAGCCAAGTCAATACTAGTAAGCATAGCCACGTCAATGCAGTAGTAAGGCCTAGGGGGCCAAGGTCAATGCTAGTTAAGGCATAAGCCAAGGCAATACAGTTAAGGAATAGCCAATCAATACTGTTTAAGGCATAGCCAAGCAATGCCCAGGTAGTTAAGGCAAGCCAAGTCCAATTACTAGGTTAAGGGCATAGCCAAGTTCAATACTAGTTAAGGCATAGCCAAGTCAATGCCAGTAAGGCATAGCAAGTCATATCGTTAAGGCAGCCAAGTCAATACTAGTTAAGGCATAGCCAAGTCAATACTAGTTAAGGCATAGCCAAGTCAATACTGGTTAAGGCATAGCCAAGTCAATGCCAGTTAAGGCATAGCCAAGTCAATGCTAGTTAAGGCATAGCCAAGTCAATACTAGTTAAGGCATAGCCAAGTCAATACTAGTTAAGGCATAGCCAAGTCAATACTAGTTAAGGCATAGCCAAGTCAATACTAGTTAAGGCATAGCCAAGTCAATGCCAGTTAAGGCATAGCCAAGTCAATACTAGTTAAGGCATAGCCAAGTCAATGCTAGTTAAGGCATAGCCAAGTCAATACTAGTTAAGGCATAGCCAAGTCAATGCCAGTTAAGGCATAGCCAAGTCAATACTAGTTAAGGCATAGCCAAGTCAATACTAGTTAAGGCATAGCCAAGTCAATGCCAGTTAAGGCATAGCCAAGTCAATACTAGTTAAGGCATAGCCAAGTCAATGCCAGTTAAGGCATAGCCAAGTCAATGCTAGTTAAGGCATAGCCAAGTCAATACTAGTTAAGGCATAGCCAAGTCAATGCCAGTTAAGGCATAGCCAATTCAATTCATCACATATGCGCAGACTCTTACCAGCAAGTGCCCATGCCTGTCAGCAGCACTGTTTCTTTCCAGGGGCTACGTGTAGCAGCTTCTAGGCAGCTATTTTTACCCACCTTTAGGCAGAACCTGAAGCTAGCTAGCATCGGTCTAGTGGTAGACTAAATCACTTTGAGGAAGAAGAGTCGGGGGTTCGATTTCCCCTTCGGTAGCTCTTGGCGTTGCAGGTTGTTGTCAACCGCGATGTAGCTTGTCCAGTTGAGGAAGAAGACCGCTCCCTACCCATGTACGACGGGCTCCCTGAACACCATGCCCCACCAGACATTACCACTACTTTTATTTTAGCTAGCTAGCTCGTCTGAATGCTGGCATGACGTTAACCCATGCCCCACCAGGCGTTATCATAACATATGTGCAGACTCTAACCAGCAAGCGTCCATCCCTGACAGCACAACTGTTTATTTTCGGGGGTTCTGTGTAGCAGCTTCTAGACAGCTCCTTTTACCCACCCTTGGGCCAGACCTGAAGCTAGCTAGCGCGTCTGAATGCTGGCATGACATTAACCCTTACCCCACCAGGTGTTATTATAACATATGTGCAGACTCTTACCAGTAAGCGTCCAAAGACAATGCCCTCGGAGAGAAGCTTATTCACTGGGCCATCGGGCACAGCCCCCTTCTTGCCCTTCGTAGCAGTCCCGGGAGGTGTGGGGGGGGGGGCCTCGTTGGGGTCTGGTGGGGGACTACCATCATCCAAGCGGACCTGCAGGGTTCAGGGTGTAGGGTTCAGTGGGGGGCTACCATCATCCAAGCAGACCTGCAGGGTTCAGGGTGTAGGGTTTAGTGGGGGGCTACCCGTCATCCAAGCGGACCTGCAGGGTTCAGGGTGTAGGGTGTAGGATTTAGTGGGGGACTAACATCATCCAAGCGGATCTGCAGGGTTCAGGGTTTAGGGTTTAGTAAAAACAAACGTTCATACACACATACCTGTGCATACATTTAGGTAGCAGGTTGCAAGCAAGATAATGGACGTATACATACACACATACATACACACCTGAACCAGGGGCTAGCCCCCAGTAACTGAAATGGGGAACTCCACCAGGGTTGGATTGTCCTTGATCTTGCAGGCAATGATATCCTCATAGCAGCCCTTGCTCATCAACAAGGACTCTACAGGCTACATACCCCCCCCCCCCCCCCCCCCCCAACCTCCCACCACCACCATAGACACACATACCTGGACCAGGGGCTTGCCCCCAGTGACTGAAATGGGGAACTCCACCGGGGTTGGGTTGTCCTTGATCTTTCAAACAATGATTTCATCATAGTGGCCCTTGCTCATCAACAAGGACTCTACAGGCTACATACCCCCTACCACCCCCACCCCCACTACCACACCACCACCATAGACACACATACCTGGACCAGGGACTTGCCCCCAGTGACTGAAATGGGGAACTCCACCGGGGTTGGGTTGTCCTTGATCTTTCAAACAATGATGTCATCATAGCGGCCCTTGCTCATCAACAAGGACTCTACGGGCTACATACCCCCTACCACTCTCACCCCCACTACCACACCACCACCTCCCACCACCACCATAGACACACATACCTGAACCAGGGGCTTGCCCCCAGTGACTGAAATGGGGAACTCTACTGGCGTTGGATTGTCCTTGATCTTGCAGACAATGACGTCATCATAGCGGCCCTCGTCAGTAGGGAATGCATATACTGTTAGATCGATAGTCTCGTCGATCTTGATATCAACGGTAGGGGGGTCCAGGACGAAGACATCGTCGAGGCCAGTACCACCCGGAGCAACTCCCTTGCCCCCCTTAGCTCCCTTGGCGTCAGGCTTTTTAGAGGCCTTGGAGGGGGTGACCCCTTGGCTGCCTGGCTCTATATTCTCTACTGCCTTGCGTTTTAGCGTGAACTCAACCGTGTTGTCGAACAGCCCGTTGTTAGTGATGCGGAGGCGGGTGGTGTTCTCGGGGTGGGCCCCCTCACGGTAGCCTGTAGAGTCCTTGTTGATGAGCAAGGGCCCGAAGTCAAACACCTAATAAGGGAGGAGGTGTGTGTGAGAGAGTGAGTGGTGGAGTCTTGCTTTTTAGCGTGAACATTACAGTGTTGTCGAACAGCCCGTTGTTAGTGATGCGGAGGCGGGTGGTGTTCTAGGTGTGGGGCCCCTCAAGGTAGCCTGTAGAGTCCTTGTTGATGAGCAGAGGTCCAAAGTCAAACACCTAATAAGGGGGGAGGTGTGTGTGTGTGGTTGTGGTTGAGTGTGTGTGTGTGTGTGTGTGTGTGTGTGTGTGTGTGGGGGGGGGGGGGGGGGGGGGGGGCATGTAGCCTGTCAAGTCTGTGATGATGAGCAAGGGCCCGAAGTCAAACACCTAATAAGGGAAGAGATGTGTGAGTGTGTGTGTGTGTGTGTGTGTGTGTGTGTGGTGGTGGTGGTGGTGGGCATGTAGCCGGTAAAGGCGTAGCCAAATAGGCTATGCCTGGACTGTACAAATACATACACACCTTGTCATGCACAATGTACTGCCATATATACATGCCTTATCAGGCACAATGTACTGCCATAGATACATGCCTGATCAGGCACAATGTACTGCCATAGATACATGCCTTATCAAGCACAATGTACTGCCATACATACACACCTTGTCATGCACAATGTACTGCCATACACACACACCTTGTCATGCACAATGTACTGCCATACATACACACCTTTTCATGCACAATGTGCTGCCATACATACACACCTTGTCATGCACAATGTACTGCCATATACACATTCCTTATCAGGCACAATGTACTGCCATATACACATTCCTTATCAGGCACAATGTACTGCCATACACACACACCTTGTCATGCACAAAGCACTGCCATACATACACACCTTTTCATGCACAATGTACTGCCATATATACATGCCTTATCAGGCACAATGTACTGCCATATATACATGCCTTATCAGGCACAATGTACTGCCATAGATACATGCCTTATCAGGCACAATGTACTGCCATATATACATGCCTTATCAGGCACAATGTACTGCCATAGATCCATACCTTGTCATGCACAATGTACTGCCGTGCAATGGAGGGCGTGGAGGGACGTGCTTTGACCTTGTTGACAAACACGTTTCGGAAGTCGGAGGAGATCTGAGGGAAGGCGCAAGTGCCTGTGACGATGATCGTGCTATTCTTCTCCCCACCCACTACCTCGAAGCCAAGCGTGTCTGTGAACTTGCCGATGTCCTCAGACTGAAAGTGGACCACACAGTCAACGGTAGAGTTGGGAGGCACCACCCAGCGGGTGACCTCTCTGAAGTTTGGATCTAGGGTTGGAGCGGAGGGGGCCTCGATTTGGGGAGTGGAGGGCTTCTTACCCTTAGCAGCCTTGGCTGCTGCAGCAGCAGCGGCGGCGGCTGTAGCCTCTGCCTCAGCAACAGCCTTCTCCTGCTCCAGGATTTCCTCGGGAGATGGTGTGTGGACAGTGTAAAGTTTGAACTTCTGCACCTGTAGTCGGTCAGGTTGGGGGGGAGGGGGGGGGAGGTCGTGTCATGTACAGTTGATTCAGTTGGTGTGTGGGTGTGTGCGGGGGGGGGGGGGGGGACATGTCATATACAGTTGATTTTGTTGGATTGGGGGGGGGGGGGGGGGGGGGGGGGGGGATTGAGGGGAGGACATGTCAAATGAAGTTGATTCAGCTGGACGAGGGGGGGGGAGACATGTCATATAAAGTTGATTCAGTTGGGGGTGGAGGCGGGGGGGGGGGGGAGGGGATTGAGGGGAGGACATGCCACACACAGTTGATTCAGCTGGGCGAGGGGGGGAAGACATGTCATATACAGTTGATTCAGTTGGGAGGGAGGGAAAGGGGGGGGGGAGGGAGGGAATGTCATGTCATGTACCTGTGGTCGGTCAGGTCGGGGGCGAGTAGGTCGCCTCACGATCTGCATCAGATATGGCTCAGGCACCGCCCCGCTGTCCTGCTCAGCACCAGGAAGTTCAGTGGACACCACACCCAGGGTGAACTTCAAGCCCAGAACTGAGCGGTTGACTTGTTCAACGTCCCCAGAGATGTCAGGCATCCTCAGGACGGCGCGGTTGCCCGCAGGGTAGTCCTGCTTGCCTAGCAGCGCCTCTAGAGGCCTCAGAGTGCTGAGGATGGCCTCGAGGGAGGAGTCAACTTCAGCGTTAAGCATCTCCTCTGCCACCTTGCGAGCAGCCTCAGCCCGTTCAGCAACCACAGCCGCCGCCTTTGCTGCGATCTCCTCGGGGGAGAGAGTCTCTTCTGGCGGTGGCGGTAGATCAGTAATGGACCCCTTAGCGGGGGTTCCGGGCTTGGAGCTCTTGGAAAGTGCCTTGGCAATTTGTTTAGAGCCTGGTCTGGGCTTCTCTGCCTCAGGAGGAGGTGCTACATCCACAGCTGCGCCAGCATCAGCTAAGATGGATGGGTTGGAGATCTCACCAATGGCCTGCTGCTCTTCTGCCTCCTTCTTGTGCCTAGCAGCCTCCCGCTCAAGCACATGCTCACGTCCAGGGGCAAGCTGGATGAAGTATACATTAAAGGGCCCAGCCCAGGCCTCTGGGGTGTCAAGGGGTGGGGGCTCAGGAGCCCCTTTGAAAGAGGGCGCCCCCTTGACAGGGGGGGGCTTGCCCTTGACAGCCTTGGCAGCCTCTACTGCGGCTTCCGGTTCCGGTTCAGGTAGCACTGGGGTCATCCCTAGTGCTTCCATGAGGAGTCTTGCTGCAGTGGGGGGGTCCACGTACTTGGAAGCAAGGCCGTTTAAGACAAGGCCTTGGGCAAAGCGGGAAGGGACTCCCAGGGCCTGGCCTCCGCTTTCTGCCAGGAGAGCTTGGCGCAAGCCTCTCAGAAGCAGTGACTCAAGCTCCACCGGGTCCAGCTTTTCGTGGGGGGCCACGAAGCCAGGCTCAGACTCCAGATCAGGGTCGATAAAGACCTTGTCATAAAGCAGGTCGGAGATGGTCCGATCGTAGTATGGCTTGCTGGGGTCGACTGGAGGTAGCGGTTGGTGGTCGGAAGGAGGAGCGGTGGATGAAGATACTACTGGCTTAACTCCCTTGGCGGGTGGTTTGGTTGAGGCAGCCGCAGCTTCAGCAGAAGCAGTGGCGGCAGCATCAGCTTCTGCAGCCTCCTGAGCCAATTTCTCCTCCTCTGTCTGAGGAGGCGGCTCCAGGTCGGCAGCCTCGAACAGAAGGTCGTCGAAGAGAGTGGCAGGAACGTCGTAGCGCTTGGACACGAGATCTGCCTGGGCACCGACATCGCAGTAGTCCAGGTTTCCGTACAGAACCACCACGGTCTTCTTGGCCTGGACCGCGGGCGCTTCTTCGGGTGCGTCCAGGTCACCGACATCACCCTCAGCCTCCGCAACCAGACTCGCATCAGCAGGGAGTACGGCGTCAGTGGGAGGGGCCTCTCCATTCTCAACTGCCAAGGCGGCTGCCTCAGCAGCGGCGACGGCAGCTGCGGCTGCCGCCTCAGCTGCATCCTTCGCCGCTTTCTCCATCTGCTTCCTCTGTGTCACCTCATCCACCAGCTCGCCCCACAGACCCTCACCCGGGGCCAGGGGCACCTTGTACATCACACCGTTGGCGTCGTAGTGCGTCTCGTGGATGGTGCGGAGGGTTTCATCCTCCTCCAAGAAGCGGGTGTCGAAGTCAAGGGAGAAGACCTCGACAGGGTAGTTGCATGGGTTAACCATTTGGAAGCGCGCTTCGTTGGGGGTCTGGCCTTCGAACTTGGGCAGGATGGGACCGCAGTCGACAAAGCTGGGGGTGAAGGAGATCTTGGGCGTGGCCCCCTTGCCCTTGCCCGTCATCTCCCGTGACCTGGGTTGGGTTGGGTTGGGTAGTGTGTGTGTGTGTGGGGGGGGGGTTGTGTGTGGGGGGTGGAGTGTGTGTGGGTGTGTGGGTGTGTTGGGGGGTGGGGGGGTTTGGGGTAATAAATAAATGCTTCTTTCTGGGAAATGAATACTAGGGATCTACGTTAAATGTTTCGAAAAGAGAAATCAACAATAAGAGAGAAAGGGACGAATAATAAAAAAAAGCAGCAGCTAGTTTCGCCAAGTATGTATCAGGCAAAGCACTCAGGGCCCCTGTTGGTAAAACGATTGTTTGGGGTTCAATTCATCAATGCCTTAGCCCCTTTCAGTGATATACAATGGTCTAGTGGTAGATCAGATTGCTTGAGGATGAAGAGTCGGGGGTTTGACTCCCCCTTCGGTCGCTCTTGGCATTGCAGGTCGTTGTCAACCACGATGGTAGCTTGTCCAGTTGAGGTAGGAGACCGCTCTCCACCCGCGTACGATGGGCTCCCTTCACACCACGCCCCACCAGGCGTTATCCTTACCTTTTTCATCAATGCCCTATCAGTTTAGCCCTTCCTGTCACGATTGGGCAAAATAATGATAACGCCTAGTGGGGCGTGGTATTAAGAGAGCCCCGTCTTCCGGCAGTAGAGAACGGGCTGCTTCTTTACCTGGACAAAGCTACCATGGCAGTTGACAGCGACCGCGAACACTTAAGTGCTCCCGGAGGGATTCGAACCCCACACCTTTGTATTTCATCGAGCTCTACCATTAGCCATCCGTTAAAAACAGGATAAGGTTGGGCATGTTCCTTAACCCTTCTGGCCTACCCCTGGACTGTAACATACATACACTACCTCTCACATACTTGCATACTCCACAGAATGCTGGTGTTTAGCCCTTCCTGTCACAGTTGGGCAAGGCCCTTTAGCCTATTTGGCCTACCCCTGGACTGTAACATAAATGTTCTACCTCATATACTCCACAGAATGCTGGTGTTTAGCCCTTCCTGTCACAGTTGGGCAAGGCCCTTTAGCCTATTTGGCCTACCCCTGGACTGTAACATGGATACATTTAGGATGATTAACATACATACAATATACATGCATACAACATACATACACACATAACCACAAGCAGCATCCCCTGTACTCACCAGCCGTGGCGGCGGTCATAACATACATACATGCATACTGGTGGCAAGTGTACCTGGGGTTCAGTCCAATCTTGATGGGGAGGACCTGGCTGTAGGGTGCGTCCCGGTTCATGACTGGGGTGAAAATGACTTTGATGCCAAGCCGCTGATCCGGCTCCAGAACGCCCTCCGAGGGCTCACATCGGAAGTATGACCAGTCCTTGGCCTTGGTGTTCTCCACTGGACGTTTGACCTGCCACTCACACGGCACCTGCTTGTAGTTGTGTAACTCGACAGTGATCACCTAGGGTGTGAGGGGTGGGGGGGTGGGGTGTGTGTGGGGCTGGGTGGGGGTGGGTGTGTGTGTGTGTGGGGGGGGGTAGTTTGTAATTAGACAGTTCTTGGCCTTGGTGTTCTCCACTGGACGTTTGACCTGCCACTCACACGGCACCTGCTTGTAGTTGTGTAACTCGACAGTGATCACCTGGGGTGTGGTGTGTGGTGGGGTGGATGGATGGGGTGGGTGGTGGGGTGGGGTGTAGGGTTTGTGTGGTGTGCGGTGTGTGTGTGTGTGTGTGAGTTTGTGTGTGTGACAATATGGGTGAGTTTGTGTGTGTGCCAATGTGGGTGAGTTTGTGTGTGTGACAATGTGGGTGAGTTTGTGTGTGTGACAATGTGGGTGAGTTTGTGTGTGTGACAATGTGTGTGAGTTGTGTGTGTGAGTTGTGTGTGTGACAATGTGTGTGAGTTTGTGTGTGTGACAATGTGGGTGAGTTTGTGGGGTGGGTTGGTGGTGTGTGTGTGTGGGGGGGGGGAGGTGTGTGTGTCTGTGTGTGTGTGTGTGTGTGTGGGGGGGGGGGGGGGGGGGGGGGGGGGGGGAATTGGTGTGTGTGAATTTATGTGTGTGTGTTTGTGTGTGAGTTTGTGTGTGTGGGTTTGTGTGTGTGAATTTATGTGGGCGAGTGCCAGTGTAGACCAGTTACCTTGCACTGTCCAGTCTGAACAGAGTCGAAGTCCAACACGTCGCGAGAGAGTTTCAGGTCGGGGACCTGGACGTTGGCTCGCAGAGTGATGAGGACTGGCGGGGAGTTCTTGACGTACAAGGGTAGGATGAGCTCCATCGGCCCTAGCTGGACCTGGGCCCGGTTAGCCTGTAGGGTGAAGGAGATGTCGACGTGGCCGTTTTCAGGGGCTCCAGGGAGCTTGGCTACGGCGTCGGGATCCACCTTGAAGCCCCATAGCTCTAGAAGGCTTTTGTCGAAGTTGAAGGATGCGACTGAGGAGCTGGGGTTGGTCAAGCGGAATTTGCGTGCCTGGGGGGTGGGGTGGGGTGGTGTAAGGGGGGGAATTGGTGTGTGTGTGTATGCGTGTGGAGGGGGGGGGGGGGGGGGGGGGGGCGAGGGGAGGAGTTGGTGTGTGTGTGCGTGTGTGAACAAGTATCACCTTAAAGAAACCCGTGGTTGCAAAGCTCTTACCTTGGTGGTGCCCTTATGCGTGTATGTTTAAAGTCCACGGGGCAGCCACATATGCTAAAGGGACTTGCCTAACCTTCAAAACAGGAAAAGCAGTTTAGAAAAGTGTGCTTGGTTATATTAAAAAATATATAATGTAATATTTATAGGTATTATATATAACTGTATATAATGTAAAATATATATAATAATGCATCTTACCTTGGTGGTGCCCTTAACAACATAGCCAAAGTCCACCAGGTAGTTGGCAGCAATGAGCTCTGGGATTTTGGGCTGTGGAGGTGCCTTGACTGCCTTGCCTGTGTGTGTTTGTGGGGGAGGGGGAAGGAGAGGTCAGGGAGGGTATGTGTGTGTGGATTTGTGAGGGTTTGTTTTTTTGTGTGGGGGGGGGAGGGAGGGGGGGAATCGTGTGAAGTTATCTCTGTTTATCCGTGAATGCATGAAGAGATAGGATCAAGTATATTATGGCAAGAACGAGGGGGGGGGGGGCAAGAAAAATTATTTCGTACCGCATGTTCGATATGGATAGAAAATCTCGAGCAATAGTCGATACAAAAAAATCAAGTCGATACACCCACGGACGGCCGAGATAGAGGGGGGGGGGGGGGGGGGGGGGGGTCCGACCGTTTTCCCAACTTTATTTGTACTTCGTGTAACTTTCTTGCCAGTGCGAATTTTCGAGCGTTAAGAGCACCATCGATAAGGTCTCGATGAGACGAGTACGAATCTGCAATTGTTAGTCGGTTACACCCAGTGTGTAATTGGTGGGTGCCCAGGCTGGCACATCCAGGCTGGACGCCAGGCTGGACATCACCTACACCTTCGCGCCCACCGTCGCACGAGCGGCAGTTAGGCTGAAAAACGCGCGCACGCAACGTGTTTGTATGCGCGTTCTGAATTCTGGGCCCTGACGAGGTTCCTAAAGCAGTCGAGCCTGGGGTCTAGCCCCCCCCCCCCCCCCCCCTCCTCCCCCCCACCCCCCCACACACCCGAGCAGACCCTCAGGCTCTAGAATACAATTTGAGTCAAATAAAACCATGAGAATGATGGTGAGAATGATAGATAGACAGACAAATAACGCCTTCAGTCCTTTTCATGCCTGGGTGATCTCCTCCAACACAGTGGACTACTGAGCTACCCAAGAAAGTTGTGCAAATACTAAAACCTGAATAACTTTGTCCAAACTTGATTTTTTGTTTGTTGTTGTATGGTTGGAAAGGTCTTGACGAGATGATGCTCATGGACCCCCCTTTCACTATGTAATACTGTCTGGGTGTCCAGATATGAAGCCTGGGGGGGGGGGGGGGGGGGGGGGGGGGGGGGGTAGGTGGGTAATCAGGGGGGGGGGAAACAATGTCCGAACATGCGGTCTGCAAACTTTATTCTTGCCCCCCCCCCCCCCGGGCAAGAATTCTTATATTTTGATTGTTTTGATGATGATGATGATGATGATGAGGAGGATGTCGATAACATTTTTCCTGGTAAAATGTTTTAATGCCAAAAACGGTGAGCAGCCAAACTGCTGCCTGGAGCCATGTAAACAAGTTCAAGTTTAACTTCTTGCCACTGTTTTTTTTCTTTGTGCAACGTATCGCAAATCGAGCGACTCTGTGCGACGCAAAGTCCAAAGTTCAAGTTCTTGCCTGTCGGGCCTGTTGCAGGTGGGGCAGCCTTGGGCTTGGCAGCCTTCTTGGCAGTGCCCCCAGGGGAAGTAAGCCCTTTAGCTGTGCCGTCCAAGTCAGAGGGGTTGGGCGTTGCTGCGGCCCTACTGGAGCCCACTCCCGAGGTTACAGACATCCCGCCCCCTGAGTCGGGGCGAGGGTCCTCGCACTGGTCTTGGGGAACTCCGCTCATGATGTCGGCAATATCACCATCGGCAGCAGCCGTGGCAGCAGCAGCTGCACGTGTGGCTGTCGTAGCCATCTCTTGCTGCAGCTTGTCTTCCTCCAACTGCCGCTGGACCTCCTGCTCCCTACCCACGAGGATGGAGATGAGACGCAAGCGGTCGGCTTCGAGGTCTAACTTTTTCTCAGAAGAGAGCTGGTTAACCATGGTTGGTTCGCCGAGAGTCGCTGTACTCTTGGAGATACTCTTCGCAACACTCTTTGCGGAGATATTTGACTGGGCGGTGTTCAGTTTCCGGCCCGTATCAGCGGCCTTGAAGGAGGTAAGGGACTGCGTCGTAAACAGTGCCTGGCTCAAGTCCTGGGCTGCGAGGACAGCCTCCTCGTAGGCCTTCAGGAACAGCTGGTCCTTGATCCTAGGTAGAGCCAAAGACACGGCTGGGTAGACGCCTTCCATCACGATCTGAATTGGGACAGGGTCGAAATGGGCGAGCTCTACCAAAACCGTCTCCATCAACCTGTCAGGAATTCCAGCGCAAATCTTGAGCTTGACCACCTCCTTCTGACCGGGACCCACCACGCCGCTAGCTGGCACCGGAGTCACGACAGAAGAGCGTTGCAGGTTGGAGCAGTTTATGCGGTAGTCAAACGGCACCTTGCCGTTGTTGGCAATGACGATCTCCTTCTCGACGGTCTTGTCGTACAGCACGGGCCCCATGTCGATGAACTGAGGCTCCACGGAGTACTTGATGTTATTCGACTCGCCGGTCATCGACACCTTGTAGGTGGGTCCGCCCTCCACTGAGCACAGGGACAGTGCTGAGGCCTTGGTTCCAGGGTACGCGAAGAAAGAGTAGGTAATGAGCTCACTCTGCCCAGGCGCTAGCGCTCCCGTGATGGGGAGGATGTCAAACAGCTGGACGGCAGTTGGCTTGGGCAAAGCCTTGGCCTTCATGGACATAGAGGCTATTGAGTTTAGGTCCTCCTTAAGGCTCTCAGGGTCCCACGACCAGTTGTACACCACCTGTGTGTGGTGGTTGTGGTTGTGGTGGTGATGTTGTTGGTGTTGTTGGTGTTGTTGGTGTTGTTGGTGTTGTCGTTGATGGTGGTGGTGGTGGTCCTCCTTAAGGCTCTCAGGGTCCCAGGACCAGTTGTACACCACCTGTGTGTAATGGTTGTGGTGGTGGTGGTGGTGATGTTGTTGTTGTTGGTGATGTTGTTATTGGTGTTGTTGGTGTTGCTGGTAGTGTTGTTGGTGTCGTCGGTGTTGTTGGTAGTGATGTTGGAAGTGTTATTGGTAGCCTTGTTGGTAGTGTTGTCTCCCCCCTTCACCCTCCACCCTCCACCTCCCCCCTTCACCCACCTCTGCATCAGAGCAGTACGACACCCTGATAGCCTTCCGGTGGCTTGTGTTGATGGTAGTGTTGATGGTAGTGTTGTCTCCCCCTTTCACCCTCCCCCCTTCATCCACCTCTACATCAGAGCAGTACGACACCCTGATAGCCTTCCGGTGGCTTGTGTTGATGGTAGTGTTGTTGGTAGTGTTTATGGTGGTGTTGGTAGTGTTCTCTCCCCCCTTCAACCTCCCCCCTCCACCCACCCCCTTCCCCCCTTCACCCACCTCTACATCAGAGCAGTTGGTAACCCTGATAGCTTTCCTGTGGGTCGTGTCGGCCAAGCAGGAGCCGAACTCAATGCTCTGGGACTCAAACTTCAAGTTAGGGAAGTCGATCTTGGCGATCAAATCCACCGCGTCTTTCTGGGGGTTGTCAGTGTACTCGACCTTCAACTTCTGCTTGATCAGGGCACTGACAGAGTCACCCTTTGAGACAGGGTCACAGGACACGTTGACCGTAGTAGCCTCGTCCACTGCCAATGTAACCTGTGGGCGGTCTACCACAAAGGGTCCCCCCCCAGGCTTGAGCATGAAAGTGAGGGGGAGCTTGGAGATATTCCTCAGAGTTAGGGACTTGTGCAGCGTCACTATGGTGTCGCCCTTCTTGTACGCGTGGTGGAAGGAGAGAGTGCGCTCTGAGAAATCCAGCAGGGGGGTGGCCACCTCGGCCCGGATGTTCAAGTCGTAAGCCTTGCGCGGGTTCTTCGCGTTGGCACCCACCAGAGCCATGCAGGTCACATGTTCTATGATCTCCCCAGAGGCATGAGCCATGCCTTGGATTGTGAACACCGCACCCTCCTTGGGCTCCAGGGTAGCCTTCTCGGGGCTGATGCTAAAGACTGGCTGGTCCTTGATAGGCACCATGGAGATGTCGAACTTCTTGCCTGCAATCATGAACATCATGTGGTTTGGTATATCTCAGGGCTGATGCTAAAGACTGGCTGGTCCTTGACAGGCACCATGGAAATGTCGAACTTCTTGCCTGCAATCATGAACATCTTGTGGTTAACTATATCTTAGGGCTGATGCTAAAGACTGGCTGGTCCTTGACAGGCACCATGGAGATGTCGAACTTCTTGCCTGCAATCATGAACATCTTGTGGTTAACTATATCTTAGGGCTGATGCTAAAGACTGGCTGGTCCTTGACAGGCACCATGGAGATGTCGAACTTCTTGCCTGCAATCATGAACATGATGTGGTTTTTGAATGTACAGCTATGATAAAGCCTTACTGAATTCGGGGAGAAACTATCAGAACCTGATTTCCCAGTCCAAAAGTAAAATGATTCCTCTACATTATCTGATTTGCATTCCAGAGGTGGAAGGTCAAGAGCAGATGCATTTGTTCACCAATGATTGTATGAAGAGATTGGACCATATATATATATATACATTGATTAGGTAACTGCCGAAGGCGCACGGCAGACTTTAAGGCTGGAGCTATGTAATCAAGTTCAAATTCAAGTTGCGCCCCCCCACCCCCACCCCCCACCACCGCGTGCGCGGAGCCCGGGGGGGTTGGGGGGCCTTATGGCTGGTTCAGCCAAACCCATGCGTCGCCAAGCAGCCACGGAATGGAGACGCGTCGCACATTAAAACAGTGCTTCTTACCTGAGGCACGTGCGGCCTTGCCGTGGACCCGCTTGACCTCAGCCAGGCGGTCGTTCTCCCAGGTGAGGGCTGCAGATTTACGCCCCATGTTGTAAATGGTGACCTCCTTCTGGAACGGACGGCCCTTGAACTGATGTGAGAAGTCAAACAGGTCAGACGTCAACTCCTCGGAGAGAAAGATGTTGCCAGTACCAGAAGCTTCTAAGGGGACTGAGATGTCCGCACCCTCCTGGATCAGGACGTGCAGGACGTCCTTGAAGGTTTGGACCTCGTCCAGGCAGACCCGCACCGTGACCTCCAAGCTCTCGTTGGGCTGCAGCTCAGCCTCGCGTGGTTGTACCACGAAGACTGAGTCGATGCCCTCGATGAAGAGCTTGAACTGCGCCGGGATAGGGGTGGGGTTGTACAGGTGCAGGTTGGCGACATGCTCGGCGAGAACCAACACCTTGCCAAAGTTGATGTTCGATTCCTTCAGCCGTGTGGGGTTCTCATTGACCAGGGAGGCTGCGGTACCAAAGAGGAGATCAGGGCCCAAGCAGCGGGCTTCTAGGAGGAATTCCAGTGGAGCTGCTTTGGAGCCGATAGCTCGCATACGAACTGGGATCTGCAGTCGGCCCAGGGTGAGAGCGGTGAGGGTGACTTCGATCTCTTGCTCCCCTTTGGCGGGGATACCCCCAGAGGAAGGCTCTGCTGTGAACGTCGCGATGCCAGTGCTCGACACGTCCTGAGGCACTTCATGGTAGTCAGGGGTGTGGTGGGGGGGAATGGGTGGGGGGCTTGGCGTGTTGGGTGATGGTGTGTTGGGTGTGGGGTGGATGGGTGTGGTGTGGTGTGTTGGGTGTTGGGTGATGGGAGTTGGTGTGTTGGGTGTTGGGTGATGGGAGTCGGTGTGTTGGGTGTTGGGTGATGGGTGTTGGTGTGTTGGGTGCTGGTGTGTTGGGTGTTGGGTGTTGGGTGTTAGGTGTTGGTGTGTTGGTGTGGTAGGTGGTAGGTGTTGGTGTGTTGGGTGTTGGGGTTTGGTTATTGGGGGTTGTTTTTCGTTTGGAATTTGGGTAGTTCAGGCTTTTCTATGCGATCATACGTTTGGGGTACACAGATCCACTCACGTGTTTAAAAATTCCCAGGTAGCTTGCTGCCACTGGCCATGCACGTGTGTGCGTGGGTCTATGTGGTTGGCAGGGGTTGGGGTGTTGGGTGGATGATTTAATCTAGTCTTGTTAATCTTGCCTCATCCAACCATGGCGGAGAGGTGACCCAGTCGCCTATGCGATCATACGTTTGGGGTACACAGAGCCACTCACGTGTTTCAAAATTCCCAGGTAGCTTGCTGCCATTGGCCATGCACATGTGTGTGCGTGGGTCTATGTGGTTGGCAGGGGTTGGGGTGTTGGGTGGATGATTTAATCTAGTCTTGTTAATCTTGCCTCATCCAACCATGGCGGAGAGGTGACCCAGTCGCCTATGCGATCATACGTTTGGGGTACACAGAGCCACTCACGTGTTTCAAAATTCCCAGGTAGCTTGCTGCCATTGGCCATGCACGTGTGTGCGTGGGTCTATGTGGTTGGCAGGGGATGGGGTGTTGGGTGGATGATTTGATCTAGTCTTGTTAATCTTGCCTCATCCAACCATGGCGGAGAGGTGACCCAGTCGCCTATGCGATCATACGTTTGGGGTACACAGAGCCACTCACGTGTTTCAAAATTCCCAGGTAGCTTGCTGCCATTGGCCATGCACATGTGTGTGCGTGGGTCTATGTAGTTGGCAGGGGTTGAGGTTTTGGGTGGATGGGTGTATGTTTTAAACTTCCCAGGTAGCTTGCTGCGATTGGCCATGCACATGTGTGTGCGTGGGTCTATGTGGTTGGCAGGGGTTGGGGTTTTGGGTGGATTTTTTAATACGTCTTGTTCATCTTGCCTCATCCAACCACGACGGAGAGGTGACCCTGTCGCCAATGCGATCATACGTTTGGGGTGGTTGGGCAAGTCACTTTAGCCTACTTGGCCTACCCCTGGACTGTAACATACATACATACACATACATACATATATGGGGCATACAAAGCCACTCACTTATTTCAAACTTCCCAGGCAGCTTGCTTGCTTGTTGGTGTTTGTTTTTCTTTTGTAATTTGGGTAGTTCAGGCTTTTCTACATGATCATACGTTTGGGGTACACAGAGCCTGGGTTAGCCTTGGTATAACTTGGGTTAGCCTGGGTATAACCTGGGTTAGCCTGGGTATAACCTGGGTTAGCCTGGGTATAACCTGGGTTAGCCTGGGTATAACCTGGGTTAGCCTGGGTATAACCTGGGTTAGCCTGGGTATAACCTGGGTTAGCCTGGGTATAACCTGGGTTAGCCTAGCCTGTAATAGCATGGGTAGCCTAGCCGGGCGCTTCTCAGGAAGCCACTCACGTATTTCAAACTTCCCAGGCAGCTTGCTGTCGTTGGCCAGGCGCATGATCTTCTTGTACGGGAAGCGTAGGAAACAATCCCCAAAGGTTAGCGTGCCTGACTCCAGCATTAGACGCGGAACCACACACTCCGCCTTGATGGGGATAGTGAGCTGGTTGTCGGCAACCTTGGGGATGTCCAGAACAAGATTGGAGGTGTACTTCTGCACCGTCTCGCTAACGAACTCGACGGTGATCTTTTGCTTTCCGTGCGGTATGATAGATCCTTTCTGAGGAATGATCTGGAACTCCTTTGGGTTGGCTACATCCTCGGGCACTCGCCACAGGAAACTCATGGGGATCTCACTCAAGTTGTTGATGGTGAGCTCCTTGGTATACCTGTTAAAAACAAAAGTGATGTGAAGTTCAAGTTTAAGTTCAGTTTAAGTTCAGTTTAAGTTCAGTTTACATGTTCAAAACAAAAGTGAAGTGAAGCTCAAGTTTAAGTTCAGTTCAGTTTACATGTTAAAAACAAAAGTGAGGTGGAGATCAAGTTTAAGTTCAGTTCAGTTTACATGTTAAAAACAAAAGTGAGGTGGAGATCATGTTTAAGTTCGGTTCAGTTTACATGTTGAAAACAAAAGCGAGGTGGAGATCAAGTTTAAGTTCAGTTCAGTTTACATGTTAAAAACAAAAGTGAGGTGGAGATCAAGTTTAAGTTCGGTTCAGTTTACATGTTGAAAACATAAGTGAGGTGGAGATCAAGTTTAAGTTCAGTTCAGTTTACATGTTAAAAACAAAAGTGAGTTGGAGATCAAGTCAAGCTAAGTTAAATTGCGTTGCGTTCAGTTCAAGTTCAAGTTCTTGGTATACCTGAAGCCTTAGGATACGAGGCCACCCCACACCCCACACATCACACACCACAAACCAAACACCACAGACCAAACAGCACAAACCACACACCATTCACCACTCCCCACACCCGACAATCTACGCCACCTCCTACCTGAAGCCGTAGGATACGAGGCCGAAGTCAAGCTGGTCAGCGTCCACCTCAAAGGAGGGCCCCACCACTCGCCCCTTGAACTGCAGCTGCAAGGGATGGGCGGCGCCCTTGATTGTCCACAAGAAAGTCTCGTCGAAATCTCCTAGCAGGTCACTCAGTAGATGGATGCGGATGCTTTGGATCTCCCCACCGCTCATGTGGCCCGAGGAGGGCTCGAAGGAGAAGCGGGTACCCATAGGCGTTGAGGAGGGGATCAGCCTGTACTCCACATCAATTTTCCCACGGTTCTGAAGCTCAACCTCGTACTGGTGCAGGGTGTTTGCGAATGCATCGCCCATGTCCAGCACGTCGTAGGAAAAGACGGCTGAGGGACCCAGGCCCTTGGCATTGATCTGCAGAGGGAGGCGATCTTGGCGGCCCTGCACGTCCATAAATGCATGGACCGTGTACTCGCGTGCGTGGTCGGGATTAAACTGCACAACCAGCTCCATTTCAGAGCGAGGCCACACTGTGCCCTCAGCAGGGTGTACACTGAAGTTCTTGTCCCCAAACAGTTGGTGGTCAAGCATCACGTCTCTCTGCATTGCCTTCAGCCTGCGGGTCAGCAACATGTTGCTGCTGTTGAGAATCGTCTCCTCGTCGTCGGACTCCTCCCCAGGCCCACCATTAGCCGCACGGCCTGCTCCCTCCTCACGCCCGGTGTCGTTCATGCTGCCGGCCAAGGCGTCCAGCTTCTGGGTGCTCGCCATCATCTCGTCCTCTGTGTTGGAGAACATACGAGTGGAGAAGGTGATTGCCACATCGCTGTTGTTAACCACTTTGAATGTGCGCTGGCTCTGCTTCGTTACGTAGGTAGGGAGCAGGCTCACAGACGGAGAGCTGAGCCCCACGTCCAACTCACACCCAGTGCCACACAGACGCAAGTATACGCAACGCCCGTTTGCGTAGCGCAACTCGAGCTCCCCTTCGTAGTCCCTGGCTTCCAATGGGTTAAAGCCTAGCTGGATTTGGAGCGTCTCACCAGCATTGAGGAACCCCTGCGAGGGGGCTACACGGAAGGGGTCCTGGGCCCGGAGGGTAAACGCTGACGCTGAGCTACCCACATTGCGAACGAATATGGTTTGGTTAGCTTCAAGCTTGCAAGCGGCTGGCCCGAAGCTGACAACGTCTGGCAAATCCAGTGCTGCGGCGGCACCAATGGCATACACTGGGACCAAGAACTTCTCCCTCTCCGTGCACACGATCAGGTTGCATGTGAAATCCCCCTTGCTATCGGGCTGGAAGGTGATGGAGTAGGTGACCTCCATGCCGCTGGCAACCTTGTCACTCAATTCCTTTCCTGGGGCCGCCACACGCTTGATTGAGAAGTAGGGCGTATCAGGCTGCACGATCTTGATCCTGCGAGGGACCTGTTGAGGGGGGGGGGGGGGGGGGGGGGGGGGGGGGAAGAAGAAGTCATAGCGCGTTTGTGTGGTGTATAACCCCCCCCCCCCCCCCCACACCCCCCCCCCCCCCCCCCCCCCCCCCCCCCCCCAACCACCTCCCACCACCACCACTATCACTATCACCACCAGCAGTAGCACGATACAAGTAGAAAGGACCGGGTTTAGGGTTTATATAAAATGGGGATTATATACCGGTATATACAACGGGAAGAAAAAGAAGCCTCCAACCCCCCAACCCTTCCGTGTGCCCCCCACCCCCCAACGCACCCCCAACCCCTCAATCCTGCTGTGTGCCCCCCAGCCCCCACCACATCCCCACCCCCTCAACCCACCTGTGCCACGTAACCCCCCCCACACCCCCACACCCCCAACCTTGATGCCTCCCTTGACCCCACAAAGGACGCCGTGCCTCCCTTGACCCCACATAGGACGCCGTGCCTCCCTTGACCCCACATAGGACGCCGTGCCTCCCTTGACCCCACATAGGACGCCGTGCTTCCCTTGGCCCCACATAGGACGCCGTGCCTCCCTTGACCCCACATAGGACGCCGTGCCTCCCTTGACCCCACATAGGACGCCGTGCCTCCCTTGACCCCACATAGGACGCCGTGCCTCCCTTGACCCCACATAGGACGCCGTGCCTCCCTTGACCCCACATAGGACGCCGTGCCTCCCTTGACCCCACATAGGACGCCGTGCCTCCCTGGACCCCACATAGGACGCCGTGCCTCCCTTGACCCCACATAGGACGCCGTGCCTCCCTCGACCCCACATAGGACGCCGTGCCTCCCTCGACCCCACATAGGACGCCGTGCCTCCCTTGACCCCACATAGGACGCCGTGCGTACCATGTCGTTGTTTCTGAAGAACAGCTTTGCCTCGTAAGCGCGGAAGGGCTCGTAGTTTGAGTAGATGACCTCCGGAGGGAAGGGCTGGAAGATAGGCTCATCAACAGGCACAATACATTGCAGCTGCAAGCATAGGAAAAGGAGTGCATATCATGTTGGTGACAAGGAGGTGACGTTGGTGGCAAGGCAGTTTTTTTTTAGCTGAAAGTGGCAGCTTCTAGGCAGCTCCCCTGACTGGCTATTCAGCCAAAGCTAATGCAATCTTGTGTGTCTGGAAGCTGACAGAATTTGCTGCCCAGAACTGTTGCAATCTTAAGGCTTGGCTCAGCGGCTGCCTAGAAGATGCTGCTCGTAGCTGGAAAGAAAAACTATGCTGCAAGCATAGGACAAGGAGTGCATATCATGCTGGTGACAAGGAGGTGATGATAACGCCTGGTGGGGCGTGGGATTAAGGGAGCCCTGTCTTACGGCGGTAGAGAACGGGCAGCTACTTTACCTGGACAGCACTACCATGGCGGTTGACAGCAACCGCGAACACTTTTTAGTCTCCCAGCAGCTACCCCCAGCAGCAGTCTTTTAGTCACCCAGCAGCTAACCCCAGCAGCAGTAATTGTCACCCAGCAGCTACCCCCAGCTACTCTCAGCAGCAGCTACCCAGGGGCTCGGCCCCCATGAAGTTGAAGTGGGGCAAGGATGTGTGCATGTGTCCGTTGCCATCCAGGGGTAGCCGACTAGGCTAAAGGTCCTTACTCAGACTAGGCTAAAGGTCCTTAGCTCGAACAATCGAGGTCAGTTTGAGGGCAAGGATTTACCAGGACAACCATTTATCTGCATGTATTATGAAAGTGTGCTGGGATGCACACAAAGACCCATGGGCATGGGTAGTTGTGTCATCTCGGAATTCTGATTGTTCCCAAACAACAATTGCTCGAATAACCATGCGATGATTAGTTCCTGATGTACGACCAAGCAGTCTGGACTAGCAGTACAGTGCCAAACACCTGAGCAGCAAATCCAGTTATTCACACACATACTGACCACGACACACGAAATCTGCCAGACCACTAACATGGTAAATATATGAGTTGTTCACAAATATTGTTTCCTACTGAATTGAATTCTGGTGGCCCCAGACGCACAAATCTGGATCAACATCAAACTACAACCCCACCTACCTGACCCAACTGATCCTGACTCAGGAAACTCATCTGTGCTGCATGCATGAGCTATACATAAATATGAAAGCTGCTGTATTCGGTATCAGTAGCCCAAGACACGCAAATCTTGACCCCCAGTGACACATCACCCCATTCACATGACCCACCTGACCTTGACATGTCAAAACATCCTAGCGAGCCCCAACTACTTACTTGATGCGTGAAATCGGCCATGTTGAGCAGCTCGATGATTTTGGGCTTCGGTCGCCATCCGTCGACATGACTCGGAGGTTGCGTCAATTCGTTCAACAGCTGACTTGGCAATTTCTGCGATCAATACGACCATCTTCAGCATCAAGGGAGGCTATTGGTACTATCGAGAGAGATACTCGCCTGCACCTCCATTTCTCGCAGAACCCATAAACAGCTGAAGGTACCGTTCACACTACTCAATCAACTCTGCGTATTCTACCAACCTTAGTGCCCTCGGTAGGGTCCACTTCTCCGTCATACTTCTTGTACTTAAGAGTGGCGCGTTTGCTCGGACTGGTCGTTCGACCTCCCCGACCGGGCAGGCCGGCACCAGAGCCTCTCCCATTATCAAACATAGCACTATTAGCTTGTTTATTGTCCCATCAATGTTGATGTGAATCAAATCCTTGCAAAAGCTGTGCACGCATGCAGGGGGTATAATCGGATTCTTTATTTAACGCTTCTATCAACCAACGATGCAAATAGACTATCAATTTTCGAAGGAAATTGGTTCCTGTCCTTACGCATGGAAAGAAGAAAAAGAAACACAGTCCAGGATGTACATCTGATGTACATCAGTGGCAATACCGTCCAAACCTTCCTAGCAACAGACGCAGACGGTCGCTCCTGTCGTTGACGGACAATGCACCTCTGGTTTCTCCAAATGTTCCGAGAAATTGGTCGAAGATACCTATCCAACCTTTATTTATCTGCCGACTTCGCTGCCTGTAACGTTCAACTTCAACGCACACCCCGTATGCGCAGCGCGATGCTTGCTGACTTCACGTCGCCAAATTAGGCGTTCCTTTCGAGTAGGCTCCCAAACAGCGTATTGCATGGGGCTTTGATGCTCCGATGCAGAACTACCAAAGAGAACTCCAAGCAAGACGTTTGCTAAAAGAGACACAGTTCCAAGAGCGCCTAGAGAAAGATTACTGGGATGATCTAAAGCCCAAACAAGCATCTGTAAGGAATGCAACCACTCAGCATACTTATTGACTACTCAACGAGACGCTACACATTAACCTGGGGAACGGCAAATGATATCATGTCATCATGTGAAATCACATGATATCAAATGATGGCGGCAGCCGGACTAGGCCAAAGATACTATTTAAATACAATATCATATGATGCAATTTGTATAATATCATATGATATCATACTCACACTTGGTCAACATCACATATTCATATGATTTCCGGTCCCTACATATTCCTCTTGCAGACACATGCCCTCCCCGCTAACACAACAAACACATGCACCTCAGACAGACACGCGCACAGAGCCAGGCACACACATTCACAAACATGCATGTACACACACATACAAAACACACGCACACACACACAAAACTCACGCACGAACGCACACACAAACACACACAAATAACAAACAAACAAACACACACACTCGCATAGGTTAACCAGAACTTGACAAGGGCCATCCAGCTGGATGATGAAGGACGTGTGGAGGAAGCATGTGCTCTGTACGAGAAGGTGCTACTCCAAGAGCCCAAGAACTTGGCACTACGGAAGTACATCGGGGAGCTGTACGGCAGGATGAACATGAGGACAGCTGGCTGGCATGTGACCAAGAAAAACGCACGGGAAGAAAGAGACATGCTAGTCCATGTCCCTGTCCCTCATGCCCACATTATAGGTCAGTCAGGGTGGTAGAGAGTTGAACTCCGCTCCCCGCACCCCGGTCCCTCATGCCCGCATTATAGGTTAGCCAGGGAGGGATTTTTGAAAAACTAATATTAACTAATAATACATCATATTAACTTTTATTACAGTGTCAAAATAATATTAGTTTTTCGCATAAATTAAAATTCTAGTGAGACGGCTTGTCCATCTAATATTAACTAACATTCACTAATAGTATTCATTCACTAATATTAACTAACTTAGCCTTTCCCTAAATATGCGGGAATGGGCCCGCTATTTATGTATTTATTGTAATCCTGCTTATGAGGTGGATTAAAGAAACAAAAACAATGTTCTGACCCTGCATTCTGGAAGTAGTAACCAGGGTACTTCAAATGGCCAAATTGGCCAGCGCTTTAGCGCACTTGAAAACAAAAAAACTGCGCTTTGTAGTGCAAAAAGCGCAAAAATTGCTTGCTGCGCCCACAGGGGGTTGCAAAAAACTGCGCTTGAAGCGCAGAGGGGGTCAGAAAGTCAGCGCTCAAAAGCGCAAAAGCGCGTGCTTTGAATTACCCTGGTAGTAACACAATCAATTCAAATAAAAGCACCCTGTCCCTGTTTAGGAGGTGAATTTCAAAAAACAAAAACCCTGGGTCCTGGAAGTAGTTACACAATCAATTCAAAGCAAAGCACCCTGACCCTGTGTAGGAGGTGAATTCATCAACTCCGAAACCAAACAACTGTTATAACCCTGTGTAGGAGGTGAATTCATCAACTCCGAAACCAAACAACTGTTATAACCATGCGTAGGGTGTGAGTTCATCAACTCCGAAACCAAACAACTGTTCTACCCATACATGCGTATGGTGTGAATTCATCAACTCCGAAACCAAACAACAGTTATACCCATGCGTATGAGGTGAATTCATCAACTCCGAAACCAAACAACTGTTATAACCCTGTGTAGGAGGTGAATTCATCAACTCCGAAACCAAACAACTGTTATAACCATGCGTAGGGTGGGAGTTCATCAACTCAGAAACCAAACAACAGTTCTACCCATGCGTATGAGGTGAATTCATCAACTCCGAAACCAAAAACTGCTATACCCCTGTGTAGGAGGTGAATTCATCAACTCTCCTCACTTTGGCGCGTCAGCGCAGCCTACGTCGGGCCAAGTCCAAAGCCATGCGCTGTACAAAGAAGAGCTGGACAAGCAGGTGCATTGGATTGGATTGGGGGTTGGGGGCTAGAAACCCGGAGTTGGGGACTGGGGGGTGGGGTCTGGGGGTTGGGGGCTGGGAACCCGGAGTTGGGGGCTGGGAGTTAGGGGCTGGGAACCCGGAGTTGGGGGTTGGGGGCTGGGAACCCGGAGTTGGGGGCTGGGGGTTGGGGCTGGGGGCTGGGAACCCGGAGTTGAGGGCTGGGGGTTGGGGGCTGGGAATCCGGAGTTGGGGGGTGGGGGCTGAGAACCGGGAGCTGGGGGGTGGGGGCTGGGAACCCGGAGTTGGGGTCTGGGGGTTGGGTCTGGGGGCTGGGAACCCGGAGTTGGGGGCTGGGGGTTGGGGGCTGGGAACCCGGAGTTGGGGGGTGGGGGCTGAGAACCCGGAGTTAGGCGCTGGGGTCAGGGGGTTGGGGGCTGGGAACCCGGAGTTGGGGGTTGGGGACTGCGAACCTGGAGTTGGGGGTTGGGGGCTGGGAACCCGGAGTTGGGGGTTGGGGGTTGGGGGCTGGTAACCCGGAGCTGGGGGCTGGGAACCTGGAGTTGGTGGTTGGGGGCTGGGAACCCGGAGTTGGGGGCTGGGGGGGTGGAGCTGGGAACCCGGAGTGATGTAGTGTTTTAAAAATAAAAATGGTTGTTAGCCCTTGTGAGAGCAAACAGGCTGGCCCCCTCAACCTAACGCCTCGTAATAAGGTGTATTATTTATTTATTGGGTTGGGTTGTTATCATAGCTTTTCTTTTCAGCTACCAGCAGCAGCTTCTAGGCAGCCCCCTGGCTTACTACCCAGCCAAAACTGTAACAACATACCGGTGGCGCATCATGAACCTGAAATCATCATCTTCCCAGCACTGTTACAATCTGGGGGATTGGCTCAGGTGCTGGCCCAGAGAGCTGCCTAGAAGCTGCTGCTCCTAGCTGAAGAGAAAAGGTATGGTTGTTAGTTTTTCAGCCAACTTTGGGCTGCTCACCGTCTTCCCATCCCAATTCCCATTGTGCGATACCCACGGAATGTGGGGAGGATACTAAGCGAATAAGACACTTACAACTTGTTTGCCAATTTTGACAGTAACATAACTACCAGGAAAAAATAGAATCATCAGCATCAGCATCAGCATTGTTATGACTTATGCACTGCTGTACGGTACTGCTGTGCTGTACTGGTGCCCGCTTGCTATAGCTAGTAACATTTGTCAATATAATTATCAGACTGTACTGCTTAAGGTTATGCGCTCATCACTAGGGGATGATATCATGTCATCATATGATGCCGGCAGTCTGGCTAGGCTAAAGTGACCATTTATATGCAATATCATATGATATCATACTCGCCTTCGGTCAACATCATATGAAATGCTGGTCCCTACTCATAATGCTAAACATAAGCAATCAAGATCTAAACATTCTTATAAAAATTCCGATGTTCCAATCAGATAAAGCAGCAGCAAGCGATCCAGCAGTGCCTCAAGCACAATGAGGAGCTGGGAGACATACAGTTGACATGACTATCACAATGTATTGCTAAAGGTTATGGGCTCATTACGCTAAACATAAGCAATCAAGATCTAAGCATTATTATCAAATTTCTGATGTTCCAATCAGGTAAAGCAGCAGCAAGCGATCCAGGAGCGCCTCAAGCGCGATGAGGAGCTGAGAGACATGCAGTTGATAGCAGATAGGGAGGTGGGTATGTTTTTAGTTGTGAAAGGACTTTCACCCCCGGAGGTGGGTCTCCCGACACAAACACCCCACCACCACTATCACAATTGCTACCACCATCATCACCCTCATCACCACCACCACTATCACAATTGCTACCACCATCATCACCATCATCACCACCACCACTGTCACGATTGCTACCACCACCATCATCATCACCACCACCACTATCACAATTGCTACCACCATCACCATCATCACCACCACCATCATCACCACCACCACTATCACAATTGCTACCACCACCATCATCATCACCACCACCACCACTGTCACAATTGCTACCACCACCATCATCATCACCACCACCACTATCACAATTGCTACCACCATCATCACCATCATCACCACCACCACTATCACAATTGCTACCACCACCATCATCATCACCACCACCACCACTGTCACAATTGCTACCACCACCATCATCATCACCACCACCACTATCACAATTGCTACCACCATCAATGTCATAACACACAGGTCCGACTGCGTTTGAAGAAGTACAACGATGTTGTGGTGAAGGACAACGAAAAGTTAAAACACGATGCAGACATGCGCCACATGCAAGGGCTGAAGAAGAAAGCTGAGCAGCTGAGGAGAGAACTGGTGCGCACTGGGTTTTTTTGTGCGACGCGTCGCCGTTCCGTCGCTGCATGGTGACTCACAGGTCCGGCTGAACTAGTCAGAAATGCCCCGGCAACCCCCCCGGGGCTTGGCGCTCCGGGGAACGCATCGCACGCAGAAAAAAAGTGCTGGAGCATTTTTTCCCTTGTTGTGTTATGATCACATGAAGGGGCTCAAGAAGAAGGCAGAGCAGCTGAGGAGAGAACTGGTGCGCAATGGGTGTTTGGTTCGCTCGTTTTTTTTTCTTTTCGCCCTTTTTTTGCGCTCTGGGTTTTTTTGTTCGCTCAGTTTTTTTTCTTTTCGCCCTTTTTTTGCGCACTGGGTTTTTTTGTTCGCTCAGTTTTTTTCTTTTTGCCCTTTTTTTGCGCACAGGTTTTTTTGTCATGCTCCGGGGAAAGTGTCGCACAAAGAAAAAAGTGCTGGTGCGTTTGTTTCCCTTGTCTTGTTTTGATTACATGAAGGGGCTGGAGAAGAAGGAGGGGCAACTGAGGAAAGAGTTGGTGAATGTATTTATTTTTGTGCGACGCGTCGCCGTTCCGTCGATGCATGGTGACTCATGGGTCTGGCTAAAATAGTCAGAAATGCCCCGCAGAACCCCCTGGCTTTGCGCTCCGGGAAAAGTGTCGCACAAAGAAAACAAGAGTTGGTGTGTTTGTTTCCCTTGTCTTGTTTTGATTACATGAAGGGGCTGGAGACGAAGGAGGGGCAACTGAGGAAAGAGTTGGTGAATGTATTTATTTTTGTGCGACGCGTCGCCGTTCCGTCGATGCATGGTGACTCATGGGTCTGGCTAAAATAGTCAGGAATGCCCCGCAGAACCCCCTGGCTTTGCGCTCCGGGAAACGCATCGCACAAAGAAAACAAGAGTTGGTGTGTTTGTTTTAGTTGTCTTGTTTTTATTACATGAAGGGGCTGAAGAAGAAACAAAAGCAACCGAGGAGAGAACTGGTGAGCATTATTTCTTTTTGGGGCGAATCGTAGCAGCTTTCAACCAGCTCCATTAGCCAGCCACTGGGGCAAGCCCAAAGCTTTCAGCTACATTTTGGTGCCTGTCACGTCAGCTTTAAAGCTTTCAGCTGCATTTTGGTGCCTGTCACGTCAGCTTTAAAGCTTTCAGCTACATTTTGGTGCCTGTCACGTCAGCTTTAAAGCTTTCAGCTACATTTTAGTGCCTGTCACGTCAGCTTTAAAGCTTTCAGCTACATTTTAGTGCCTGTCACGTCAGCTTTAAAGCTTTCAGCTACATTTTAGTGCCTGTCACGTCAGCTTTAAAGCTTTCAGCTACATTACAGTGCCTGTCACGTCAGCTTTAAAGCTTTCAGCTACATTTTAGTGCCTGTCACGTCAGCTTAAAAGCTTTCAGCTACATTATAGTGCCTGTCACGTCAGCTTTAATGCGCATTACATACCCTCAGGTTTGGCCCAAGGACAGGGAAAGGGAGATACCTAGAAGCTGTTACGCGCAGCTAAAAAACAAGCAAGGCTGGCTGTCTAGTTCCTTTTCCTGACCCAATTTTTGTGTTGTTACTGTATGGCTAGACCGCAGCTTAGCTGCATATCACCGTTCAACAGACAGACATAAACACGTATTTACTGCAGACACAAACAGACAGACAGACAGACAGACTGCCTCAGGAAGGGCTGACACACAGACAAACAAACAGGCAGACAGACAGACAGACACAAATAGGCAAACACACAGACAAACAGACAGGCAGACAAACAGACAGACAGCCCCACAGACAGACACAATCATCCAACTTTCTCACGAGGATCTGAACAACTTCCTCGCCAACAACCAAGCCAACCACCAAGCCAACCACCAAGCCAACCACCCACCCAACCCACCACGATCAGGAGGATCTGAACGACTTTGCCGCCAACAACCAAGCCAGTCCAAGCCCTAGGGCCAACAACAGGGGCGAGGAATGGTGGGAGCAGAGTCCACGCCCCTACGGCAAAGCCTCCGCCAGTCCTCACCCTCAGGGCAAAGCTGAAAGATGGACTCCTCACCCCGCCAGTCCCGGCCCTGTACTGTTGAAGGGGAAGGCTGGTCAATGGAAATCGCCAGTACCTGGGAAAAGTGAGTTCTCGTGCCTGGCTCTTGGGTTGATCTTGGATTAATCTTGGGTTACTCGGGCAAAGCCTGGGGCAGCCCACGCCCTCAGGGCAAAGCTGAAAGATGGACTCCTCACCTGGCAAGTCCTAGCCCTGTGCTGTTGGTCGATGGAAATCACCAGCACCTGGGGAAAATGAGTTCTCGTGCCTGGCTCTTGGGTTGATCTTGGATTAATCTTGGGTTACTCGGGCAAAGCCTGGGGCAGCCCACGCCCTCAGGGCAAAGCTGAAAGATGGACTCCTCACCTGGCAAGTCCTATCCCTGTGCTGTTGGTCAATGGAAATCACCAGCACCTGGGGAAAATGAGTTCTCGTGCCTGGCTCTTGGGTTGATCTTGGATTAATCTTGGGTTACTCGGGCAAAGCCTGGGGCAGCCCACGCCCTCAGGGCAAAGCTGAAAGATGGACTCCTCACCTGGCAAGTCCTAGCCCTGTGCTGTTGGTCAATGGAAATCACCAGCACCTGGGGAAAATGAGTTCTCGTGCCTGGCTCTTGGGTTGATCTTGGATTAATCTTGGGTTAATCGGGCAAAGCCTGGGGCAGCCCACGCCCTCAGGGCAAAGCTGAAAGATGGACTCCTCACCCTGCCACTCCTAGCCCTGTGCTGTTGGTCGATGGAAATTGCCAGAACCAGGGAAAGTGAGTTCTCTTGCCTGGCTATTGGGTTGATCTTGGGTTATTCTTGGGTTACTCGGGCAAAGCCTGGGGCAGCCCACGTCCTCAGGGCAAAGCTGAAAGATGGACTCCTCACCCCGCCACTCCGAGCCCTGTGCTGCTGAAGTGGAAGGCTGCTTGATGGAAATCACCAGGACCTGGCTAAAGAGATTGCTCTTGGGATTAACAACCCTTTCATACCTATATCCTTATTCCTGTCCCTGCCCCTCTCCCTCCCCCTATGCCTGTGCCTATGCCCCTCCTGTTTCAATCACAATTCTTATCCGAATCCTGGTCATCTCACACACACCAAACATAGCCCCTCCCGTTCCAATCACAGTTACAATCCTATTCCTAATCCTGATCATCTCACACACACCAAACATAGCCCCTCCCGTTCCAATCACAGTTACAATCCTATTCCTAATCCTGATCATCTCACACACACCAAACATAGCCCCTCCCGTTCCAATCACAGTTACAATCCTATTCCTAATCCTGATCATCTCACACACACCAAACATAGCCCCTCCCGTTCCAATCACAGTTACAATCCTATTCCTGATCCTGATCATCTCACACACACCAAACATAGCCCCTCCCGTTCCAATCACAGTTACAATCCTATTCCTAATCCTGATCATCTCACACACACCAAACATAGCCCCTCCCGTTTCAATCACAGTTACAATCCTATTCCTGATCCTGATCATCTCACACACACCAAACATAGCCCCTCCCGTTCCAATCACAATTACAATCCTATTCCTAATCATAATCATCTCACACAGACCAAACATAACCCCTCCCATTCCGATCACAATCATAATCATCTCACACACACCAAACATAGCCCCTCGATTTACAATCATAAGCATAATCATCTCACACAAAGCACACGCAACACCCAACCCCAACAGAGATGAAGCCAAACTACCTGAAGAACAAGCAATCCCTCCGCTTCTCCAACACAACACCCAACCCCACAAGCACCCAACACCCAACCCAACACACAACGCTCAACCCCAACAGAGGTGAAACCAGACTACCTCAAGACCAAGCGCCCTGCATCAGCCAGCCCCCGCCCCACCCAGCTCCCAAGTCAACATGCAACCCAACACCCAACCCAACATGCAACTTAGCACCCAACCCAACATGCAACCTAGATCCCAACACGCAACACCCAACCCCAACAGAGGTGAAGCCAGACTACCTTAAGAACAAGCGCCCTGCATCAGCTGGCCCCCGCCCCCGTGCAAATCACATGTTCGACGTACCTGACGACGGGAGCATCTTGGACCCCCATCGCTACACCACCATCCTGCACGAGGCTGGCCGCAACCCTCATAGTCCAGGCACCCCCCATATGGGGCCACGCCAATACCCAAAGCCATGGGATGCCTCTAGGCCAGGCTCAGCCAGACCGCATTACCAGGGGGGGCAGGCCCCCCCCTATGGAGTTGTACCGCCATCGCCCGGCCGTGTAAACATGATGTCTTTGAGGAGGAGCCAGGAGAAGTTTTATGATAAGCATCAAAGGTAGGGCAGTGATTTTGTTTTCAAATCTGAAAGTGGGGGTTTTCTAGCTTCATGGTTCTAGGCCTCCTCCAGGGACAGCGTTTTAATGTTTTTTGTAGCTTTTTGTAGCTTTTTTGGGCCATTCGGGGTAAACAAAAAAAAAACGGGAAAAAACATCCCTGAGGTAGGGTTAGGATATTACTAGGGTTTCCAAGTACGATATTGTTTAGGTATATCGCATATTTAGGTATATCGCATATTGTATAGGTATCTCGCGTTTCCAAGTACGATATTGTTTAGGTATATCGCATATTTAGGTATATCGCATATTGTATAGGTATCTCGCGTTTCCAAGTACGATATTATTTAGGTATATCGCATATTGTGTAGGTATCTCCATAGGTGCCTAAGTCTTGGTGAGCATGAATCGCATGGTTTTAGCCTATGGCCTCCAGTCCAAAGACACATATTTTTTGGCATAAATTTGCCCAACCACATCAGGTCAATATATAAATACTCAAATTTGGGTTTGCTCAATTGGTGGGAACCAGTTCAAGTGAAACATGCTAATTTCTTAACTATGGGCTTCCCTAAGTTGAATCACCTTTTTCATAAAGATGATTCAAGGTCTATCGCGCTCTAAACAAATTCCGTTGAAATAAAAAGTAGGTAGTCCGATAGCTCACACCTTCCTTTACATGTCATGGTGATGGCAGGTTGTGGGATGTAGCGTACAGGCGGTACGGCAGAACAAAGAGCCAAAAATCACTGATAATTTGCATTTTGTGGGTGTCCTAACTCATGTACGTAGCTGCGTAGACTCAGTTGCATCATTCTAGGTTACAATTTTTGCATGTAGCATTAAGTATTGCAGGTAGCATGTATAATAACTGAAAACAATAAAAAAGTTTTCCAAATTTCAAATTTCAAATCACACTTTTCAAATAAATTTGTAAAAAAATGAAAAACTTTTCTTCAAACGTCCACATCTGAAGTTAGATTTGTATTTGGGAATGGGGGGTGAAATCTCAAGTTGAGAGGTGGAATTGGGACTAAGAGAGGTGAATTTTCGAGTTGTACTGCTATTCCAGTAAATTCCGAGGCCGAAGCTGAAGCGCAGCCTCCGACCTTGTGGTAGGGGTTCGATGCGCCTTTCATCCCATAGAAACTTCAGTCGCGGTAGCTCGCGAGATCCCGTACCGCGATCTCTTTGAAGTCGATTCAAGCTTTTTGTACATCTCGTGTACTGCCAGCCGGCCTCCCGAGCTGGGCTGCTCGCGGCCAGATGCGAATGCGAACAAAAATTAGCTGTGCGCCTAGCTGACGCATTCGCGGACAATATGATCCACTCTGAATTCAATTCTGAGTAGTTGGGTTCGTGTAGGACCTTGAATCACAATAGCGATTCAACTTAGGGCGTTTTAGGACTTAGGCACTTATGGAGATATATCGCATATGTATATTGTATACTTATATTATATATATACTGTATAGATGTATTGTATAGATATATTGCATGTGTGTTTTGTCTAGATATGTCGCATAGGCATATCATATAGATATATGAATATATCGCATAGATATGTAATATCGTACGACATGTCAATATATTGTGTTATAATCTTGGGGACCTATGCGGTATTGACGGTACATCCCTAGATATTGCTGTACTTCAGAAATCGGTTGAAGTGCAAGTACAGTATTACGATAAATACCTAGATATTGCTTTAGTTCAGAAATCGGTTGAAGTGCAAGTACAGTATTACGATACATACCTAGATATTGCTGTAGTTCAGAAACCGGTTGGTGTGCAAGTACGGTATTACGATACATACCTAGATATTGCTGTAGTTCAGAAACCGGTTGGTGTGCAAGTACGGTATTACGATACATACCTAGATATTGCTGTAGTTCAGAAACCGGTTGGTGTGCAAGTACGGTATTACGATACATACCTAGATATTGCTGT
Organism: Chlamydomonas sp. ICE-L; assembly: GCA_013435795.1. NCBI lineage: Eukaryota > Viridiplantae > Chlorophyta > Chlorophyceae > Chlamydomonadales > Chlamydomonadaceae > Chlamydomonas > Chlamydomonas sp. ICE-L. The sequence goes on from JACBWV010000338.1 coordinate 12,877,914, forward strand.
AGTTCAGAAACCGGTTGGTGTGCAAGTACGGTATTACGATACATACCTAGATATTGCTGTAGTTCAGAAATCTGTTGGTGTGCAAGTTTATATGGCTCCAGCCTTGAGACTGCTGGCTGTCTTTGGCTGTATAAACAACACTCAAGGCATTCCTCCTAAAACAAATACGTAGTATGGGATGTTTCAATTACGATGGTGATGATGATCATCATAACGACAGTTATGATGACGGTGATGATGATGATGACAGTGACGATGATGATGTTGATGGTAGTGATGATGATGACAGTGATGATGATGATGATGGCAGTTGTGATAATGATGACAGTGGTGATGATGATGATGGCGATGATGTTCATGATCATCATCATCATGACCTTATCTTGGCGTGCCGTGCTGGACATTCGTGACCCAATCACCATCCCCCCACCCACCCACCCGCCCGCACACACACACACACACACTCCCCCCCCCCCCCACACACACACACACCATCCACACCACCCAAACGTGTCCGCAGTTTGTCGGGCGAGCCCCCCAACCCCCAACCCTACTTTACATACCCACTACCCCCACCACCACCACCACCACCACACACACATAGGTGCAAAGAAGTTGATCGAGACCTCTCTGGCTAGGCTGGAGAAGAACCCCCCCCCCCCCCACCCCCACCCCCGTCCCCACCCCCACCCGTATACCATATGTGTATCCCCCCCCAACCCACAACCCTAATTTATCTTGGCGTGCCGTGCTGGACACCAAATGTGTCCCGCGGCTTGTCAGGCGATATTGAACATGTCAAACAAAAAATCACTTATAGGAATATCGATATTGTACTGGTCCCCAAGATTGTTGGGCAATATACCACATCACGATGACCCTGCAAAAGCAAAACAAAACGTGTAAAATAGATGTTGATTGTTATAGATTATGAGTAAAAAATATCCTGGACCCTGCAAAGAGACAGAAGGCACGCACCGCCTGGTCCCCAACATTGTTGGGCGGTCTATCCTACAATATTGCTATATATGATATATTGTAAGATCCAGGGTAAGATCTATTGATACATCGTACGATACTGTACGACATATCTAAACGATTTTGTACTTGACAACTGTAAATATATACAAACATGTTCTCCGACTTGCTGCTATGATGATGACAGTTATGATGATGATAATGGCGGAAAATATTTAGAAACATGTTATCTGACTTGCAGGCCAGATCAAACAGCAATATTTAGAAATATCAAATAGCAATATTTACAAAGATCATACAGCAATATTTTCGCTTTAGCCCCCTCTGAGCCCACCCGGGGCTGAAGCCCTAAGTTCCCCCCGTGTCTCTCTCCGCCGTCTGACCGCTGTCCATCTCTCCATCTGTCCGACAGATGTCCAGGCGTGTGAACGATTCCGACCACCTCCGCACCCACAATTTCTGCTCGTAGTTGGAGTATGCATGACTGGAGTTATCAGCATCGCAGCGGTCAAGATCCTTCGCAAAAGTTGTTCAATGTTTGTAGCTCTATTTAGCTACGAGTAGCTACTTTCTCCACTACTTTCGAAACTCCCTGCCAGTGACTGCTAAAGCAATTTTCTGTGTCGCTTGCGACACAATCTAGAACTTGTCAAACATGTTCTCCGACTTGCTGGCCAGATCAAACAGCAATATTTACAAACATGTTCACTGACTTGCAGTTATGATGATGATGGCAGTGATGATAATAGCGATAAATAGTTTGCAAACATGTTCTCTGACTTGCAGGCCAGATCAAACAGCAATATTTACAAACATGTTCACTGACTTGCAGTTATGATGATGATGGCTGTGATGATAATGGCGATAAATAGTTTGCAAACATGTTCTCTGACTTGCAGGCCAGATCAAACAGCAATATTTACAAACATGTTTTCTGACTTGCAGTTATGATGACGGCAGTTATGATCATGACAGTTATGATGATGATGATGGCGATAAATGTTTACAAGCATGTTCTCTGACTTGCAGGCCAGATCCTGAAGATGGTATCCCTCCACACAGACGCAGTAATTTCCAACACCCAGGTATACCCAACAGCTTCCTTGTTTGTTTGTCTGGTTGGTTAATCCTACATCCAACATAATATTACATTAGTTGCCCTCCGGTTACCCTAGATATATTATATCATATTTCCGCATATCTCCATGGTTGCCCAAGTCCAAAAATGCCCTTAGTTGGTACAAGATTGTGGTACAGAGCCGTACAGGCCCCAAAGTGCTCGGAATCGAATTCTGTCTGGCCCACTTTTCGCGCAATTGTGTCAGCTACGCGCACATGTATTTCCGGTCCGCATTCACATGCGGTCGCGAGCAGCCTTGTACGGAAGGCCGGTGGCAGTACATCAGATGTGCCATAAATTGTGGTACAAATCCAGATGGCGCCAGACACGAGGCCGCTCGAGCTATTCCGAATCATGTTACCGCGGGACGAAAGGCTTATCAAACCCCTACCACAAGGTCGGAGGCTGAGCTTCAGCCTTGGCCTCGGAATATACTGAGATAGCAGTACAACTCGAAAATTCACCTGATCTCCTCCCAATCCCACCTCCCAACTTGAGATTTCACCCCCTTTCCCAAATCAAAAACTAACTTCAGATGTGGGTGTTTGAAACAAAGTTGAAAACAAAGTTATTTTTTTAATATATATTTGAAAATAAATTTGAATTTTAAAATTTCAAATTAAAAAAAAAGTTAGTATTCGTGCTACGAAGCAAAGGTAAGACCCCAAATGAAACAATTCAGCTTGTGCAGCGTTGTACCACACTTAGGGCACCCACAATATGTAAATAATCAGTATTTGGGGGGTCCATATTCACCCATACTGCCCATGTCCTGCCATCCAAAGCCTGATGTAACAATTTCTATTGAGAAGAGATGTGCACAATAGGGCTACCTACTTTTATTTTACGAAAACTTGTTTTTGATAGCGATAGGCTCCGTTCCACTTCTATGTAAAATCCGTACCGACTTAGGGAGCCCCATAGTGAAAAACATCACACGTTTTGCTTTGCCTGCTTCCCACAACCTGAGAGAACCCAACTCTGAGTATTTATATGTTGAACTGATGTGGTTAGGTAACTTATCAGCAAAAAAACGTTTTCTTCGGACTTGAGGTAATAGGTGAAAAACATCCGTACCACTCAGGGTCGGACTTAGGCAACCATGGAGAAACACACTATTCTACTAAATCCCACTACATCCTATTAAAATATGCACCCAACACCCAGGTATATCCAACAGCTTCCGTTTCGTTTACCCAATAGTATCCAACACCATAGTATCCCCAAAAGTTTCCCCACCATAGTTTACCCAACAGTTTCCCCGATAGTTTCCAACACACAGGTATACCCAACAGTTTCCCCACCATGGTATCTCCAACACTTCCCAACACATATGCGCACCAACAGTTTCCCTCATAGTTTCCAACACACAGGTATACCCAACAGTTTCCCCACCATAGTATACCCAATAGTTCCCAACACCTATGCGCACCAACAGTTTCCCTCATAGTTTCCAACACACAGGTATACCCAACAGTTTCCCCACCATGGTATCTCCAACACTTCCCAACACATATGCGCACCAACAGTTTCCCTCATAGTTTCCAACACACAGGTATACCCAACAGTTTCCCCACCATGGTATCTCCAACACTTCCCAACACATATGCGCACCAACAGTTTCCCTCATAGTTTCCAACACACAGGTATACCCAACAGTTTCCCCACCATGGTATCTCCAACACTTCCCAACACATATGCGCACCAACAGTTTCCCTCATAGTTTCCAACACCACAGGTTACCCCAACATTTTCCCCAACTGGTTATCTCCAACACTTCCCAACCCATAGGCGCACCACAGTTTTCCGCCTCATATTTCCAACCACACAGGTTACCAACATTTCTTGCCCCACCATAGTATACCCAATAGTTCCCAACACATATGCGTGCCAACAGTTTCCCTCATAGTTTCCAACACACAGGTATACCCAACAGTTTCCCCACCATAGCATACCCAATAGTTCCCAACACCCATTCGTGAATCTGTTTGTTGGTTGTAGAGACTTGCTCTGTGTTTCCTTTTTGCGACGCGTTGCAAATTGAGCAACTTGGTGTGCAAATTGAGCGACTGGGTGCGCTGGCCCTTGAACCCCACGGAGTGAGTCATGGTGCTCGTGTGAGTGATAATCCCGTTTGGACGAATGGCTAAATGGTAGAGCTCGTTGAAACAAGAAGGTGCGGGGTTCGAATCCCTACGGTTGCACTTGGTGTTCACGGTCGCTGTCAAACGCCATGGTAGCTTTGTCCAGGTAAAGTAGCAGCCCGTTATCTACCGCCGTAAGAAGATGCTCCCTTAATACCACACCCCGACAGGCGTTATCATCATCATTGGGTGAGTGAGTGCCACAAGCCACTGCTACTACCACCTACAACCATCACCACGACCCCACTCGCCCCCCTCCACCCTACTCACCCCTATATATCAACTACTAAACCCAGGCTTGCACAATCGCCCAGTGGACACCATGGGATTCCACGCTGATGCATACGCTCAACAGGCGAATCACTACCAGACGGGACCCCACGGCACAAAGCATGGAGTGGTAGAGGTCTGGCCCATGCAGGAGCAGAGGCAGGCCAAGCAGTGGCGCTAATGCACAGGCACAAGCATGTAGCCTCATTAGGAGTCTGCATCAAAAGAGATCTGGCCCATGCAGGAGCAGAGGCAGGCCAAGCAGTGGCGCTAATGCACAGGCACAAGCATGTAGCCTCATTAGGACTCTGCATCAAGAGAGATCTGGCCCATGCAGGAGCAGAGGCAGGCCAAGCAGTGGCGCTAATGCACAGGCACAAGCATGTAGCCTCATTAGGACTCTGCATCAAGAGAGATCTGGCCAATGCAGGAGCAGAGGCAGGCCAAGCAGTGGCGCTAATGCACAGGCACAAGCATGTAGCCTCATTAGGACTCTGCATCAAGAGAGATCTGGCCAATGCAGGAGCAGAGGCAGGCCAAGCAGTGGCGCTAACGCACAGGCACAAGCATGTAGCCTTATTAAGACTCTGCATCAAGAGAGATCTGTATTTCAGGAACCATGGAACTTTTTTGGCGGAGCCCCCTCTTCAAGGGGACGGGAGCTCCCAGGGTCACCCCGTAGTCCGTCTGTGCGTGTGACCGTCTGACCGAGATGAAGCCTGACACGTCAGCCAACGGTCTCGTAACTAGCTCGCTTCCATTGCCACCTGTCGCTCCGTTGCGAACGCTCTCCCCCATTTTTTAGCGTCGCTTGCGACGCTGCATAGAACTTGTCTGTGTTGCTGTGCTTTATCCCTTCCTCGCATGAGCCACTCTGTCTTTCAGGCGCATTGTGGATTGTGATCAAAGCATGTCATCCCTTTTTATACTCACTTTTTGGTGGAACTTCTTTATTTTTATCAGAAGGATTTTCACCCCAGGCAGTAGGACCTCGTAAACTTGACGGTGAAGGCGTTGGATGTGGAGTTGGCGACAACAGAGATGATTACCTGCCACTCTGTCTTTCAGGTGCATTGTGGGTTGTGATCGGAGCGTGTCATCTTCGTCCATACAGTATTTATGTGTTTATCCTTTTGTTTTTTATTACTCGGTCTACCAGCCTTCAGACTACTTACCACCAATTTATCATGCATTTTAGTTTGTATCGCCCCCAAGGCATTGGCTGTCGGCAGGCTGATGTATAAAGCATTGCTATTTTTGTCTCAAGACAGATGACGACTGTTGATTTAAGACATACGACGACGTTAGGTCCAAGGCATACAATTGTGTTTCAAGAAATTTGGCGACTTTGGTTCAAGACATATGACTGCTTTTGATTCAAGACGTACAGCGAATTTTAGCCCAAGGCTGTCCAAGGCATATACTTTTGATTCAAGATATATGACGACTTTTGGTGCAAGGCATATACTTTTGGTTCAAGATGTGTTACGCCTGAGGTTCAGGGTGTATAACGACTGTTGGTTCGAGGCATTTACTTTTGATTCAAGATATATGACGACTTTTGGTGCAAGGCATATACTTTTGGTTCAAGATGTGTGACGACTGAGGTTCAGGATGTATGACGACTGTTGGTTCGAGGCATTTACTTTTGATTCAAGATTTATGACTACTGTTGGTTCGAGACATTTACTTCTGCTTCATGACATGTTTATGTAATTGTTACATCCGAGTAATGTGCCACTCTCAGGACGTGAAGTTAAGGACACCACTGCGTAAGCCGGAGCTAGCAGTAGTCACCATATGACATGTTTATATAGGCATCCTTGGTTGCATGGCTGTAGCCATTGAGGTTGCTCGCCGTCTTGAATTTGAATTTGAATTGTTACATGTTTTTTCAGCCATTGAGGATGCTCGCCGTCTTGGATTTGAATGTGAATTGTAACATGATTTTTCAGCCATTGAGATTGCTCGCCTTCTTGGGCAGTAACGACAACATTCAAACAATTATTCTACAGCACGAGTGCGAAGTTGTGTCAAAATCGTTATATTGCATTATATTACATTGGCTTACGTTATTTAATTAGTCTTATGCTCGGCTGCCTTGACTGTAACATAAACAATAATCAACTGGACATTTTTGAGCCCTTCCTACACGGTTGGGCAAGTCCCTTTAGCCTATTTGTCCTACCCCTGGACTGTACCATCCATACAAACATAAAACATGCATTTATTGCTCTCAAAGCTGTTTGGATTGCTAAATCATATACGGTACATGCTTTGAGTTGAACCTCGAACTGCTGTGTCATGATAAAGCAAATATGAATGGGCAGTACGGTAGCATCACCGTAGTGCTACTGGGGGGGTGGGAGTGGAAAGCTGTTTTAGAAAGTAGCGCCGTGGTGATACTTGGGGATACTGAAATCAGCCCAGATATGATATTGTGTAGCACCCCCAAAACACCATAATCGTGTATGTACCGTAGCACAAGTGCTATAAGTAGAAGGATCATCAGTTTATACTGCCCATGCCCAATTTGCCCGCATACGGTGAGCACTGAGCAGCCTGAATGCTGACATAATGTGATATCAAACCCAAACTGTGTTGCGTGGTGGTGGTGGTGGTGGTGGTAGGGCAGCATGGAGCACTCCTTACATTACATACCGTATTTACATATGTGTATACGTGTCATATACAGGCCATTGTCTACCCATGGAGGGTCTGGATGAAAACACTTCACAAAAGAATGAACTCCTTGCTTTCAAATATGAGACTTTAAAATGCACCATAAAAGGTAATGATAACGCCTGGTGGGCCGTGGTGTTAAGGGAGCCCGTCGTACGCGGGTTGGGAGCGGTCTCCTACCTCAACTGGACAAGCTACCATCGCGGTTGACGACGACCTGCAACGCCAAGAGCGACCGAAGGGGGAGTCGATCCCCCGACTCTTCGTTCCTTAGCAATCTGGTCTACCACTAGACCATTGTAATCGCTAAAGAGGCTAAAATGCACCATAATCTGATTGCAGACAGACAGAAATTGAAATTGAAATTGAAATTGTTACATCCGTGTAATACCGTTACTCACAGGACGTGAAGTTAAGGACACCATAGCGTAAGCCGGAGCTAGCTATAGTCACCGTCAGACAGACAGATAATAGTACGTTAGTCCCGACATAAAACAGCGACCTGGAGGATTCAGTTCGAATGGCGTTGCCACTCCTACAATGAAGTAGGCGCACGTAACCAAGACTGCCAAGACTGTTATAGTTTGACTTAATGTCATCTCTAGAGTAGGCAGAGTACGCACCGGACTGAGTCCCCTCATGGGTCCTGCCGACAGGCGCCTGTGCCAACTATGGCCAGCGTGCCGCTATGCAGTACTATGCAATGCGCATTAAATCTTCTTGTCTATCGCTCTTCTGCTATTATCTTTATCTCAACACTGCTGTAACCAGATGCACCGACAGTGACGTCTACAGAAAGTAACAATGACAGCCGAGCAATACCGACTGCCTCAAAAGAGAAAACACGATGCATCGTCATTGTTTATATGCAGTTTATTTTACCGGATAACCCCCCCCCCCCCCCCCCCCCTCCCCTCTCCCCTTTAATCGCGATATTGGTTCTGGAACCAATTGCCCAGAATCCAGAATGAGCAAATATCAGCTTGAAATCACTCCGGTAGAGTGGACAGTAGATTAAAGCAGCGGAACAGACGCACCAATCTATACACGGAGACAAGGATAACGTTACAGACACAGGAGACCCATAAAGGGGCACCTGTGGTGAAAGGAGGCGGTAGACAGGAACCTAACAGGGTACAGATCAGACCGGAGACGTAGGTGACAGGAAGCTGCCACTGAGTCATCTCAAGATGACTCAGTCCCACGGGAAGCTGGCTCAGGAGAGCCGATAGTTCTAAGGGAGTACATAAGTAGTCACCAAGTCATAAAACGCGTGAGAGCACCGCTATACATGCTGATACTCCACCTATGACACAGGTGACATACAATAGTACTACTCCACCTATGGCACTGGTGACATAGAACTATATGTAACAAATTAAAAAAAAAAAAAAAAAAAATCAAAGAACTCCGGAAAATAAATCGAGAGAAACTTCAAATGAAACCCGAAGGGTGTAAGGGAAGGTATGAAGCAAGGCAAAGAACCAAAAAATGCCAAGTGGATATAAGAGGACAACTAAATATCAAAGTCGGGTAACAACGGTATAGAAAACCCGATCCGGGAATAGGAACCTAATGCCAATCAATGATAACTTAAAGAAACTCTAAATGTAACCAAAGAAACCTTAAAATGTAACCAAAAATTCCAGAATACATGTAACCAAAATTCTAGAATACATGTAACCAAAAAAAATGGTTTAAGGAGAAGCAGTCATTCCAAACATGCGAATGAAACGCCAGAACACCATAGGATCAAGGGGCTTGGTGAAGGGGTCAGCACAGTTGTCCTTAGTGTTAACATAGGCAACATCCACCTGGCCATCCTCCACCAGCTCCTGGATATAGTGATGGATGACATCAATGTGCTTGTTGCGAGGGAGCAGCTGACAGTCATTGGCCCAGCTCAAGGACCCCAAGTTGTCACCTTGAATGGTGACCAGGTCACAAGGCAGCCCTAGATCAATTCTCAACTTTTTCAACCATTGCACCTCCCTGGCAGTCTGAGACAGGGCCTGATACTCAGCCTCACTGGAGCTAACAGCAACAGTGGGTTGCCTTTTGCTCATCCAGTTCACAAGGCAGCCTCCAGCAAGCACAGCATAGCCAGTCTGAGATCTCCTGTCAGACCCATCATCAGCAAAGGATGAGTCACTAAAGACAGTAAAAGAGAAACCAGGGCTGTGAGTGTAAGTGAGGCCCAGATGGGAATGTTCTCTCAAATACAAAAGCAAGCGCTTGGCTGCAGCCCACAGGGGGGCAGTGGGTTGAGCAGAAAACCTGGACAGGTAGCTAACAGCAAAAGAAATATCAGGCCTTGTGCAGGTAGCCAGGTACAGCAAAGCCCCCACAAGAGAGAGGTACTGGCTATTAGAGGCCAGAGGTTCTCCAGGAGGATCAGTGACAGTGCACTTGGACATGGGAACTGAAAACTTGGGCTTGGTAGCAGCAGTGAGACCAAACTGCTCCACCAGCTCAACAATGTAGGAGTGCTGGGAGAGGTCGATCTTAACACACCTGCCGTCAGAATCAAGTGTACAAGTCATGTCCAATGAAAGGAACTGGACAGGTACACCCATTTCCTTGACTTCCCACCCAGCTGCTTCCATAGCCTTGATCAGCAAGGCATACCTATGCAGCTCACTAAAAGCACAGATAAAGTCATCCACATAGGTCAGGACATAGCTCCACCCACCAGTAGAATCCCTCCTGAAATACAGAGCAGGTTCAGCTTTGCACATGGTAAAACCGTGGGCAACCAAAACCTGCTTTACATCTTTGCTCCAAGCCCTGGGTGCCTGCTTCAAACCATAAAGAGATTTAATTAGCTTGCACACAAGGGGAACATTGTCAGGACCAAGTTCATGAAAGCCCTCAGGCTGGTAGCAGAACAGGTCCAGACCAGGTTCCAGCTTGGCATTCAAGAATGCAGTCTTGATGTCCAGCTGCCTCACAAACATTTTTCTATGAGTGATGGCAGCAAGGAGCACACGAAGACCTGCTTTAGAGGAGACGGGGGCATATACATCATGGTAGTCCAGCCCAGGACGTTGCAGAAAACCACGAACTACAAAACGAGCTTTAAAACGCAAAGAACCATCAGCCCCATGTTTCTTGACAAATAACCATCTGCCAGATAGAATCCTCTGCCTAGGAGGCTGTGGAGTGAGGACCCAAGTGCCATGAGCATGGAGGGAGGCCATCTCATCCTTCATAGCCTGCAGCCAGAGATCTCTGTCTGGGTTGGTAGGTAACATTGCAGCTTTATAAGAGAGTTCAGTAGAGGTAGAAATAAAAGCCCCCACGTACAAGCAGTGTACTTGTACATGGGCAGCGGGGATATCAGCAGTATCAGCAGTAACCGGTAATAAAGCCCCCAGCGCAGCACTCATGCGTGGTTGAACAAGGCCGGCCTCTTTTGCCTCTAAATCGTCGAAGCCTGGGTACACTGGAACACCCCAGCCATACGCAGTATCTGACCCGGACCAGTGTTCGAGGTCATCACTCACATCATCTGTGACGGCCACATCGTCGCAATGCCTGGTCCGGTATAAACCACCAGGTATAGCAGGGGGTGAAGTGATCAACAACTCCCGCGAGCTATCCGAATAGGTGGACGGGGGGTGGCGACTAGTGGGCAGTGGACCTGTACTAGGTTCCACTATGACCCGAGGCTGTCCTAATCCTACGACTTCACCGACGAAACGTGGCGCAGAGGAAGGCCCGGCGACCCCCTGAGATTCGAATAAATTAGAGCTTGAAGGAACATCAGACTCCCCCTGGCCCAATGCCGCCGCACGCGATACAGCACCATCATTACCTGGCCTGGGACGCATCGTCATCCCATGACCAGTAAAGCGGTCAACAATCGGGGTTGGTAAAGGGCCCAGGACATTGTCAGTAGTATCAAGCCCTTTACCGATGATAGCGGCAGGGGTGCGAGAAAAATACTGAGATCCATCATAGGGAAAAAGCCCAGGGATACAGTTATAGCTAAACTGTTCATAGAAGAGGACATCACGACTCTCTACCACCTGGCGCAACTTCGGAACCCAAACAAAATAACCCTTACTCACCAGAGAATACCCAACCAGTCTACCAGATAACGCCCTTTCGTCAAGCTTATTGCGCTTCTTCCCATTCACTAAGGTAACATAGCATGGGCACCCGAACACGCGCAATAACGATACATCAGGTAGAACCCCAAAGAACAACTCATAAGGAGTCTTGTCACCCTGATTAGGCAGCCGGTTGCGTAGGTAACACGCGGCGAGGAAGGCATAGGGCCAGAAGGACTTAGTGAGCTTAGACTCCAAGTGAATGCTCCTAGCTACGTTCTGAAGGACCCCATTGTACCGTTCCACAGTCGCATTCTGCTGAGCAGTGTAAGCCATGGACAATTCATGCACAGCACCAACCGAAATCTAACCAATCCTCGAACCACTTCACTATAAATTCCTTAGCCCTGTCAGACCTAAGACACTTGAAAACAAATCCATGCAGCTGAGTCATCCATCTAAGGATGGTAGTTTGAACTGCTAAGGGAGCTTCATCCCTGGTTCTCAAGCACAAGACCTCAGCATAGCCAGAGTATTGGTCAGTGAGACACAGAACATAAAACTCCCCACGCAAGCCCCTAATATTAAATGGCCCCATGATGTCCAAGTGAAGGCGTTGTAATGGGGCACGGATCCTAGTTTTGCTTTCTTTAGGAAAAGGGATACGTTTTCCCTTTGCCTTCTGACAAGCATCACATGGGATCTTAGACAGTCTTTGCACCTGTTGGAGAGTGAGGGGTAAGTTCTGAACCAAACCCTTCCTTACAAGGTTGTGCATGGCATCATAGCCAGGGTGACCCAGCCGCCTATGCCACAACCATTCAGGAGTGGTAGGGATCACAACTCCACCATCCTCATCAACATCAAGAGCAAAAGCTGGATAATTTTCAGCACCATACAAACGGCCACGAGGGGTGTGACAAGGCCTACATGCAAACTTGTACACACCATCACTGGAGGCAGGGAAAGACCACAGAACAGAAGAGCCCTGTGTGGCAGTACAACTAAGACTATCAAAAGAAATCTTGCAGTTGTGAGCATGGGCAACAGCATTTACTGACATGAGGTTCACCGGACAGTGTGGGATGTAGAGAACATTGGTTAAAGTGATTGGTGTTGGTAACCAATCACTACATAACACAATGGAACCCTGACCCACAGACCGTTGAACCACACCATCACCAAATTTAACTGCTGGCCCAGTCTCAGAAGCATGAAACACAGTGAACAAAGACATATCACCTGTGATTGACATCCCAGCTCCAGAATCAACATGCCAGACACCCTCAGACAGGCTTGGGCTGCAGACATTTGAAAATTTCGCAGTGCAAGAGAAAAGGACAGAGCGTACCTCCTATTTCTTTTCCAAAGCATACCCATCAATCTGAGCCTGCAAGGAGGCCAGCTGCCGCGGAGTAAGCACACCTGGAAGGGCCAAGGCCATGAGCACCGGATTGGTAACCGGTGCACCAGGCTTGGTCTTACGCAGGTGCGGATGCTTCGTGAAACAGCGATCCTCCGAGTGGGTCGTCTTGCTGAGGCATGGGCCCCAAGTGCAATCCAGACGTCGCTTGTTGGAACCAGAACCCTGAGAACCAGATCCCTGCCCACGCTGAAACGCAGCATTGGCAGGAAACTGGGGAGCGTCCCGGGACCAACCAGGATGCCTGGAGTCGGACCTGGGGAGAGCAATGTTCAAAATGTCGAGAGACCGATATGCCTCTAGACAAGACCAGTAATCTACAGTCTGTCTGTTAGCCAACATCATACCGTACTGGATCCGCAGCGATTCAAATCGGATCAAACGGATCCCATTCACAATGGTTTCCATGGCGTGGCGCTGAGTGACAGGATGTCCAGCACTGCGGAGGTCAGTGCACAGACTGCGAACCATGCGAAAGAAATCATCGACACGGTCAGAAGGGCCCATGTGCGCATTATGAAGTTCGATACGCATGAGAGGGACTCTAGAGGCAAGGGCATCAGACTGCGTCTTCCGGATATCCAAAAGGATATCCCGAGGGGTGGCAAAGTCCTGGTATACCTTGACCATATCGTCCTCCATGTTCGCGAGCATCATAGTTAAACACATGAACTCCTGACGTTCGAGAGGCAGTGCACTGAAACCCAACAGTGCAGGATCAAACCGAGACTCACCATGAATGAGGGTATTAGACCCAGCTCCAATCGCAGAAGGGACAGGAGCCAAGGACCTACGAATGTCCATGAAATACTCCGTAGCAAGACCAGCGTCAAGAGCGCGCTGGTCGTCTATGTTCCTAATCACAGGAATGGACCTCGCAACACTCATAAGCAGCTCGAAATCTGGGCTAACAGGACACCGAGGGACAGGCACTCGCACAAACTGATAACCAAGCTTCTCGTGATCACTACGCCTCGTACCACCAAAGGAAACACCATGATCTGGGGGATACAGAATCCCAGAAGTGACTGGACCAAGAAAAGAACGACACCTGGTACCAAGCTCAGAGAAAGCCATCACTCGGCGATGCCTCAGCTTCACACTAACATTTGCCATTGTAGCCTGCATATCCATCCGACCGTACAAAGAGCGGTTCAAGGACTCACCATCCCGTCGATCCTGGTTGATCAGGCGGTAGTCCCGCAAGTTCAAAGTCGGAGGAGATCCACCAGTGAGCAGATGCTCCCAAGATTCGCATGACCGCGTATATAGCATAGGAGGAGGGCCAGGGGCAGGAGGCAGCTCCACCGGCGGAGGCGGAGGGGGTTCCAGGGAGGCACCAGCAGCAGAGGTGCGTGCAGAGGAAACAGCAGCCTCGCGAGAGCGAGTGTGGTAGCCAGGGAGGCCACGCTCCATGGGGGCAGATGCAGAGGAAAAAGAAGCAAAGCCCTTCAAGAAAGTGGGCTTTGCCACCTCCGGGTAAGCCGGGGGAACAGGCTCAAAGGGAGGCGCCGACGAAGGCTGAGGCTGATACACAGGCGAAAGCTCTCGATTAGGCATCTGCTGATCAGGAGGCTCATACACCGGCGAAACAGCGGAAGTCTCAAAGACACGAGTGGCAGCAGCAGATGGGGTCACGCCACCGAAGTCAGCACTCGTAGCACTCTTCAAGTCCTCCTCATCATCAGTAGTAGTAGAGTAGTCTTCATCATAATTGAAGGGGACGCAATGAGGCTGCGGGTCTGATGCACAACGGATGATCTGTGTCTGTACACAACACAGCTTCATCAGGACATCCTCAACATCAGAGGACAGGCGTCGAACATTGAGAGAAGGAACCGTAAAGTTGGAGGATTGATCGGGGGGGGGGTACTTCCTTGATGGCGGAAGGACCCTCCTCTCCGGCAGCAGAGGCCGCTGGCGCGCAGTCGTCTAGCCAATCTAGAGGAACCTTCACCCCCGTTGGGAGGATTCGGTCGCATCCATTGCTCACAATGACACTGCGGATCCCACGAGCCCATGAAACACCATTAAGTTTGGTAAGTTTCACAAAGCCGGCAGGAGGCCCTCGCGGAAGTTGCATTATCAAAGCAGTGGTAGTGATGAGGAGCCCAGTAACCTATCAGCTTGAAATCACTCCGGTAGAGTGGACAGTAGATTAAAGCAGCGGAACAGACGCACCAATCTATACACGGAGACAAGGATAACGTTACAGAAACAGGAGACCCATAAAGGGGCACCTGTGGTGAAAGGAGGCGGTAGACAGGAACCTAACAGGGTACAGATCAGACCGGAGACGTAGGTGACAGGAAGCTGCCACTGAGTCATCTCAAGATGACTCAGTCCCACGGGAAGCTGGCTCAGGAGAGCCGATAGTTCTAAGGGAGTACATAAGTAGTCACCAAGTCATAAAACGCGTGAGAGCACCGCTATACATGCTGATAGCAAAAATCGCAGGATCTCAAAATCCCTTGGAATTCAAGTTAAAAAAAATCAAATTCAAAATTGGTATTGTCTGCCGGTTATGCGAGGTTTAATCCTCACACTTTATCTGATGAGAAAATTGATAAGGGTAGATTGAACACAGGCGGTCAGTTAGCCTATATAAATAGCTGGCTTGAGCTATGCGACAAAATTCAAGTTCAAATACCGTAGCAATTCAATCATGGTCGAAAGGCCGCGTTATGTAATCAAATCCAAATATTTTCGTCTATCCTACTATTGTATTATATTATATTATATTATATTGTATTATATTATATTATATTATATTATATTATATTATATTATATTATATTATATTATATTACCGGTATATTATATTATATTACCGGTATATATTTTCGTATCGTGACAGGTTTTGAAGTTTCAGGTCCGTCAATTGTGTGCTGTCAATTGTGTCAATGGAGGTTGCTGAGTTCGAGGGTCAGGGGGGGGCGGGGGAGGATACAGTCCGAGGGAGTGACCAACTACCTCTGGACACTGGCCATACAAAGCCAGGTCAGCCAGGCCAGATCAGCTTCAGGCCACATCCAGCCCACACCGCAGGGCTCGAAACTACTAGGGCAGTGTGCCCGTCGTACCGACGGCAGGCCCCTTCCCTCCCTCCCTCCCCCCCCCAATGGAATGACTTTTTGAGAGTCACCCACCCAATCATTTTCCATCCCCATTCACATTAAGTGGCTTGTCATCGTGCACTGTTGCCATGATCACCCCCATCACACAGACACTTGATTCCCAGATGGCCACAACACGCATGTACATGCAACATCATTACCAACCACCCCCATGCATGTATGCCCCCCCCCCCCCCCCCCCCCCCCCCCCCTACCCCAGGAGCAGCTTGATTCCTGCAAAACGAACACAGCGTTGTAGGAATCAATGCGATGCCTTTCATATTTGCCCGAAGTGAGAGGGCAAGGGGAAATAGCATCCAGCATTGGGCGCAGCATCTCGCGAGCGTACTCTCTCACCCCACCCACTGATGAACTCAAGAGTCGCTCGGTTCCTTGAGAGCACACACATCGCTGCAGGAATGAATGCGATGCCCATCAGGTATCAGCTATGCCCGCACTGGAATTAAAGGGTAGGGTGGAAAAACACGGAGCAGCTGTTAGACAGAGCTGCGGGAACAATCTGAATACAGCGCGAAATTGTTTAGCATTGATGCCGGCAGCGAGTAGACGCAGCTGTCGGTCAGAGCTCTGGGAATAATCCGCATACAGCGCGAAATTTGTAGGCATTGCTACCGGCAGAGGGTAGAAGGGCTCGCATTCCCGCTCATTGGCTGCCATAAGCGCGCCCAGTTAGAGCTTTGTTCTTGTTGCGAGTGACAAAACCTGCTTGGGTGAGGAATCGGAGCTCCCATTGTGGCGGGGTCAAGACATTTTCAGATCGCGGAGCACAGAGATAGCGCTAAGCGCAGAGGCAAGGAAGTGTACGTGAAATGAGCTTCGTCATGGACTGAGTTTGAAAATGAGCGAGATTGAAAATTGACGGGTGTAATGAAAATCGAGGTTTGTGGGGAGGAAATGTGCCAGATCAGCAGTCGATGATTGAGGCGAAAATGAGCCAGACCAGCAGAAAAATGCTTGCCAGATAAGCGGAACCATTGCCAGTTAAGCCCTGAGCCCCGGACGCACGGACGGACAATGCAACTTTAATAGTATACATGAGTTTCACCGCAGGGCCGATTCCCTAAAGGATGGGCTTATCGCAGAATGCGCACTTAATATACGCAGAATGCGCACGTATAAAAACATGTTTTGGACGAGAGACGGAGTGTTGTTTTTATGCTAGAGCTCGCGCCCCTGCAAGGCGCAGGCGCACCTGCAGGCGTCAAACTAACACCCCATACTTGCGTACAGCTTGGTGCCACAGTCGTACTTGAGTAAAGCTTGATGTCACAGTCTAGCAGGCACAGGTTTGCCAGCAGAGCCTCTGCTTGCATGGTCGGATGCGCCTGTTGCAACACCTGTCGCAGCCATACCATCGATCCGATCTGGAGCAGTCACACAAAATCGGTTTTACTCAGGGGCCCCTGGTTTTGCTGGCCGGTCAGTTCGGTGTGACTCCTCTTCCTTTGAATGACCCATGCTTGGGCCCAGAGGGAGGTGTGACTTCTCTTCCTCTGCATGGGCCCATGTCAGGCTCTGGATACTGGACTACTGCCGCGGGCTGGACCCCTTACGCCCCCTTCCATCATAATGATCCCCGTGCCGGCACGCGTGCCCTTCCTCCCCTGCTCCCCCCTTCTCTTTCGTCCACATCCACACCACCCTACCACCCGTGTCCCCCTGGGCTCCATGCATTCTTGATTTCTACATCTCTCCTCTCGGCCTCTCCCCCCCTTCTTCTTTGTCTTGACTTCGTCCACATCGTGTATCGGTCCGTTCCGCTACCCTCATAACCCCCACCCCTGTCGCCATGCCGACCGACCCCAACGAGGCATTCTGTTCCTGTGACTTTGTCTTATCGGTCCTCCTAGATGTACTTGTCCACGTGTGCACGCTGCTTCCGCCAAGCTTGCTTTCTCAGTTCCGGTTGTCCTGCAAGCGGGCTCAGCTGGCCTCAGATCAGGCAATACAGATGTTGTGCCTGCCTGTCCTTTGGTCTTGTGGGGGTAGGTCAGGCGTCCAGCTTGGAAGGTTCCTGGGACTAAGGAAGTTGACGTTCAGGTGTGCTCAATCATAGGGCTGTATTCATGTTTTCAGATGTGTGGTTGCAAGCGGATATGCGTCAGGGGATGTGCACGTGTATGCGCGTGTGTATGTGTGCAAGTTTATGTACATGTGCATGTGTGCGTGTGTATGCGTCTTAATGTGTGCTTGTGCACGTGCATGTGTGCTTGTTTGTATGCATGTGTGCGTGTCTGCATGTGCATGTGTGTGCATTTCTGCATGTGCAGGTACATGTGTATGTGCGTGTCTGCGTGTGCATGTATATGTATATGTGCATGTGCGTGTGTGCGTGTCTGCATGCGCATGTGCATGTGCATGTGTGTTATCATCTCAGTGTGATAATGGATTGCAGTGCTACATTCCAAATTTCTGCACCAACCCCATCCTCGGAGTGCAGGGTCCACGGGAGTATATTCAACAGAGTGTCCCGAAACCTGCAGTTATCAACCCTGGGGGATTTGTTCTCCCAAGCCTCACACTTCTTGCACCTCACATTCCTCAACCCCATCCTCGGAGTGCAGGGTCCATGGGAGCATATTTAACAGAGTGTCCCGAAACCTCCAGTTAGCAACCCTGGGGGATTTGTTCTCCCAAGCCTCACACTTCTTGCACCTTACATCCCTCAACCTCTCCACTGTTCCGGTGGCCCCTGTCGAGCTTCTCTCCCTCCAGCTTATACCCCAACTGAAGAGACTCAGCCTAGGCCAGCTGCAGAGCACATCAAACCTGACCAGAAGCCAGCTAGCGTCACCGTCTAGTACATCAAGTGTAGCTGACCCTCGGTCCATACTTCCATCACCCGCCTGCTCAAGCACAACAGCTCTAGCTGCCCCTTGGTCTTCTACTTCAGGCGCTCGCAGCTCAGATGCGGGCGTAGCTGAATCTGGGTCTGAGCTCACCTCCCCCACTGTGGCCCCGTCCGCAGATGCAAGCACTAGCTGCCTGGTGGCCCTATCACCCACTGAATCTGATCCATGCCGGCTACCGCAGGACCACGAAATAGATGAGGATCACTCACCCCTCGCCACCTATCACCGAGCCCTACAAGCTGTCAGCCTCTGCAAGGGTTTGGAAAAGCTAGGGCTAAACTCCTGGCACCCAGAGCCCGCCAGCCTGGCCCAGCTTGCCTCCCTGCCCAATTTGGGGGTCCTGACGCTGGAGGTGGCAAGCCTGCTGAGCAGTGAAGCCTTAGAGGGGTTGGCGTGTTTGTCCAGCCTGGCAGAGCTCCGCTTGTTTGGCATGAGCGAGCGTGGATGCAGTCTGGGTGTCCTTGGAAGGTTGGCAGGGCTGCGGAACTTGACGGTGAAGGTGTTGGATGTGGAGTTGGCGACAGGAGAGATGATTACCACTGCTTCATCCTTGACTGCATTGGAGAGTTTGCAGGTGGTCCTCCTTTTTTGACGCTGTTCCCTTTTCTGTCTCACTTTTTGGTGGAACTTATTTATTTTTATTGGAAGGATTTTCACCCCAGGAAGTAGGACCTTGTAAACTTGACAATGAAAGTGAAATATGGTGAATGGTGGATGGTGGGTGGTGAATGGTGGATGGTGAATGGTGGGTGGTGAATGGTGGATGGTGAATGGTGGATGGTGGGTAGTGAATGGTGGATGGTGAATGGTGGATGGTGAATGGTGGATGGTAGATGGTGGATGGTGAAGGTGAACTAATGGTGATTGGTGAATGGTGAAATAATGGTGAATAGTAGGGAGAGGCATCGATCTATATAGAGATAGATCTATATAAATCTATATAGATCTATATAGATCTACATTGGCGAAGCTGGATTTTTGAAAATCGGCATAGGGCACCTTACAAAAATCAAAATCTGGTTTTACAATTATGGCATAGGACACCATATCATATTGCAGGCGCTTCGACTGGATTTTCCGGTGTCAATCTGATGTAACTGCATATGTTGTAGGTATACACAATATATCTATTTGCTATATATAGATCTATATAGATATATATTTTTGGGCAATATAGATCTATTTGCCGCCCCCTAGTGAATAGTGAAATAAATAACATGAAATAAATAATATGAAATATATACCATCAAATAAGTATCATTAAATAAATACCGTCAAATAAGCACCATTAAATAAATATCATAAAATAAATACCATTCAATAAATACCATTCAATAAGTACCCTCAAATACATACCATCACACAAATACTATTACATACCCCCCTTGTACAGGCATTGTCAACCCGCATACCCAATGCCATCCTTCAGTCGCTCCACAACCTCAAGTCCCTAGAATGCCCGGCATCGATGGGCATCCAGCAATGGCAGATATTGTGTTAATCGTGCCCCCTACTCGAGCACTTGTATCTCACCTCTCTGCACATGGATGACTTGTTTCAAGATGACTAAGCACTATTACATGCCCCCCTTGTACAGGCATCTTCAACCCGCATACCCAATGCCATCCTTCAGTCGCTCCACAACCTTAAGTCTCTAGAATGCCCGGCATCGATGGGCATCCAGCAATGGCAGATGTTGTGTTTATCGTGCCCCCTACTCGAGCACTTGTCTCTCACCTCTCTGGACTTGGATGGTTTGTTTCAAGATGTAGAAGGAGGAGGAGGAGGAGGAGGTGGAGGAGGAGGAGGAGGAGGAGAAAGAGGAGGAGGAGGAGGAGGAGGAGGAAAAGGAGGAGGAGGTGAAGGAGGAGAAAGAGGAGGAGGAGGAAGAAGAGGAGGAGAAGAAGAAGGAGGAGGAGGAGGAGGCAACGCAAGCAGTACAAGCCATACACATGGCAGTGCAGATCATGCAACTGGCCAGGGTGGGGCAACAAACAGCAGTACTGGTAGACCAAGCGGTACAACATGCCACTCTCTACGATCTATTCTTCTGACAGCTCAGAAGGAGCGGCTCTCTTTGGGATGTATAGCTCCGAAACTGCAGGTTGCTGACCTGGCACCCTACAGTGAGGCGAGCTTTCAAACACTCCTGGCCCCCCCTGCCCCCCTGGAATTGTCCAAAGTGGTGCTTCGACTGCCAGACATGGCACTGGCAGCAGAAACTTGGTCTGGACTCTTTAGCGGTGAACATGGGCAGGCAGGCACGCATAAAGGGAGCTTACATCAGCTGCATTGGAATGTAGGTGTTAAAAACAATTAAGTATGAGATAGGTGTTTTGAATTTTGTTTTTTTACTTGTTTTGTTTAATGTAGTTTTTTTTACTTAGTTTGGACTCTGTAGTGGTGAACATTGGCAGGCAGGCACGCATAAAGGGAGCTTACATCACCAGCATTGGAACGTAGGAGTTTTGAATTTGTTTTTTTTACATGTTTTTAATGGAGTGTAGGTGTTTTTATTATTTTTCCAACTTGGTTTGGACTGTTCAGTGGTGAACATGGGCAGGCAGGCAGGCAGGCAGGGAGCTTCCATCAGCAGGCTGGCACGCATGGAGGGATCTTACATCAGCAGCATTGGAATGTAGGTGTTTTACGATTTTTTTACTTTGGTTTTTTGGAATGTAGGTGTTTTAAATTTGGTATTTCAAACTTGGTTTGGACTCTATAGTGGTGAACATCGGCATAGAGGGAGCTAACATCATCAGCATTGGAATGTAGGTGTTCTAATTTTCTCTATTGTTACGTATCATTATTTCGCTTTTTCTGGATTTCTTGAAATGTAGGTGTTTCTCTATTTCTCTTTTGTTTCATATCATTTTTTCTTTATGTCTCTTTTTCGCTCTTGCTACGCATCATTGCTCCTCCCATTATGTTTTGATTATTTGAGGTTGGGCAAGTCGTTTCGTAGAACGAGCATCGCTTTCCTTTTGGGCGGAGCCCCCCCTCCTGGGGGGCAGGAGCCATGGCGGGAGCCCCCAGATTCACCCCATTATCCGTTTGTCCGGCCGACCGAAAAATTGAAGCCTGACACGTCAGCCAACTGTCTCAACTAACTGGCTTCGGTCAGTTCCAGTCCTTTGCCACGTGTTGTTCCGTTGCCAACACACTCCGCCATTTTCCCGCGTCGCTCACGACGCTGCATAGGAGTTGATTTGAGGTTGTGCAAGTGATTTCGTAGAAAGATCATCGCTTTTATTTTTGTTACAGGCAACAGCTTCTAGGTAGCTCCCCTGACAGGCTCTTGAGCCAATTTAAATACAAACTAGTGCACCTTGAAGCTGGCATAATCAGCTGTCCAGAACCAGGGTACTACTTCTTGCCAAATTGGTCAGCGCTTAAAGCGCACAAACGTCAAATTGGCCAGCGCTTTCTAGTGCGAAAAGCGCAAAAACTGCACGCTGCGCCCACAGGGGGTTGAAAAAACTGCGTGAAACGCGCAGAGGGGCTCAAAAAGGCAGCGCGGCACCGCGCGCTTAGTAGTACCCTGTCCAGAACTGCTTAAATAGTTCGGTGTACCCCAGTACCTCAGGGAGCTGCCAAGAAGCTGCTATGAAAAGCCGAAAAGAAAAACCCTAGAAAGAAAGGGTTGAGCAGTAATCCATCCATCCATCCATCCATCCATCCATCCATCCATCCATCCATCCACCCACCCATACATACATAAATCCATGTAATTATCTATACATTCGGATACATTCATTCATTTGCTTGTCTACCCCTCAAAAGTTGGGCACTTGGACCAGCTAAGAAGCCTCAAGGAAAAGCTTGATTAAGTAGTAAATTAATAGTAAGTAAATAGTAAGTAAAGGTTAAGTAGTAATTCATAGTAAGTAGTAAATTAGTAGTAAGTAAACAGTAAGTAGTAAATGAATAGTAAGTAAAGGTAAAATAGTAAGTAAAGGTTAAGCAGTAAAGTGTAGTAAGTAAAGGTAAAATAGTAAGTAAATAGTAAGTTAATAGTAAGTAGTAAAGGAATAGTAAGTAAAGGTTAAGCAGTAAAGTGTAGTAAGTAAAGGTAAAATAGTAAGTAAATAGTCAGTAGAAGATAAGTAGTGAAAGCATGGAAATGGTAGAGCTGCCAACGGAAGTTTAAAAACTTACTTCAAATTGTACTCTTGAAAAGTACCCGTACTTGTACCATCAGAGGACTTTTTTCCTTATGTCCCTAGCCTGGAGTGATTGATTTGGTTAAGTTCGGCTCATTGTTTGTTTGAACTCCGGGTTGTTTTGGTTAATTTGGGCTAAATTAGTTTACCCCTAGTAGGGCTAATTGAGCTATTATTCCTAATAGGGCTAACTTGGTCTGCGATTAGCCCTAACCTATGAACCCTAGATATGGCATCTAATTAAAAAACATTGTACAATAAAAATGCTAAATTCCAGATTAAGCATACAACAAACCATTGGTATTATTTATACACACAATGTATGTAAAGATATAATTTATGTTAAATAAAGATAGTAAATACATATGTAAAATGCAAACTTTGAGATTAAACATTCAACTAACCGTTCGTATTACTGGCTATTTTTAAGGTTGGAAACTTAGCCCACCTAAGCAGCCTCAAGGAGCTGCACATACATGACCAGAATGGAGTTATAGCTTGTGATGCTGTGTTTGCAGCCCATGCTACAGATCTGTCTGCCCTTCACACCTTGGGCCTTTATAAATCCTGGTAGGTGGGTGGGTGGGTGATGGGGGTGGTGGGGAGGCTGTGTGGGTTGGGTGGGTGGGTGGGTGGGGACTTCACACCTTGGCCTTAATAAATCCTGGTAGGTGGGTGGGTGGGTGATGGGGGTGGTGGGGAGGCTGTGTGGGTGGGTGGGTGGGCTGGTGGGTAGGTGGGTTGGTGGGGACTTCACACCTGGGCCTTAATAAATCCTGGTAGGTGGGGGGTGGGTGGGCTGTGTGGGTAGGTGGGTGGGTGGGAGGGGGGGGACTTCACACTTTGGACTTTATAAATCCGGGTAGGTGGGTGGGTGGGTGGGCTGTGTGGGTAGGTGGGTGGGTGGGAGGGGGGGGACTTCACACTTTGGGACTTTACAAATCCTGGTAGGTGGGTGGGTGTGGTGAGCGTGTGTGTGTGGGTGTGTGTGGTGGTGGTGGTGGTGGTGGTGGTGGGGGTGGGGGTGGGTGGGTGTGCTAAAGCCACGACACCTTCTGTTAGCGCTAGCACCTAACAAATAACATCGCCACCACCGCGATCTTCTTTGTATATGTATATATATATATATATATATATACTAGTACGGTAGCCCGTGTGGCCGGTGGCCACCCTCCACCCATCCCACCCAGGCCCTGGGTTCTGGTCTGGGTAACGAGTTACGTCCTTGTATGTACTCCCCTACCCCACCCGCACCCCTAATCTTCCCCTTGGCATACACACAGTCAAGATATTTTCCCCAACGCATGCCCCCCCTTCCCCCCTCCCACCCCATCTACACTCTTTCTCTTTCCTCCCCCCTCCCCTCACCCCAGTCATTCCACCCATGGTGGGCCACCCTCGACCCTCCCCCCCCACCCCTCTCTTTCCCCAATCACCTGCACGCATGCGTTATCCCCTTCTCCCCACCTCACCCCTTCCACTCCAGCTGTGGGCCTAGATCATGCAGAAATACGAAGTGGATATAGAGCAGGCTGCGGATCCAACCTGCCAATAGCTTGCGAAAGCCGACCCCACTGAGAATACTGGGCGTGCGCAATCACAAAGCGACATACCTGCATCATCTTCTTTGAGCGGAACATGGTTGGGTCTGCAGCTCTTCTTTTGACCAGGAAATATCAGCCAGTCTTACATCGCGACATGCTAAGCAACCGATGTATCAATGCTTGCAACAATGAAAAGATATTGGATGAGGGGTGCAAGGGCCATATCGCGTAGGGTAGGTAATGCCAGTGGAGGTCTGAAGAAATTCAAAAATATCTCACAATAATTGCCTGCCGATCAGACAATGCGATGGCATGACGTTGATGCAGAGGATGAATGGATGATAAATTGCGAATTGCGTGCGGTAGCCTGCATCGCAGCATGAGGTTCACGTCTGATTATTAATCTGGCGTTGATTTTCAGGACTGGTTGCATGAGCTTCCCGCCTGGCCTGGTTGTAAGTCGCGCGCTGCTGTGGGTTAGCAGCATCTGCTCAACGCCGACGCTGGTTTGCATGGCTCCTTTCCTCGTCGGTCTGAACTCTGAAGAGCTCGCCTTGCGCGCTGAGTGGCTGAATGTTTGTTTCAGGCATGGTATGGAAAGTAGACCACGTCAGCGAGACAATTGTGGTACGTGGACGTGAAAGGTAGGGCTGTGTGTGAAGGTCGCGGAGAAGCGAAGGGCATAGGAGAAGCGAAGCGAAGGGTGCAGAAGGTGAGATTTGAAATTTGCACGCATTCCCCGCAGTCGTACAGTACAGTACAGCAGGCCGTATCTGATGTCCGTCGAGTACTACAATTGTCCCCGCCCCCCGCCCCCCTGTGACATGAGGAACAAAAAAAAAATCGCGTGAAATCCCTGTATGTCTACATATATATATATATATATATATATATATACTAGTACGGTAGCCCGTGTGGCCGGTGGCCACCCCCCACCCAGGCCATGGGTCCTAGTCTGGTCTGGGTTACATAACGGGTAACGCCCTTGTATGCCCCCCCCCCCCCCACCCCCCCCCCCCCCCCCCCCCCCCCCTCCTCCCTTACACAGTCAAGAAATCAGCCCTCTCAGCCCTTGCTCGACGCTCCCCCTGCCTCTCCCCCCAAACCCACACCCACACCCACACTTCTTCTCCCTACCTATTCCCCTTCTGCTTCAGGTGTGGCCTCCCACCCTGTCATACACACATACCATCCCCCCCTCCCCCCCATCCTGACCTCTCCCTACCCCTCACCCACCCCATCCACACGCACTCTCTTTCTCTCACCTTACCCCCCCCCCCCCCCCCCCCCCCCCCACACACCCCACCTCCCTTCCCCCAACCACCAACACGCACACACAATCTTCTTCTCCCTACCCTCGTACCCTTCACTTCACCCTGTGGGATTCAATCGTGCAGAAAGAGGGACCCGCTGTGCTTCGAACCTACCAACATTGCAAACGCTCAGATTCCGATCGCCCCGAGAACACCGGACCGGTGCAATTGCATGGCTACAAACCTGCAGCTTAGTCTTCTCGTACAGTGCCCCAGTCGAGACTCGGTCAACTCAGAACAGCAAAAACGCAGCAACGTACTTCATATTCTATACAACGAAAAGAGCTTGCAAAGGTGGGATGGGCGTGGCAAGCGCGAGAGTGTCCAGGGGGACGGAATGGCCATGGCGATCTGAACAGAGGTAATTAATCGCAACTGGATGCCAATCACTACGAATGTGATGCGATGGCATGGCAAAATTGCGCATGCGTGAGATGAATGGTGGCACCGCTCGCAGACGGAGAAAAAAAGCATCACGATATGAAGGTCTGGCTTGATTATGATCCTGGCATAACTCCTCAGGCTGGGCAGCATAATCTTTGCGCCTGGATTGGTTAGCAGCTTCGTGTTCCTCCTCAGGCACGGTAGCTCGTTCCTGACTCCTTGCGAGATTACCAGCATGACGTAGCTCCTCGGATCGGGCAGCGCGGGCATCACGTCGACGCTTGTTGGCTATTTCCCTGTCTTCCTTGCTCTGGCAAGCTCGCTTTGAGCGCTGGCTGGCGGTGTTGCGGGCCCTCCTATCCATTAGGACCGTTGCCATGCATCATGGTCGCATTATCCGTGAAGAACTGAAAGCTATTATTCCGAGCGCCATGCCAAGCCATATGAGGGTCGGCTGGTGACCTCCGAGGAGAGGATCTTCTGAATCTAAATGTCTTGCCGTCATAGTATCGGAGGCAGTTGTGGATATGCTATGAGCGCGTGCGCTTCGCTTAGCGAATCTGCAGTTTTGGTATTTGAAAATTCCGCTAGGCGGGGAGTTGCTAGTTGGGTGAACGAAAAGTCGGTTGCAAGTCGGTTACACTTCGCACGCCCATGGCACGTGGGCACGCGATGATGACACCACCACGACCACCACGACCACCGCAACCACCACGACCACCGCGACCACGACCATGATTTCTTTATATATATATATATATGAGGAACGGTAATATGATATCACATAATGCCGGCAGTCTGACTAGGCTAAAGTTACCATGTATATACAGAATCGGATGATGCAGTTTGTATGATATCAAATGATATGCCGGTTTCTGTATATAGATATACACTTCTCACATGTGGAGGTTAGTGATACCTGTAAACAAAATTGGGTTTATCCCTCCTCCCCCACATTCCTATACCCTGAGTATGCTCGGGGGTGAGGCCATGCGACACATCGGAATGGGTTGCACCACACACATGACCCACCCACCCACCAACCCAACCCAACCCCTCACACAAATTCCTCCCCCCCACACCCATTCCCCCCACCCCCACCCTCAGTATGCTTGGGGATGAGGCCATGCGACACAGCAGAATGGGTCGCACCACATACATTACCTCAACCCACCCACCCACCCATTCCCCCTACCACACCACACCCCTCACACACATTCCCCCCCACCCACCCCGCACACCTATTCCCCCACGCCTACCCTCAGTATGCTTGGGGATGAGGCCATGGGACACAGCGGAATGGGCTGCACCACATACATGACCTCAAACCACCCACCCACCCACCACCCCACCCCTCACACACATTCCTCCCCCCCACACCCATTCCCCCACGCAAACCCTCAGTATGCTTGGGGATGAGGCCATGTGTGATGTGTCACACCATAATGGGTTGCATCACGGACATGACCCCACCCACACATTCCTCCCCCACTCCCCCCCCCCCCCCCCCCCCCCCCCACACACACACACACACACACACCCTCAGTATGCTTGGGGATGAGGCCTTGCAACAAAGCAGAAGGGGTTGCACCACACACATGACCTCGACCCACCCACCCACCCACCAACCCCCCCCCACCCCACACATCCCCCCACTCCCCTCTCCACCCACCCATCCCCCCACCCCCACCCTCAGTATGCTTAGGATGAGGCCATGCGACACATTGGAATGGGTTGCACCACACACATACCCCCCCACCCCCCCCACACACACATTCCCCCACCCACCCACCCACCCCCACCCTCAGTATGCTTGGGGATGAGGCCATGCGACACATCGGAATGGGTTGCACAAGTTTGACGTCCCTGGATCTGGGAACTTTGCTCAAGCTGAGCGACTCAGGGCTATCAGCTGTAGCGGAACACGCAACCCAGCTGCTGAGCTTGGGGGTCCACGGCAACAAACAGGTCCGCCAGTTTTCAGATTTTGATTCATCCCCACCTCACCACCCTAACCCACCCCAGCCTAAGCCAAGACAAGCAAAAAACTGTGTCACATACGTTTTGAAATATTAGTAATATTAGTAATATTAGGTTAGGCAGTAAAGTGCAGTAAGTAGAGGTAAAGTAGTAAGTAAATAGTAAGTTGATAGTAAGTTGTAAATGGATAGTAAGTTAATAGAAAGTAGTAAAGGAATAGTAAGTAAAGGTCAAGAAATATCCTGTCGTGCTGCCACCCAAACCCTGCGCCCAAACCCTGAAGTGCAGAGCCCAGGGGGTTGGGGGGGCATTTCTGATTAGTTTAGCCTGAACCATGCATCGCCATGCAGCGACGGAATGGCGACGCGTCGCACAAAAACGAAGTGTCACATACGTTTTGAAATACCCTGCCCTGCACTTGCGGGCCAGCCTGGACAGCTTTAGCAAGGTGGTGTGCTTGACACATTTGATGAAATTGAAAGTGTCACGTATGTTTTGAACTACCCTGCACTGCCCTGCACTGCACTTGCAGATCAGCCTGGACGGCATCAGAACAGTGGTGTGCGTGAAACATTTGATTAAATTGAAAGTGTCACGTACGTTGTGAATTGCCCTGCACTGCAATGCACTTGCAAGTCAGCCTGGATGGCTTCTGAAAGGTGGTGTGCATGAAACATTTGATGAAATTGAAAGTGCCACGTACGTTGTGAACTGCCCTGCACTGCAATGCACTTGCAAGTCAGCCTGGATGGCTTCTGAAAGGTGGTGTGCATTAAACATTTGATGAAATTGAAAGTGTCATGCACGTATTGAATTACCCTGCCCTGCACTGCAATTGCAGGTCAGCCTGGATGGCTTCTGAAAGGTGGTGTGCAAGACACACATATGATGAATTGAAAGTGTCAATAATGCACGTTTGCCATTTACCCCGGCCTGCACGGCAATTTTGCAGTGGTCCGGCTTTGGAGCGGTCTTTGGAAAGGTGGTGTGCATGAAACATTTGAAGAAATTGAAGGACTTCGTGATTGGCATCGTAACTACTTGAAAGACACGCTCCTTCTTTCTCCTCTTCTTTCTCCTCCTCAATGGGAATCACCCCCCCCCCCGCACATCACCACAAAAACCGCCCCCGCCCATCTTTTGAATTGGAGATTCCCTACAAAGACAGATCGCTCCGCTTCAATTTCTGGGGTTAAACCTGCGCTGAGTGGCAGACTAGATGTGTGAGTGATGTTTACGGTGTTTTTTGTGTTGGTAGGGTGGGTGGAAGAGGAGCCAGCGTGGTTGTGGGTGTATGTGCGCGCTAACTGGAGTCACCCCTGCCTGCGCTTTGAAATTGAGTTATCAAGACAACCGCTCGCCGCACAGACTGTAATGGGTATATGTGCGGGTTCGGGTGCCGGTGTTTGTGCATCTTATGGGGGACTCTAATTCAAAGCCAGGGCAGGGGTGATCCCCGCCCTGGATTTGAAATTGTGTTCTCAAGACACCGCTCCCCGCGTGTTCACCTTATTATGGGCTTGAAACTGAGTTCTCAAGACACCGCTCGCCGCACAGACTGTAATGGGTGTATGTGCGGGTGCGGGTGCCGGTGTTTGTGCATCTTATGGGGGACTCCCCCGCCCTGGATTTGAAATTGTGTTCTCAAGACACCACTCTCTGCACAGACTATGATGGGTGTGTGTATCTGGGTGTGAGGGTGTATGTTCACCTTATGGGGGGTCGCCCCCGCTCTGCCTTTGGAATATAGTTCTCAAAGTATCACTCTTTGCACGGACTCTAGTTTTTACGTTTTAGGGTTTGGGGGGATCACTCCCACCTCCGCCTTATGGTGGATAAACCACACCCTGGATTTGAAATATGGTCATGATACAAATTGCCCCCCCCCCCCCCCCCCCCCCTTTCATCGCAATATTGGTTCTGGAGCCAATTGCCCAGAAACCAGAAAGAGTAAAAATAGCTAGTTGTAAATGTCTAGAATTCAATGTGGGAATGCCTACATTGATGTGATTCACGGTAATGATAACGCCTGGTGGGGCGTGGTATTAAGGGAGCCACGTCTTACGGCGGTACATAACGGGCTGCTACTTTACCTGGATAAAAAAGGTAATGATAACGCCTGGTAGGGCGTGGTGTTCAGGGAGCCCGTCGTACGCGGGTGGGGAGCGGTCTCCTACCTCAACTGGACAAGCTACCATCGCGGTTGACAACGACCTGCAACGCTAAGAGCTACCGAAGGGGGAGTCGAACCCCCGACCCTTCATCCTCAAGCAATCTGGTCTACCACTAGACCATTGAATATCACTGAAAGGGGCTGCTTTACATGGACAGTGCTGCCATGAATTGAAATAGGCCACTGTTCTCTAGGCACCAGGGTACTTCCAAGCGCGCTTTTGCGCACTGGCGCGCTGCCCTGTTGAGCCCCAAACCGCGTTTCGCGCAGTTTTTTGCACTCCCTGTGGGCGCAGCAAGCATTTTTTGCGCTTTTTGCACTACATAGCGCAGTTTTGTTTCTTTCAAGTGCGCAAAAGCGCTGGCCAATTTGGTCAATGGAAGCACCCTGCTAGGCACCCACTGTTTATTTTTTCTGCTAAATGTGGCAGCTTCTATGCAGCTCCCTGAGACGACCTCTGGGTGAAACCCAAAGCTAGCAAGTGCATTGGATAGCTGTATGTGTATGTATGTTACAGTCCAGGGCTAGGCCAAAAAGGCTGAAGGGACTTGCCCAACCGTGATAGGAAGGGCTTAAAAAGAAAAACACTGATGAACTGATTCCCTAACAATCGTTTATAATTATCCAATATAATTAAATCATCATCTCATCTGGGCAAGTGCAATATAGCAATATAGCGATATAGCAATTAGTGCATTGGATAGCTGTTATGACATGGATCTGTTGGTTGGTTAAAATATTGGGATCGTGGAGTAAATCAATCAATAGTATGCCTTTTTTATTATGAGGTGTGAGGCTGAGGGGGGCAGCCCGTTTGCTTTCACTGGGGCCAACCACATTGGATAGCTGTAACGACATGGATCCGTTACTAAGCCGCCATTGCGACATTCGCCAAAGGAGTTATATAGATGACAGAGTACTGATTCCATTAAGGGCGCCTGGAGGCGCGTCCCGAATGAAATGATTCGAATCCTTAATTCAACGTATTTTAATCAATTGGACTGAAATTTTGCCAATGGCCCGATCTATTATATGATGAGGCTGGGAGATAGTGTTACAGTCTTGGTCGCAGGTTACAAAGGGCCGTTGTCAAGAGAGTAGTATTTATTGGGGATAGAGGAATTGGAGGGTGTCGACTGTCGAGTTGGGCAGTCTTGATGGAGTGGAGGGAGGGGGCGCAGGGTTGGGGTTGGGAGAGGGGGAGAGTGACGGCTGAGAGGTAGGCTGTCAATCCAACTGGGCTCAAATGCCGAGAGGGCAGAGCGTTGGGTTGAGCAAACCGATATGTTCGGTTGCGTTGAGGTCTCTCCGCGAGACCTCAGTTATCACTGGTATTAGCTTATGTCGAAACACGGAGGAACGAGACTATCTGCTCGGTCTTGCTCTCTTCAATGATGAGCTTTCGATGTGGACTATCCGCAGTAGCGGCAGGCGGATGTTTATCAGACTTGGAAAGAGTAGCGGCAAAGTATACTGGTCCTCGGCAAGATACGTAATGACGATCTTCAAGGCGAGGTGGTCAGCGCAATAGATAGAATAGTGGGACGGGCTACCATAACCTTTAGTAATCTGTAGAGTGCGACTGCAGACACGAGGAGATTATAATAAGGCTACTGATGATGATTACACATTTAAGCATTCAATACATACTCTCCGCCGCAGCGGACATATATAGGAGTGGGCGGCAGTACAGTAGTACTGCACGGCAGGACCCCCGGTCCTGGTGGACACGGGTGCTGCACTTAGCCACTCAGTAGCCGGTATAGAATCCGGTCTACAACAAGAGAGAGAGAGAGAACTACAGAGGTATCAGCTTGATGTCGGTATGTAGCAAGGTCTACTCTAATGTGCTAATCGACAGACTCAAGCCCACCATTAATCCAACTCTGCGTGAGCCGCAATGGGGGTTTCGAGCAAGTAGGGGCTGTGCTGACCAGCTCTTCACCACGAGGCGCATCTGTGAACTATCCAAGGCAGGGCGGCCCCCGCTCTTTGCAGCTTTTGTGGACTACCGCAAGACTTTCGACAGCGTCAACAGGGAGGCAATGTGGACCCTGATGACTGCCAGAGGGGTAAATCCCCACCTATTCAGCTTAGTTAAAGAGACGTACAATGGATGCTTAGGAGAGGTCCTTGTCCAGGGTTACAGATTCAGAAAGTTTGAGATGAAAACAGGAGTGAGGCAAGGATGCGCCCTCTCCCCCCTCCTCTTCAACCTATTCATGGATCACCTACCCTGGTTATAACTAGTTTCTCACTAGAGGATTACCAGCTTGGATTCCCAATTGCCTCAGACAATTGAAATTGAAATTGTTACATCAGTGTAATACCGTTACTCACAGGACGTGAGGTTAAGGACACCATTGCCTCGGACATGAATGGACTGCTCAACACTCCAGCCAACCCTAGATCCCACCCCCAAGCTACGACCCACTACATCACCTTCCTCCTGTATGCTGATGACCTAGTCCCCTTGTCCTACTCCAAAGATGCCCCCACCTCCCTCTAAAAGAGTCTTAAGACCACCGCAGGAACTTGGGGTATGTCCATCAACTACAAGAAGACAAAGTATATGCACTTCCAACCTCTGTCTAGCTCCCCCTTTCAGTCTCTCACCCCACTCCCACTCCCTTAGCACTGAATGGGTGCAACATTGATTTTGTTGCCTCATTCATGTACCCAAGAAGACTAGACAAAATAGCCAGAGCAAACTAGCCAGGGCAAAAGAGAGAGAGTGGGAGGGTTTGATACATATAGAGAGGGTTCGTTTAGGGTTTTAATTACATAAAAGAAAAAGAAAGATTACAAGATTACATAAACTCAAAATTCGTGTGAGGATATTGTTACATACTCAGCATAAATCAATGCCGAGACTGAACAGCGCCGAGGCAGCTGGACAGTTTTATAACAGTGAGGGTTTGGGCAACATACCCCTCAGAACCTGGTCCAGGAGGTGACCTCCAAAAAAGCGTACGAAAGAGCAAATAAAAGGCTTCAGGCTCAAAATAAAAAAAAAGATTACAAGGGGCTCATGTCCTAGCAGTGAAACAACACCGCCCTAAAGTCGGACTCGAGAAACCACCCGCCGTCTTCCGGCAGCGGGGCTCGAACTCCGGTCACCAAAGCCTTAATGATTCAGATAAAACAAAAAATCAGAAAGATTACAAGGGGCTCATGTACTAGCAGTGACACAGCACCGCCCTAAAGTCGGACTCGAGAAACCACCCGCTATAAAAAACTATAAAAATTCAGATTTATGAAGTCTCTTACAATCTCGCAGTATATATATGGTCAGAGTGCAATGTTTTCATCAGCCCCACAGCTTCATGGGTCCCAGACCCTGTCTCCATGGCTCAGTTGGTTAGAGCGCAGGTCTCATATAACGATGAAGCAATCCTGATGTCGCCAGTTCGATCCTGGCTGGGGACAATCCTCACACTGTGAATTTTTGTCGCCTCCAACCTCACAACAAGATTCCTTAGGAGCGATTCGTGTGTGACGCCTCAACCGGCCCGCGTTGTCATTGCGATGTCGTTGCTACTATGCCACATCCGTGCTCGAAATCCGGGGACGAGGTGGACTATGAAGAAAGGATTCTTAGAAAAGGTACTTCTTTTAAATCTAAGGAAGAGACAAAGACGGGGTAACAACTTTTGATCAGCTATCTTGCCGCAAAAATGCAGCCATCACTTTGCCCGTCTGCTACATTCGTGCTCGAAATCAGGGAACGAGGTGGATAATAAAGAAAGCAATCTAAGAACAGTACTTCTTAAACAAGTTCTAGGCAGCGTCGCAAGGACGCAGAAAATTGGCGGAGAGTGCTACTGAAGCGACAGGCGGCAACGGAATCGAGCGGACCGAAGCCAGTATGTTACAAGACAGTTGGCTGACGTGTCAGGCTTCGTGTCTGTCGCACGTCGGTCGTCTGTCAAACGGCCCTGATCAAACGGACAACGGGGTGCCCCTGTGGGCTCCCGCCCCCCAGAAGGGGGGGGCTCCGCCAAAAATACGAAGGCAGCAATCCTCCTGTCAAGTTAAACAAGTTCTATGGAAAATTGGCAGAGTGTGTTGGCAACGGAACGAGAGGTGGCAACGGACTGGAGCTGACCGAAGCCAGTTAGTTATGAGACAGTTGGCTGACGTGTCAGGCTTCAATTTTTCGGTCGGTCAGTCGGATGGACGCACAAACGGACAACGGGGTAACCCTTGGGGCTCTCGCCCCCTAGAAGGGGGGTATCCGCCAAAAACTATGAGAACGAACTATGAGAAGGGTTTACTGCCTGTGCAGAAGGCGTGCCAGGTCACTTGCCAGCATCGAAGACAGGTCACTCGCCCCG
Organism: Chlamydomonas sp. ICE-L; assembly: GCA_013435795.1. NCBI lineage: Eukaryota > Viridiplantae > Chlorophyta > Chlorophyceae > Chlamydomonadales > Chlamydomonadaceae > Chlamydomonas > Chlamydomonas sp. ICE-L. The sequence goes on from JACBWV010000338.1 coordinate 12,912,469, forward strand.
ATTCGGGATTCGAGCGGGGCATAAATCTATCTTCTGCATGTCTCATCGGAGCACTGCTTTCATTCTTTATGATCTTAGTCGCAGTTATGTCTAATGGTGCTTGATTTTATTGGCAGATGGTGCTTGATTTTAAAGGCGCTGATGGGGCTTGATTTTATTATTATACATGTCGCACGCTGCACACGAAGGTCTGGTACTCAGGTACCAAAGAGCTTCGTCTTGGACTGCAGTTCTGCGACTCCTTCTTGCATTTGATTCACTGGGGCGGGCGACAAGGCCCTTTGTACTCGGGATGGTAGGCCACGCGCCCACGCTACCCCACCATAGCCCATAGGTGGCATTTGTATCCGGAGCTCTGTTGGGGAAGGCAGGAATTAAGTGCTCGGGCATACCGGGCATCGCGTAGAGCATGGCTTTAAAGTGCTCCGCCACTCTAGCCCCCTTTCCTGTCCTGAAGTGCGACTGTCCAGCACTGCCATCAAGCCAATGTCTCTTCAAGAATGCTTGGTCAACCGCAGACTTTTGATTAGATTATAGCCCATTGTAGTGCAATCAAAGGATCCAAGCTTCACTTTCAGATCAGGCGTGGGCAAATATCCTGGTGCACGTATGTCGCTCTTGGGAAGACCCAATTGAATAGCTAGCATGCCATGCAATGCACTGATATTCGGAAAGGACATTGCGCATTTAATCGAGGAGCTGTTGTCGTGATATTTCCTGAAAGGAGAGAGATATACAATTGTTGGTGGTAGACTGGCATGAACTGAGGCCCGGGAGACGAGGCAGGAGACCGAGCAACCGACTTACAGCGATGCGGTCAGAAGGTAATAATAGAGAAGGATGAGTACGGTATATGTATGATACTATGATCTCATCAGTATGATCTGAAAGATGACATACGACTCCTGCATGCCTGGAAGAAACTCTATGGCGACTCAGCTACAGCACACAAATACACAATCAAAGGTCCAAGTGAAGGATGCGGGAAGGTGAGTCATAGTACGACAGAGTACGGAACACTGTGCAGTTTGTGCTCCAACAAAAATCACCATGCCGAGACGGCGGTTAGATGAAAGCAGTACGCCAAATGTAGATAACGAGACTACATTCGCAGGCGACAGCGTGGCGTCTGTATCCAAACTGTAATATCGTAATTTGCTCCATAGTTGGCTAACAGCTTGTTTCCAACCAAACCAGTTAAGGGTCCGGTTAAGCGGCGGTTAAATTCGTTATTTTCGGCGCTAACCGGTGTTTGGTCGGAAACACAAAAAGTTAAGGTCCGGTTAATGACCAACCGTCCCGGTTAGTGCAATGGCGCACCCCCCCCGCCATTAAGGGTGTGTTTCTACTATAGTAACTGACTGTTAAAGTATAGGTATATATGGGATAACTGTTCTGCTATAGATCAGTAATTTCCATTGATCTATAACAGCGCGTTTCCGCGCGCGCGCGCGCTGTTATAGATCAGTAGATCAGATAAATATCCTGTTGACCGCGCATCTGTCCTCCCGCGCGTTGTCGCGCGCACGCGCGCAGATAAATAAATATCCTTTTGGCCTTCCCGTGGATTAGGTTCCAGGAGTCGACCTGGCAGCTCAACTGAACCCAACTGACAATCCCCGGAGAATCCCGAAGTCCTTGATTCGCCCGATGGACTTCGGGATTCTCCGGGGTGTTTCGGTTGGGTTCAGTTGAGCTGACAGGTCAACTGCTGGACCCCAATCCACGGGAAGCCCAAGCGACTAAACAAAAGGGAGAACCGCTGCGAAGTAAAAGCTGAAGTCGTCACAACGCAAACAATGACACGCCTTGTCGATATTGTGTGTCGACCCTGCGGCGATTCTCCTGGGATGCTGATGTGGACTCCGGGAAATGCTGATGTGGACTCCGGGGAGACTCCAAAATCTCCAGGGGTGGGCGGCATGTTCCCCCGAAACTTTTCTCCTGAAAAGCCAGGGGAAAGTCGTTAATCGTCCGTTTTGTACTTTTAACCGACATTTTTCGAAAATATTTCGAAATATTCAAAAATACCCAGGGATAAAGATTCGACGACCTGTCGCGAAGATTTGCCGACCTGGAACTCCGGGGATTCTCCGGGGAGACTCCGGGGAACCCCTGTGGAAACAAAACTGCCTACCTGGCACCGGGGAGGGTTTACTTTTTGTTTCCGGGGACGCGAAAATCTCTGTGGAAACACACCCTAAAGAAAGTTAAGGGGCGGTTAAGTTCGGTTGATGAATGAGATATGGTGACGTCACGAAGTTGGAGCGCGCCTCTTAAAAAGCACACTGCTTTGGGGTCCCGCATCCTTCTTTCTTTCTCGGACACTCATAATTGATCGCACAGTTTCTCTAAGATGGATTCGCAGCAGCAGGGCACCGTCCCTGCCACGCAATTTTCGACTGATCTTCATGAGGCAACCAGCAGCGGCCAGAAGTGGAATGAACGCTGAAATCAGCGTCTGAATCGCGAGGGAGTGCTGCAGAGCGCATTTGCCACGTTGACCCATTTTGAACTGACCTGGTCAGGTGCAAAAGACTGCTTAACTGGTGGAACGTTTCCAACCATCTTCCCGAAAGTTAAGGCCCGGTTAGAGGTCTAGTCTAAACCCTCCGAAACACAATCCTTAACCGGACCCCCAACCAGTTGGAAACAAGCTGTAACTTGGCAGGAGGGTACGTGCCAGCGTGGATGGGAACCTGACTCTCATATAGCCCTAGCCGCGACTAGAACCTAGCCGCGATCTTTCTTCGCATCTATATCCAGCCAATCTAGCCAATCTTTCAATTAGCGCTTCCCCGACCTCTCCCCGCCTCTTACCTCCCCACCGCCTCCACCGCTTCCCCGTCCCCGTCTTCCCTGCCGATCGTCGAACTTCGGCCTGGCTGCGGGCCTGCTTCCAGATTTGCCCGCGCAACTGACTGGCGCTGCCAGTGGACCACGCCTCGCAGCCTACAAATCCCGGGGCTACTACGAGAACTCCACTTCCTTGTTCTCTACGGCCCACCCTTCATCGCAGCCCTCCCTTATCCTGTTGACTCATGTCTTGACGAGTGCCGATACCCGTCTCTACACGGCTCCTGAAATTCTCTGTCCCAGGTTACTCCCGGCAGAATAAGGTAAGGAAAGCGTGCGCTTAGCTGTTTTATAAGGCAGCTTTGGGCGTCTTTTAAAGATTAAAAATACACCCATCGTTTGCGTACGGAATCTCACAGCTCAAATCTGAGAACTTCCGAGAAGTCTCTGGCCTGAAAAATGAAGGTACGGACTACGAACGACGAGACCAAAATCCAAATCATCCGCTGAATTGCTGCAAGGGGAGTTGGCTAACAAACAGAACTACCGATGACGAGATACTCCCTGTCGATGCGTTTCCACCGCGCCTACACAAACTGCTCTACAGCCGAGCCTAGATAAACTGCCTTCCTTTTTGTTGCCTTACATCGCATAATTCGGCAAATTAGAGGGCGTTTACACGAGCCGGTTATCTCGACCAGTTAAGGTTAAGTGGTACAGATTAGTAACTACTAAGCGTTTGTACTACACTTTTCGAGTCAGTTATCTCTCCCAGTTCACTATTTTCGAGATAACCACAACTCCCCCCCCCCCCCCCCCCCCCCCCCCACACACACACACCTATTTATGGTTATAGATTAAGGTTATGTGGTTTGTTGAGTTCGTTTGGCTTTCTATCCGTAAGATTTATCAGCGACTCTAGCTTCAGTTTAGTTCGTCAATTTCCTCAGATTCGAATTTTCTAGAGGAGCATGCAAGAAGGCATTGGCGGAGAACATGTTGATAATCAGCAGCCAGTTCTCACCCAGCAATATCAGCTGTCTCGATTGAAGGGTCTCTGCGGAGCGCTGCGAAGCCTCGAAGTCACTTGCTTCACAGCAAGGTAGGTGCTGGGGAGCACAGCCCCCCAAAAGCTCGTCTGTCTCCCCAAATTCGAAAATCCTGCAGCTATTCAGCAGTGCATGACCAAACTAATCGAACGCAAACTGTGGAAGCAAAATGCTTGTGTAAGAAGTCGGTCAGACGAGGCAGGTTTAAGTTTGGGTTACTGGTTAACTTTGGCGTTTCCGTCGTTAACCCAAACATTTTTGTGTTCACACGGGACAAAGTTGACGCGTTTCGGTCGAATTCGGTAACCAAATTATAGTCAAACCCAAAACCGTAGGGTACCTCCCCCTCCCCCCTGCCTATGGAAACAGAGACTGGTTAAGTCTGCGTTCGTTGAGGGTTTGGGACTACGTGTCGATTACTATTTGGTTCTCCCGCCAACTTACCTGGCCGAGACAACCGGCTCGTGTAAACGCCCTCTTAGTGAAAACGAAGGCCATATGTTGTACACAGTCGTGAAAATGAAGGCCACGTGTACCGTAGTACACATTACTGGAAATGAAGGTCAGGTTTAGTACACAGTGGTGAAAGTGAAGGCCACTTGTAGTGCACTGTACTGGAAATGAAGGTCAGATGTAGAAGGCAGTAGTGAAAATAAAGGTCGGATGTGGTACACAGTACTGGAAATAAAGGCCACTTGTACAGAGATGTAGTACATAGTAGCGATGAAGGCCACGTGTAGTACACGGTAGTGAAAACCGCCCTCCGTCTGTTAGTGACCCCCTCAGAAACAGAATTTCCACCCATCAGCTTGATGCCTTGGATACTGGATCCTTTTCTGTCTACTCCTGCTTATAATATACTTTATTATATATAAATATCACGCTCAGCTTATTATATACTTTATTATTTGTATTTGTAGGGTTATGAGGGGAGAGCTTAGGAGCTTAGTGCTAATAGCGCTATGAGCACTAATTAGCGCTAAAATAAATCCCCATTATTATTTGTAATCATTATTTAGCTTTGGATTCTGGATCCTTTTCTGTCTACTCCTTATGTGCTTACACACTCAGCTTATTATATACTTTATTATAATATACTTTATTATTATATACTTCATTATTGGATACTTTATCCGTACTCTATTATTATTTACTTTATTATTATATACTCAAGTGCCTCTCACATTCTTTCATGCAGGCCATTTCCATATTCCTTGTAAAGGAGAGCTAGACCATTGGGAATATCGAAAAAGCAACTCAAGATTTCCAGTTACTGAATCTTCGGTGCTTATACCCAGTTATATAGACTAGCAGCAGACTACTCTACTACACTCCTACCTATTTGTCTCCCTCCACGTCCGTCGCAGCCAGCATGACTGCTGACCAGCTTGCACCACCCTCAAAGCTTTCAAGATTATTCTGCGCCCTGCTGTGCACAAGCTCATCTGTCACAACTGAACTCAGTCAGGCTGATGGACCAAACGTGCTCTCCCCAGAACTTGCAGAGCAGTCAGTTTCACAGCACCATGCTAGTGCCACCTGGAGTAGTCCTCCTCCTACTGCTACAACCCATAGCAGGCACAACTCTATGACAACGGCAGTTGCTCCTCCTACTGCTACTACCCATAGCAGGCACAACTCTATGACAACGGCAGTTGCTCCTCCTACTGCTACTACCCATAGCAGGCACAACTCTATGACAACGGCAGTTGCTCCTCCTACTGCTACTACCCATAGCAGGCACAACTCTATGACAACGGCAGTTGCTCCTCCTACTGCTACTACCCATAGCAGGCACAACTCTATGACAACGGCAGTTGCTCCTCCTACCCATGGCAGATGCAACACCCCACCAGTACTTGAAGCGTGGTCAGTTACACAGCTCAAGGCTAGTGCCACGAGGAGTACTCCTCTTCTCACTGCTTCTACCCACAGCACGTGCAACTCTGCTTGCAGATCCATTCAAACAGAAGCAGTTGCTCCTCCTACATATGGCAGATGCAGCACCCCATCAGTACTTGAAGCGTGGTCAGTTACACAGCTCAAGGCTAGTGCCACGAGGAGTACTTCTCTTCTCACTGCTACTACCCACAGTAGGAGCAACTTTTCTCGCAGATCCATCCAAACAGAAGCAGTTGCTCCTACTACATATGGCAGATGCAGCACCCCATCAGTACTACAAGCGTGGTCAGCTCCAGAGCTCCAGGCAAGTGTCACGTGGATTACTCCTCTTCTCACTGCTACTGCCCACAGCAGGAGCAACTTTTCTTGCAGAGCCAGCCAACTAGCGGCAGTTGATCCTCCACTTGGTGCAATCTGGTTTTCTGATGAAGCAGCTAGTGTTGCATCAGAAACTGCTGCTGCTTCTGGTGCTACTGCAGACTGTCAGCATATGGATATCTTTCCCAGCCGCCAGCTAAGCCAATCAGCTGAGTCCCACCGCTTTCGTAATGCTTGTTTCCATAGCGGTAGCAATTCCCCAGCCTATCAGGGAGAGTACAGGGGAGAAACCGTCACAGCCAGTGTACGTACGAGCTCACATAATGCTTCTTCTCTGTGCTCCTCTTCCCGATCTTCTGCTGATCCAGTGTGGCTCAGGAGGGCCACTCTCTGCCCCCGTCTTCAGAATGGTCGTGTGACTAGACTCTTGGAGCTGCAAATGCAAATGCAGGGATCTACCGCGACCAAGGGTAACTTGTCCAAACGATATGTTTTGTCAACTCACGCCAAGACATGTCCGTCCATGATTCGAGTCAGTCAAGTCCAAGTAAGTCCAAGTCAAGTTCGACATTCCCAAGGGTCACTTTGAGTACCCACACCCATGCAGCCTGAGCCACTTATTTCGTGATCTAGACCGATGGGACATATCGAGAAGACAGTCTCGGGTTGTCAAGGTAGACTAGTAGCAGGCTATCCTGCTACAACTCATGCCTCCGTGATCTATAGTAGCAGGCTATCCTGCTACAACTCATGCCTCCGTGATCTATAGTAGCAGGCTATCCTGCTACAACTCATGCCTTAGTGATGTATCTCACATGAGACAAGCCAGTGGTGCCCGTGGTGTCCGCTGCCCCCATACAGCCACACCACTGGCTACGACCAAGTTACCTGGAATCTTGTTTTAGTTTTGTGTTTCACCTGTTCAGGAAGTTGTCCTCCATGGGACATGCCCCACACAGAAAGAACTCGCATGGGGTAAGCCACAGTTTGAGGATTTGCTCCTTTTTGGCGGAGCTCCCTCTTCAAGGGGGCGGGAGCCCCCAGGGTTACCCATTTGTCTGTCTGTGACCGACCATCGATCCATCCGTCTGACCGAGACGAAGCCTGGAACGTCAGCCATCGGTCTCGTAACTAATTCGCTTCCGTTGCCACCTGTCGCTCCTCCAACACGCTCCGCCATTTTTTAGCGTCGTTTGGAACGCTGCATATAAATTTGAATGCTTAATTGATGCTCGCGGGGCTCGTGATGTCCTCGGCCCTCAGAACGCCACACCACTGCAGTTTTATTGGGTATTATTTTATAGTTTGGGATTTCTCCGGTATGAGAAGTTGTTGTTTATGGGACAAGTCCAGCCCATAATGAACTCAAAAAGATGGGGCAAACCAAGTTTGAAGTTTTGGCGTATTTGTTTCTTCGTGAATAGCACACACAGATGCCTATGCCTTGCACCAACCTTGATCTTGCTGCATGGCACAAATAAAGGTGCATGTGTCTTGCACCTACTTTGATCTTACTGCATGTATGGCGCGCACAAGGATGCGTATGTCTTGTACCAACCTTGATCTTGCTGTATGGCACACACACAGATGCCTGTGCATTGCACCTACCTTGATCTTTTGGCGGAGCCCCCTCTTCAAGGGGCGGGAGCCTGCAGGGTTACCTTGTTGTTCGTTTGTCCGTGCGACCGACCGGCCGACAAAAAAATTGAAGCCTGGCACCTCAGCCGATTGTCTCACAACTTACCGGCTTCGGTCAGCTCCAGTCCGTTGCCACCAGTCGTTCCGTAGGCAACACACTCCGCCAATTTTCCGTGTCGCTTGCGACGCTGCATAGGACTTGTTTGCATGGCATACACGCAGATGCCTATGTCTTGCACTAACCTTGATCTTGCTGCATGGCACACATAAATATGTGTGTGTCTTGCACTAACCTTGACCTTGCTGCATGGCACACATACAGATGTGTATGTCTTTCACTAACCTTGAATTGGCTGCATGGCACACATAAAGATGCCCATGCCCCGCGCCTACCTTGACCTTGCTGCATGGCACACATAAAGATGCATGTGTCCTGCACTCACCTTGGCCTTGTTGCATGGCACACACCGATGTGTATGTCTTGCAGCAACCTTGATTGTGCTGCATGGCACACATAAAGATGCCCATGCCCCGCGCCAACCGCGACCTTGCTGCATGCCACACACACAGATGTGTATGCCCTGCACCTACCTTGACTGTGCTGCTTAGGATGCACACAGATGTGTATGCCTTGCACCTACCTCGGCCTTGTTGCATGGCACGCACACAGATGTGTATGTCTTGCACCTACCTTGCCGTGCTGCTTAGGATGCACACAGATGTGTATGTCTTGCACCTACCTCGGCCTTGTTGCATGGCACGCACACAGATGTGTATGCCTTGTACCTACCTTGACCTTGTTGCATGGCACGCACACAGATGTGTATGTCTTGCACCTACCTTGACCGTGCTGCTTAGGATGCACACAGATGTGTATGTCTTGCACCTACCTCGGCCTTGTTGCATGGCACGCACACAGATGTGTATGTCTTGCACCTAACTCGGCCTTGTTGCATGGCCCGCACACAGAATAGATGTTTATGCCTTGCACCTACCTCGGCCCTGTTGCATGGCACGCACACAGAATAGATGTGTATGTCTTGCACCTAACTCGGCCTTGTTGCATGGCCCGCACACAGAATATATGTGTATGCCTTGCACCTACCTCGGCCTTGTTGCATGGCACGCACACAGATGCGTATGCCTTGCACCTACCTACCTACCTACCTGTGATTTTGTTGGGCCATCTATGGCCTGTGTAAGATAAGAATGTAATTTAATTTGTTGGCATGAATGACTGCTTTTTGGCGGAGCCCCCCCCCCCCCCTTCTGGGGGGCGGGAGCCCCCAGTGTTACCCATTTGTCCGTTCGTCCATCCATCCATCCGTCTGACCGTGATGAAGCCCGACACGTCAGCCAACGGTCTCGTAACTAACTCGCTTCCGTTGCCACCTGCACCTGTCGCTCCCTCGTGATCACTCTCCGCCATTATTTAGCATCGCAGGCGACGCTGCATAGAACTTCTTTTACTGGATATACATAAGAGAACCTTTATGAATGGAAATGGCACTAAGTCTTTTTGGAGCAACCTAGCTGACTATCTTTCTACTTGTAGAAGAGCAAGACAGGAAGCCCTGGACTGCTTAGTGGCACCGTAATTTATCATCCCTTTTTTTCTTCTTCTTGTGACTTCTCATTTGTTAGCTTCTTACCTCCGCCACTGTAAGTGGTTGAGATCTGGGTCCGGCTCTAAGGGGTTTAATACCTACGCCACCAAAACGGTGGTTGGGAGTTTGGTTTGTTTGTCCTCGACACACCCCTGATGTAATGGGGTTTTTTGCTTTGTGGGTGCTTTTTCTTTTTGTTTAAAGCACTGAGTCTCATACACCCTCGCGGTGTCAAGTAGAATTTAACATGTAATGTAATGTAATGTAAGAGGTTACTAGTTCATTAGCAATCATCCTTTCTGTGATATATGATGTTTGTGTGACTAGTGTGCCTTGATGCACGGGAAGACTCCTTATTCGTGTATTTATATTGATCTTTGAATACTCCCTACAGCATGATAAGAGGGCAAGACCCTGAAATCCCGAATGCAACAGTTGTACAATTTAATCGTTCATTGAAGTCCGAACCAGGATTGTTGGGAATCTGGGGGGGCTCAAAATCTGCATCATGAGACGCAACTCGTTTCAAAATCTGTGTATGTGCAGAACAAACCTGGTACAAAGTCCAAACATGTTTGTGTACACAAACGCCCCTTTATTGAATACCGGTACAACTTCCAATCCTAGACTCCGTGAGGCTTGAGCAAGTGCGGGTCCGCCTATTGAGCTAAGTGTATGTGTGTCACAGTCCAGATATCATAGTACTTGTTAATGCCCCATCCGGATACTGGTAGTCTATAATCATCGTGGACATTTGAGGATATAGCATTCTCAATCTAGTATCGGAGGCGAAACGAAGAGACAGGGATAGTTGACTTGCACGTTGTTGATGATCAATAGCTAGAAATGCAGCATGCAGGGAGAGCCATGGAGGAATCAAGTAAGGGGATGTCGGAGGGTCCTTGGAAATGGTCTGTAGAAGCTGACAGTTGAAGAACGCCGGTAAGGGTTAAAAAATACCACGATGCTTACGTGTGAAGTAGTACTGTCGGAAGTACTGCACACGTGACCAATGGGTAACAACGGTATGCATGCACCGTTACAATAAGGTTACATCCAGGGTACTGCATGGCACGCGCTAGTTCGCAAACCTTTTGAGCCTGACTGCGCGCGGTATTTATACCCCCTCTGCGCGCAGCGCGTTTATTTATTTGACCACCATTGCGCTCTCCTCTTTCGACTAACTCAGCGCTTTCTGCGTTTTCTTTCTTGCCTTTAGAGTTATACTCAGTGATTCAGTGAGTGACTGAGGGGGTGGATTGAACCCTAAACCCTAAACCCTGTAAGGGTGGTAGGGCATTACCCTGGCAGTATGGGATTGGTAGGGCACTGTCATGGATATGTAAGGGTTGAGCTCGTGGGGTTGGGCACACACACAAGTGAAGCCATAATCGATACTGAATAATTAGTGCCACAAGCCAGCATATGCATCCATTCACAGGTTCAGAGCCTGTTGGTTGCTGGGTTCAGCCCTAATATTTCAGCCATAAACAACTAAACAAGAGGATTTATTCCTTGACCTGGCCATTTGACTTGAATAACTGTCTTCAAGTATGAGTTCTCCTCATAGGATTGTGGTAAAGGGGGGGCGTAGTTGGTAGCTTCTAGTAAAGGATTGTGAATCAAGGTGTACATTGGTTCGAGCCCAGAATTATTTGTCACTTTGTCAGCCAACCGTGGGATGCTCACTGTCTACCATTTCCAAGTCCTCTCGTGCTATACCCACGAAGTTTAGAGGCCAGTCCTGGTTGTTAGCACAATCCCTCCCTTGTACTTGGGTACATGTACGTTTGTAACTAAGGTCTCCGCATACCTACAGTTCCATCTAAAGTGTAAGTATGTGTGTGTGTGGTGGTGGTGGTGGGGTATTTATGTGCGTGTGTGTGTGTGTGTGTGTGTTTAAAAACACATCCACACACACACACATACAAATAAGTTTGTAACACAGGTCTCCACATACCTACAGATTCCAGTCTCCCCCCAACTTGCAAAAAAGTACTAAAAGTGCGCAAAAAATACTTGTTGCGCGAATGCGCAGTCTTCTCAAAGGCCTGGAGGGGCGTGGTGTTTAGGGGACCCTCCCGTACGCCGCAGGTGGGGAAAGTTACCATGGCAGTTGAGCTTAACGATACGAAGAACTGTTACAAGGTAGTACGCAAAAATGTTATATGTAACCCTCACCATTTCCCACTAACCCTTTTGCCCATATCAACAAAGATGGCCTTAATAATTAATTAAATACCAAAACGGTGATTGGGAGTTTGGTTTCTTTGTCCTCGACACACCCCTGATGTAATGTTTTTTTGCTTTGTGGGTGCTTTTTCTTTTAAAGCACAGAGTCGCTTACACCCTCGCGGTGCCAAGTAGACTTAATGCAATGTAATGGCCCATGGATTAAACCTTCAAATTCAACTGGGTTCCTCAGCTTTACTTATGCAGTAATGCTGCCATTAAGGAGCCGCCTGCTGTGTACTACAAAACGTAATTTTTGCGTGTCAGCAATTAAGCTTTTGTTGCCCGCTAAACCCGCTGGAGACCCAAAGTTACTAATGCTGCCGAAGAGGAGCCGCCAGTCCCGCCAAAGCCGTTGCCACCTGCTAATGTGCTGATCAGGGTACAATCATTTTGCCATCTTGGGTTACGTGAAAAACGAAGATGCCCCGAGGGAACATAACTTCACAGATGTCGAGTTGGCCGCACAGTGCAGACTCTGTCCAAGGTAGCGGTAGGAGCTGTGGTCTCTAACTCATTATCGACATTGCAGACTGTAAGATCTGGTGGGTGGGAGGGTGGGTGGGGAGGCAGAGTGAGTGGATAAGTTGGTGGGCGGTGAATGGGAGCAAAGAAGGATGGATGCATGTGAGAGTGTGTGTGTGTGAGTTTGCAGCATGAGTGTGTGTGGAGGGTTGCGGTGAGTGTGTGTGACGGTGTAGTATTGCGTGGTTGGCATGTAGTTGGAAGGTTGTTGGAATGTAGTTGGGAGGTTGTTGGCAGGTAGTTGTTGGGTGGTTGAATAAAGCTGTGCTATTTGTCTGAGTTAGCAGCATGGGACGTGCTTGGACTGGTTACAGGGCATGGAATAAAGACGGGACCACTGAACACTCAAATCACCTCCCCAGCTCATAACCACACACACCTGCAATACTGCCAGTTCACCCACCCACCCACACACAAATACACACACATAATCACACAGCTTGTATGCTGTTCACAGTTTCACACCTACCGGCGCAAACTCTGTCCTGCCTTCGTGTAGGGGCAGTAACCTCGTACTGGTCAGCGGTGCAGACTGTGAGATCTGGTGGGTGGAAGAGTGAAGGAGAAGGCAGGGTGAAGATAGGTTGGTGGGCGGTGGAAGGGAGCAAAGAAGGACGAGTGCATGTCTGTTTGCAAGGTTGCAACATGTGTGTGTGTGTGAGTGCCATGATGCTACATGTGTGCTAATGTGCGCAAGGCTGCAACATGTGTGTGTGTGTGTGCAGGGCTGAAACATGTGTGTGTGTCTGTGTGTGTGTGTGCCAGGATGCAACATGTGTGTTTATGTGCGCAAGGCTGCAACATGTGTCGAGTCGTGGTTAACCTGTGATGTGGGGTTCTCCAGTTGGTGTAGACCAGGTACAGTACTGAGTGGTTAGCATGCAGTTGCCAGGTGGTTGAAAGGTAGTTGATGGGTGGTTGAATAGACCAGGTGCAGTACTGAATGGTTAGCATGCAGTTGCCAGGTGGTTGAAAGGTAGTTGCTGGGTGGTTGAATATACCAGGTGCAGTACTGAGTGGTTGGCATGCAGTTGCCAGGTGGTTGGCAGGTAGTTGCAGGGTGGTTGAATATACCAGGTGCAGTACTGAGTGGTTGGCATGCAGTTGCCAGGTGGTTGGCAGGTAGTTGCTGGGTTGTTGAATATACCAGGTGCAGTACTGAGTGGTTGGCAGGTAGTTGTTGGGTGGTTGAATACAGCTCTCCAGACCCAAGACCAAGTTAATTACCATATCACTGCCACGCTCACTTGGACGCATGCCTTCCCAACCATACTAGCTGGCAGGTGGAAGTGTTTAAGGAGTGATCAAGATCTAGTAATAACTTGCTATGCCAATGCATGTGATTATTAATTAGTAATAACTTGCTATGCCAATGGATGTGTCAATACTGTTCTCTCTCCCTAGACAACCCTCCTACCCATTACCTTGCAATGATCTTGTACATCCTACCCCTTTACTGTGCGCCCATTTACTTCAGTACATGCATCAATACATTACATTAAAGTACATGCATCAATACATTAAATTACACTAGGGCATTTAGCCCGTCATACCGACGGCAGCCCCCCTCACCTGCCTCCCCCCACCCCCCAATGGAAGTTATGACTTTTGGAGGGTCATCCACGGACTCATTTTCCATCCCCATACATTCACGTTAGGTGCCTTATCATCGTGCACTGTTGCCATGATCATCCCCATCACACTGGCACTTGAGTGGCAGATGGCCAAAACACAAATATACATGCAACACCATTACCACCCCCCACCCCATGCATGTATGCCCCCCCCCCCCCCCCCCCCCCCCCCCCAAGAGCAGCTTGATTCCTGGAAAAACAGACGCAGCGTTGTAGGAATCAAAATGATGCCTTTCAGGTTTAGCCGAAGATAGAGAGCAAGGGGAAATAGCATTCAGGGAGCATGTTGGGTGCAGCATGTCGCGAGCGCGAGCGGACCCTTCCCACCCCACCGACGCATGAACCAAATAGTCACTCGTTTCGTACAAAGCAGACACATCGCTGCAGGAATAAATGCAATGCCCATCGGCTTTCAGGTATGACCGCAATGGAATTAAAGGCTCGGGGGAAAAAGCAGGGAGCAGCTGTCAGTGAGAGGTTCGGGATTAATCTGCATACAGCGCAGAATTGATAGGCATTAATGTCGGCAGGGAGTTGAAGGGCACGCATTGGCTACCATAAGCGCGCCCTGCCAGAGAGTTGTTCCTGTTGCGAGTGAAAAAGGGCGTCAAGCATTCAATTCAACGGCAGCAGTTCTAAAACTTGTGGAGGAATAGCTTCTGAGTCAGCGCTCATAAGCGACAGAGGTTTGGCAAAGACTGGTCTTTAGCATCTCCCTGACGCCGATTTGAGGTTCCCGGGGCTGGTCCATGCTTGTGTACATTGAAAGATTTGGCGAGGAGCTGGGGATCACGCGATGGAAAAGCAGTCAGCGAGCGAGCATGAGTGAGAGCGCAGGAGAAGGAAGAGGGAGTGTTGTGACGGGTAGAGCAGCAGGTTAGGTGGTTAAGCAAGAGCTCACATCGAAGTAAGTGGACAGCAGATAGAAGTGCGTGCAAATCTGGGAATGGAGAAAAAGTTGAAGACGAACATGCTTGGGTGAGGGAGCACAGCTCCCCTTGTGATGTGGGCCAAGACATTGTCAGATCGTGGAGCGCAAAGAGCGCGCTTGGCACAGTCGCAAGGTGAAAGCAGGTGAAAGATGCGGGTTTGAAATCATTGGGGGAGGTGAAAGGGAGCAATGCGTTTGAATATCGCGGGTTGAGGTGGACTTGTGCCAGATCAGCAGTTGGCGGTTGAGGTGTAAATGTGCCAGACCATGAGGGAAATGCTTGCCAGATAAGCGGAACCATTGCCAGTTAAGCCCTGAACCCGTGACAACGGTCGGTCGGTCGGTCGTCGGGCGGACAATGCAACTTTAATAGTATAGATTACATTTAATGTTAAAGTCTACTTGACACCACGAGGGTGTATGAGACTCAGTGCTTCAACAAAATGAAAAAGCACATCATAAACAAGAATACGCCCCATCCAGGGTAATTCAAAGCGTGCGCTTCTGCGCTTTTGAGCGCTAATATTTTGACCCCCTCTGCGCTTTAAGCACAGTTTTTTGCAACCCCTTGTGAGCGCTGCAAGCAATTTTTGCACTTATTGCACTAAAAAGCACAGTTTTTTTGTTTTCAAGTGCGCTAAAGCGCTGGCCAATTTGGCCATTTGAAGTACCCTGGCCCCATCCCTTGACTGCCCTTTCTTCCACCTTGATTACCATGCTTGTGTAGCTTGACTTTCATACCTGTGTTTAAAATATCACTGTAGCACGAACTCAGGGCCCCCGTCGGTTAAACAAATGTTTGGGGTTCAGTTCATCAGTGCCTTTTCTTTTTAAGCCCTTCCTATACGGTTGGGCAAGTCCCTTTAGCCTATTTGGCCTACCCCTGTACTGTAACATACATACCTGTGTTGCTTGACTTTCCTTTACCGAGCTGTCTTCTTACATGTTCTGCGGTGAATGAAGGTGGAGGGAAATCAGGATGGAAGGTGGATGCATGGAGTGAGAAAGGAGAAGTGCACATGGATGTGGGTGATGAGGGTATGTGCTGCACGGAGCAAGAAAGGACAGCACATGGATAGGGGTGATGAGTGTATGTGCTGCATGGATGGAGTGAGGGGGAAGGAAGCGCAGTACAGGGGTAGGATGTACAAGAGCATTGCAGGGCAATCAGAATTAGGTCAGTACAGAGGTGGAACACAAGCAAGCTGCTGTACAAGAGGGGGCACTACACATACAGAGGTAACAGGTGAATTCTTTAAAACATCTTGAAATGTGAGGGGGAGAATATCTGAAGTCACTGACCACCCTCTGGTCTTAGCATAACCCAGACAGTTCTTTGGTCAACGTATTATGGTACCAAGTACCAGCTAAACAGTCTCTAATCACTCAATTCAAACAGGAATATACATCAACTGGGCAATGATAAAAAAAAACTCTCCTAATGTGAGGAGGAGGATAGCTGAAGTCACTGGCCACCCTCTATTCTTAGCATACCTTTCTGTAACAGGTGTCGAGTCGGTCGCTCACTGCAGACTCTGTCCGAGGTAGCGGTAGGAGCTGTGGTATCGAACTCATTAACAACATGGCAGACTGTGAGATCTGGTGGGTGGGAGGGTGGGTGGAAGGCAAAGTGAGCGGATAAGTTGGTGGGCAGTGAATTGGAGCAAAGAAGGATGGATGCATGTGAGCGTGTGTCAGAGTGATAGTTTGCAGCATGTGTGTGTGTGGAGGGGGGCGGTGAGTATGTGTGTGTGGCGGTGCAGTATTGAGTTGTTGGCATGTAATTGCCAAGTTGATGGCTAGTAGTTTTGGTTGTTTGTTAGTTTGCTGGTGGTTTAGGGTGTTTGTTAGTTGGAAAGTTGTTAACAGGTAGTTTTGGGGTGGTTGAATAGTGGCTTTGCTGTTTGTCTGAGTTAGCTGCATGGGACATGCTTGGACTGGTAACAGGGCATGAACGACGGGAACACTGAACACTCAAATCACCTCCCCAGCTCACAACCACATGCACCTGCAATACTGCCAGTTCACACACACACACACACACACACACACATGTCACTATCATAACATAATCATTTATATGGTGCTTGCCACCTTCCCAGTGCACATGTGCGAATGGCACAACTGCACCTGCAATACTGCCAGCCCCCCCCCCCACCCCCCCCCACACAACACCACACACTTGGCGAATGGCACAACTGCACCTGCAAACACTTGCCAGCCCCCCCCCCCCACCCCCCCCACCCCCCCCCCCCCCCCCCCCCCCCCCCCCCCCCCCCCCCACACCACATACACACACACACCACACACAACATACTTTCAATGTCACAACCTGGCACTTCAAAATACTCTTCCATCCCCCCCACCCCCCCTGACCACCCCCATCCCACACCCCCCCCCCACACACACACACACACCATGTCGAATGCACAACTGCACCGCAATACTGCCCCCCCCAACCCCCCACCCACCCACCACTAACACACACACATGTTCGAATTAATGCACTGACTCGCACTGCTTCAATTATGCGGCAGACTTCACAACCGTCCAGTCCACACTTTTATTTTGTAGTGTTGAAGGACTTCCAACCGCAGGAGGGCCACAAGCACAAAACAAGCGACCCGGAGGGGCAGTTTGGATGGCTTCCCCTCCTACATTAGTACACTGCCTAGGTACCACTCCATGACTTCATTTAATTTATTTTAATCACATGCGTTCATCTATAAGTTTCTGTGTCACATCATCACAGAACAGCCTGATGCGGTTTCACAACCTACACTCCCACCCACCACGCCCCCCACAACACTACCCACACACCCACCACACACACACCCAACCCACACCACACACCCACACAACACAATCCACATCATCGACACCGCTTTGTAGCTTTCAACACCTACACTCTTTCCCCACCCACCCCCCACACTCCCCCCACCCACCCACACCCCCCCACACCACACCCCACACAAACACACACCACACCCCACACACCCACCACAAACCGAACAACCATCATCACACAGCTTGTATGCTGGTCCACACCTACAACTCCCACCCACCCACCCACCCACTACACCCACACCCCCACCCCACACACACACACACACAAACCACCTATCTCACACACACACATCAGCTTGGATGCTGCTCACACCTACACTCCCCCCCACCCACGCCACCCCCCACCCCACCCACACACCAACACACACAACAACACACATCACACACAAGCTTGTAGCTGTTCACCCCCTACACTCCCAACCCACCTCACACCACACACACTGCCACACACACGCCACCCCACACACCCCACACACGACATCCACACAACCAATCATCACACAGCTTGTAAATGCTTTTTTCACGACCTACAACTCCCCCCCCCCCACTCCCCTCCCCCCCCCCCCCCCCCCCCCCCCCACACACCCACACCCCAATACACATCACATTCACCAGCTTGTATGCTTTACACCTACACTCCCACCCACACACTCCCAAAACCCCCGCCACCCACCCTCCCACCCACACACAACAAAACAAAACAACACAATCATCACACCTGTGGTATGCTGTTTCCACACGCACAACCTACACTCCCACCCACCCACCCCACCCACACCACCCACCCCACTCCCCCCTCCCACACCACCCACCACACACACACACACACACACTTGTCACACAAACACACCCTCACACAGCTTGTATGCTGATCACTGTTACCTACACTACTCCTAACGTCCCCCCCCCCAACCCCCTCCTACTCTCACTCCCCCCCCCCCGCCCCACTCCCCCCCCCCCCCCCCCCCCCCCGCCCCCCCCCACCACACACCACAGACACCCCACACACACACACCGAACACCCATCATCACAATCAGGCCCAAACCTGGTTGTATCATTTCACTCACCTACACTCCCACCCACCCACCCACCCAGCCCCCCAGCCAACCCACACACACATCACATCATCACACAGCTTGGTATGGCTGTCACACCGACAACACTCCCACCCACCCACCACCCACCCACCCACCTCCTCCCACCCACCCCCCCCACACAACACACCGCATCAACCGAAGCTAAGCTTGTTGCAGGTGTTCACACCTACACTCCCACCCACACAACCCCCCACCCACCCCCGCCCACACACACACACACAAACACACATCATCAACACGCTTGTATGCGGGGCACCCTACAACCTGCCCACCCCAACCCACTACCCAGCCGACCCCCCCACCCCACCCCCCACAATCATCTACACATCTTTGTAAATGCCTGTTCACGACCTACACCCCCACCCCCCCCCCCCCCCTCCCCCCCCCCCCCACACGTCACCCACACAATCCAAACCACACACACACCAGACCCACACACAAAACACACAATAAGCACACACTACACGCTTGTAATGCTGTTCCACCTTACCTCCCAACCCACCCACCACCCACCCACCCACACACACACATCACTGTACTCCCCCCCCCCCACACCACCCACACCCCTCCCCCCACACACACACAAACACACATCATCACCACGCTTGTATGCTGTTCATCACAACCTACACGCCCCACCCACACACCCACAACCCACCCCCCCCTACCCACCACCCCACACACACACACACACACACGACACACACACAATCATCACACACTTGTATGCTGGTTCACACCTACCTCCCCCCCCCCCCCTCTCCCCCTCCGCCCCCCCTCCCCCCCCCCCGACACCCTACCCCACTGACACCGCAGCAGACACTCCTCCACACACCCACACCCCACACAAAACACACATCACAACACAGCTTGTACATCTTGTAGGGCTGTTCCGACCTCACCCTCCTCCCCCCCCCCCCCCCCGGCCCCCCCCCCCTCCCCGCCCCCCCCCACACACACAACACACCACACCA